>JAZKJV010009804.1:0-480949 GCA_037367405.1 Ottelia alismoides
TATGTGGGACATTCTGGCGGCCACATACTCCCAGGCGAAGAATGAGACGAAGATTCTGCAACTCAAGCATGATATATTCACTATAAAGCAGAATGGTCACCCTCTACATTCACTCTACACATCCCTGCGAGGGATGTTCGAGAAGCTAAACAGCTTCATGCCCCTGACAACCATGCCAGAACAACAGAAGACGTATCGGAATGTGACTATGGTGGGCGTGTTCCTTGCTGCACTTGATCCAGAGTATGAGGCGGCACGATCCCAGATCTTGGTCGATTCTACTATTCCTCCCATGGAGGAAGCTTTTCACAGACTGAGCCGGATCACCGTTCCTTCCACGACCACGAATCAGAATGCTTCAGCCATGGCCGCCAACAGGGGTCGTGGATTTCATCATCAGACCCGTGGAGTGGACCTCGTGGCAGAGGAGGCCGCACTCGGCCAACATGTACCTACTGTCATCGCGTTGGATACAATAAAGACACATGCTACTCTAAGCATGTATTTCCTGCATCTGCACGAGTCGCTGAGCAGATAGAGCCTCCATCTGCTGTCACTTTGGATCAGCGGTTCGATGATCTAGTTGCCCGTCTAAGGGGCATTATTCCCCCATCTGGCCCAACACCTACTACTGAGAGTCATCTGATGCTGCTGCATCTGCCTCTGCGTCTACCAGTGCTTCAGGTAGCATACTTGCATTACCAGTAGTAGATCAGATACATTACCTTGGATTATGGACTCAGGCGCTACACATCATCTATGCGGCGATCAGAGTCTACTTACAGGATATTCTCAGATTCCTCCAGGCCGAACAATGGTCATTGCCAATGGTACACATTCCCTCATCACTGGTCAGGGGGAGATTAGACTGACATCTTCTACGCAGCTCAAGAATGTGTTACATGCACCTGATTTTTCAATGAATTTGTTATCAATCAGTCAGATTACAAAGGATTTACAATTCAGGCAATTTTTGATCCATCTTCCCTTATTTTTCAGGACATCCTTACGGGCAACGTGATTGGTCGTGGCTATGAGCAAGGAGGCCTCTATCGCCTAAATCAGACTCCATTTGTTGGAACCTCATCCCTTCCTACTGGATCAGTATCTCCTCTGATGTGGCATCTGCGCTTTGGGCATCTACCGCTTCAGAAGTTGCGTCATGTGTTACCCCAGGGTCTTCCTCACACATCTATCAAATGTGAGGCTTGTCAGTTGGGAAAGCATCACCGGTCTACCTTTCCCAGTCGTCCAGGTCGGAGTAGTACCTCCAAGTTTTGAGTTACTTCATATTGATATCTGGGGTCCGAGTCGTGTACCTGATCATCAGGGACACATATTTTATATAGTTATTGTGGATGACTTCTCTCGTGTGTCATGGGTATTTTTGTTGAAAAATAAATCTGAAGCAGGCAATATTATTATCCATTTTCTGAATGAAATTCAAAATGTTTTCTCCACATCTGTGAAATTTGTGAGAAGTGATAATGCCCTAGAACTGTGTACTCATGTCCTAGCCAACTACTACTCATCAAAAGGGATTATCCATCAAACATCCGGTGCTTATACCTCTCAACCAAATGGGATCGCTGAAAGGAAACATCGCCACCTATTAGATGTCACAAGATCACTTCTTATACAGAGTCATGTTTCTCTATTCTTACTAGGGTGACGCGGTTCTCACAGCATGTTACCTAATTAACCGTATGCCGTCCTCTGTCTTAGATGAACAGACTCCTTTTTCCCTTATCTACCCTGGTAAGGATCTATTTTCCCTTACTCCTCGTGTGTTTGGCTCAGTTGCCTTTGCCCACCAGTTGTCTCCTGGTACTGACAAGCTCTCTCCTAGGGCTGTCAAGTGTGTGTTTGTTGGGTACTCCAGAACTCAAAAGGGGTACAAGTGCTTTGATCCTTTGCGTAGGCGGTATATGGTCAGTGCAGATGTTACATTTTTTGTATCCGTAATTTATTTTTCATCCTCAGGTGATCAGCAACTACCTCCAGTGACTATCGATGCCATATATGTGACACCACCACCACCAGTACCATCACCACCACCACCACCACCACCAGCTCCACGTACTATCCCCATTTCACCACTACCATTCCATTATACCTGCAGGCCTCCTTCAGCAACTACCTCCAGTGACTACCGATGCCATATATGTGACACCACCACCACCAGTACCATCACCACCACCACCACCACCACCAGCTCCACGTACTATCCCCATTTCACCACTACCATTCCATTATACCTGCAGGCCTCCTCCAGCTCATGGTCATGACTCATCTCCTAGCTCGCCTAAGGTATGTACTGAAGATACTACTCTTGATGGATCTAATGATATTTCTGAGCAGGATATGTTGCAGGGGCCAGATGAGGACACAACTGATTTAGATGTTCCTATTGCTATACGCAAATCAAAGAGGAGCTGCGTTACATATCCTTTGCCAGCTTCTGTGTCATTTGAGCGACTATCTGGGGATTTCAGGAACTTTGTGGTTGCCTTGTCAGCTGTAGATATTCCACGGAAGTATCAAGATGCTCTGCAGGACATTAGATGCGTCTAGCAATGGAGAAGAAATGGCAGCACTTCAATCTAGGAGAACTTGGAGTCTAGTTCCTATACCTGCAGATGTGACCCCGGTGAGCTGCAAGTGGGTATTTACAGTAAAGCAAAATGCAGATGGCAGTATTGACAGATACAAGGCATGCCTTGTTGCACGTGGCTTTACACAGACATACAGGGTAGATTACCTTGATACGTTCTCGCCAGTAGCCCGTCATTCTACCCTACGGATCTTGCTGTCAGTCGCGGTTACTCGAGAGTGGCCGCTATATCAGTTGGATGTGAAGAACGCGTTCCTATATGGAGACCTACAGGAGGAAAGTCTACATGCAACAGCCACCCGGTTTTGCTGTTGAGGGGGAGTATTCCAAGGTGTGCAGACTTCTGAGTGTTGAACAGTTCTAAACTTATACAGTAACTCAGATCTTGACAACATAATTCGATGATGATGTGATCTGCTTTGAATGTGCATAATTTGGGGTTTAAAAAACCCTATTCTCTTTTCAACAGAAAAATAAATTTCCTCAAGAATTGCACTTACTCTAATAATTGAATCTCGAACATGAACATGAAAATAATCTTCAAGAATAAATTCTCGAAAATCAAACCCGCTCTGATACCATGTTAGAAAACAAGAATGTGGAAGCGTAATCTGAGAAAAAGAATAAGAATGATAAAGAACACCATGAATTTTTACGTGGAATCCTACTCCCTAAGGAGTGGGTTGAAACCACGAGAGAATACCTCAAAGGGCTGATGTGTTCATTCACTTTTTCACTGATACGGGTGGTGTGTTGCTTCTTATATAGCCCTTACTCTCCACATCCCCACGAATAGTTGATGTGGGACTAAACATAAGTGGGTGTGGTAATTGGACCTTGGAGGTATCCAATTACCCACCTACACATGACACATACCCAACATGTACTTTAAGGTGTCTCGCTTACCTTATGGTACAAGGTGCCGCAGGTCCTTACGAGCAGGTAAGGGGGCTCACACATGAGGTGTACTTTAGCGAGAAAGTATATGGAAGTGAATGATTGTTGGGAACAAGCGACGTGGGGCAAACGATGCCGTGGATCACCCAGAAAACCTGATCACAACAAAAGTATAAAACACCGCCTCATGAGGCTTTGATACCATGAAATAACACATATTACTCCAACATGACACATAAGTGGGTGTGGTAATTGGACCTTGGAGGTATCCAATTACCCACCTACACATGACACATACTCCAACATGTACTTTAAGGTGTCTCGCTTACCTTATGTTACAAGGTGCCGCGAGGTCCTTACGAGAAGGTAAGGGGCACACACATGAGGTGTACTTTAGCGAGAAAGTATATGGAAGTGAATGATGTTGGGAACAAGTGACGTTGGGGCAAACGATGCCGTGGATCACCCAGAAACCCTGATCACAACAAAAGTATAAAACACCGCCTCATGAGGCTTTGATACCATGAAATAACACACATAAAGCTCTTCTTTTTAACAAGGGTAATAGTATCCAAGGAGTCGTTATCGTTTTTTAGCTAACCTCCTTTATATTAGGCCTAGCTTTACACCTTTCAATCTTCCCATCCGGTCGACACTTGATGGTGTAATACCTTTGATCGATCAAAAAGGGTAAAATGATATATCAATTATGCTCGAAATGGTTGATAATTTTCCACGACAATAATATAGTTGATCGAACAAGTGAACAAAGTGATCTATCCAAAAGGAACTTCGCATGTTCATAGAGAAAAGAAGAGGGTGATTTCTATAAGTAGGCAAAAGTTGAACATACATGTAGTGTGGGGCTTCTTATGTAGCCCCTACTGACTCTCCACATCCCACGAATAGTAGATGTGGGACTAAACATAAGTGGATGTGGTAATTGGACCCTTGAGGGATCCAATTGCCCACCTACACATGACACATACTCCAACATGTACTTTTAAGGTGTCTCGCTCACCTTATGGTACAAGGTACCGCGAGGTCTTTACGAGCAGGTAAGGGGGTACACACATGAGGTGTACTTTAGCGAGAAAGTATATGGAAGTGAATGATGTTGGGAACAAGCGACGTTGGGGCAAACGATGCCGTGGATCACCCAGAAAACCTGATCACAACAAAAGTATAAAACACCGCCTCATGAGGCTTTGATACCATGAAATAACAAACATAAAGCTCTTCTTTTAACAAGGGCAATAGTATCCAAGGAGTCGTTATCGTTTTTTATCTAACCTCTTTATATTAGGCCTAGCTTTAACACCTTTTAATCTGCCCATCCGGTCGACACTTGATGGTGTAATACCTTTGATCGATCAGAAAGGGTAAAATGATGGATCAATTATGCTCGAAGTGGTTGATAATTTTAACGACAATAATATAGTTGATCGAACAAGTGAGCAAAGAGATCTATCCAAAAGGTACTTGGCATGTTCATAGAGAAAAAGAGAGGGTGAGTTCTATAAGTAGGCAACAATTGAACATACATGTGAACCCCCATAGGATCCAGGTGCCTGTTTACAGCACTTTCGCAGCATTATATTCGTTAAAGATCGCACAAAGTATTGAAAATGTGGGGAAAGTTCGCGCTTTTCTGCCATGACATTCACATTCAGATAGATAAACCACATTCATCAGAATCAACAAAGACAAAAGCCACCAAAATTTTATTCCATTCATTTTTATTATACCAATACATGTACATCAGAAGTCGACAGTTCATTCATACATGTGTCCCAAAATATATATATATATATATATATATATATACAGAAGAGAAATAACATATACATCATATTTGACCATAAGCTGAACAAAAGAACATATCGTCTGGTATAAACCCTATCGCTTGGAATCATCAATCGCTTCAGCAAACCTTTGCCTTGCCAGAACTTATTAGGAAAGAAGAGGCTTTAGCGGACGCTGGTACCTCCCAAAACTTATAAAAAAATAATCAGGCATTTAATATGTTCAAAAGCAAGCAGGTATAAAGGCAGGAACAATTAAAATTTATTTCTACTTGCGTATGTAAAAAGGTTTCCAAATTTCTAGTAAGCACCTCCCATGATCATCCATTATCCCAACAATTAACATATTTATTTGTAATCGATTGTTCATAATTGTATGAGTACATGTATATATTCTCATTTTGTTCAGATATCATGTTTGTGGATCTTGACGATGAGAAAGGTGAGTTTGGAAAGGTTTAATGATTTGCAATATTCTTAAGTCTAGTGGATAGACTGTGGTCTTGGTTAGTATGTAACTTCACACTATGACTCTAAGACGTGGGGAATGCCTTAGGGTTGGGTGCCTCCATATGCATGCAGTGTTGTACAATACATCCTAACTAAGTTCCCAACACGCCTACTAGCTTATAGGGATTTCGAATCAAATTTTATTATAGTCACTTTCAATCAACTCAACTTTAATTGTAATTTCTCCAAACCTCAACTGCAACTGTCTCAGATGTAATTCTAGATGATTTAGATGTAGATATGGATGATCAGGATGTAGAATCACCAAGTCTGTTGGCAAAAGTAAAACTCAAGCAGTGAGGTAGCCTACAAATGGCTCTTTTGTCTCGCCCTCTAATTGGAAGTGCGGTCCAATAGAGGGATAGGTCTACTCCAAAACTACGCCACTGAGACGAGTGAGAGAGACTCTCCAGAAAAGTCACTCTAGAAACTGGCCCAACCGGTAATGGGCGAACGAGCTCGTACGAAAAACTAAAACCGAGGATCCCCCGCATGGGTATCCTAAAACAGAGGGTCAACGGAACTGGTCAAAAGTCAGGATCCCAGCGAGGCGTAAAAACACTACGAGCTCGCGTAAAAACCGGTTGAAAGGAGTGGGATCCTAGACCTGCGCACTTGGCGGCCGCTGCCCGACTGGACTTCCTAATCTCCCGTCCAGTTGAGGGTCACCGCCTCGCACAATCATGTGTAAGGATCACCATGACCGGGCTTCGAAATATATCATATTCTTCGATTCCCCCCTCCAATCAGTAGATGTGCTGACTCACATTATCATGTGTGGCTTACTTTATAGATCAAAATACTCCTTGCATTAATCTTAAGAGTTATAAATTTTAAGGTGACTCTTGTATTTCCTACCTAGAAGCTTGGTTTGGAAATCGAATAGGAAAACAACATAATTACAGTTATTGGGTTCTGCCATTGGTATGAACATGATCCAAGGACTTTGATTTTCTTAAATCTATAAACTAAATCAATGATATCTACTAGATCTAGTTATCTTTTTGAAGATTTAATTTTCTGCTTATATAATATATGATAATTTAAATGTTAGATCCAGTTATCTATTTGAAGATTTAATTTTCTGCTTATATAATATACGATAATTTAAATGTAAGTGACCTATCAAATAACATCTTATAATATGAATTTAATTTATCTTCATTTCCATTTTATCCAAGAAGCATGCAGATTGATGAATTTATTCTATTTTGTTTCATTTAAACAAAATAGAAGATATTTTTGTATGGAAAAATTCCAAAACAGTAATAACATCAAAGGATCAACAATAATTTATCAATGATAAAAGATCATACGGTTTTAGTGGAGCACTCCTTTTTTATATGCATAGTATCTATTAGCATATTTATTATTTTTTTACAGAAAATAATAGATTACATGTTACGATAATTATAAAAATACACCACAGATAAGGGTCGATCTGTACTTGAAAGATTCTTAATGGAAAATATCCCTAAGAATTACACACTAGAGTCTGTGCCTAAACCATTGATAAATTTTCTCTTTATATAAAAAGAAAATTCAATGCCAAGTTAATAGATATGCTTACAGTTCCAAAGGATGTAAATTTATACGAAGATCTATTCACAGTATCATGCTATAATTTTCTGCACTCTGTTAACTACAAAAAATAATAACCAACTACAACATTATTAAATTAACAAGTCTTATATATTTATATCATATTACTGTTGGGAAAAAGTGAATGAGATGATCTATTCCATAAGCCCTAGGCTCTCTTATATAGGAGAGTAGCCTATGGGTAAATTACATAAAGAGAATAACAGAAAAATAAAATAACGAAGAGGTACAGTTATTCTATATGCGTCAACACTCCCCCTCAAGATGGAGCATAGATATCAATCATGCTCAGCTTGGACACACACTTCTGGAACGGGCCTCGAAGTAATGCCTTGGTGAAAATATCAGCAGTCTGATTCTCTGATGTGACGTGAGATGTAGCAATGAACCCCTTCTGAATCATGTCACGTATGTAGTGACAGTCGACCTCAATATGCTTGGTCCTCTCATGAAAGGCTGGGTTATTTGCAATGAACAAGGCGGCCTGATTGTCACATTCCAACATCATAGGAAGAGGTATATCAAGACATAGATCTGCAAGTAAAGATTTCACCCACATCATTTCTGTGCTAGCCTGGGCCATAGCCCTGTATTCGGATTCAACACTGGATCTAGCTACCACTGTCTGTTTCTTGCTCTTCCACGAAACTAGAGCATCTCCAAACATAGACTGCAAATCCTGATGTGGACTTCCTGTCCTTGGGGCATCCTGTATAGTCTGCATCCGCACATGCCGTGATAGAGATCTCCTTTCCTTTCTTAAATAGCAAGCCTGCACCTGGAGATGATTTTAAATATCATGTGTATTGCATCCATATGGGCCTGACGTGGTTGCTCCATGAACTGGCTCACATGACTCACTGGAAATGATATATCAGGTCTAGTGATCGTGACATACAGTAGTTTGCCTACCAGTTCTCTGTACCTTCTCTTGTCCACCTCTTCTGTGTCATCATCATACAGCTTCATGCTAGGATCCATTGGTGTCGTAGCAGGTCCGACAACCTAGCATACCTGTCTCACTCAATAGATCTGTAACATACTTCCTATGTGACATTACTAATCCATATGGATTTCTAGCAAACTCCAGCCCCAGAAAAATATCTAAGGACTCCCAAGTCCTTGGTGACAAACTCGGTCCCCAGCCTTTCCTTTGCCTGCTTAATACCCTGGTCATCATCACCTGTAATCAAGATATCATCAACATAAACCATGATTACAATGATCCCTCTAGCCGTCTTCTGTACAAACAAGGAATGATCAGCATTGGAGCGTTTATATCCTTGTTTCTCAAAGAGATCTGAAAGCTTCTGAAACCATGCTTTGGGGCTCTGCTTAAGGCCATAGATGGCCTTATGTAATATGCATACCTTGGAACACTCCCCCTCAACAGCAAAACCAGGTGGCTGTTGCAATAGACTTCCTCCTGCAAGTCGCCATACAGAAATGCATTCTTCACGTCCAGTTGATAAAGCGGCCAGTCTCTAGCAACTGCAACTGATAACAGGATCCGTAGAGTGGAATGACGCGCCACAGGGGAGAATGTGTCAAGGTAATCTACCCCGTATGTCTGTGTGAAGCCACGTGCAACAAGGCGTGCCTTATACCTGTCAATGGAACCATCTGCATTGTGCTTCACTGTAAACACCCATTTGCAACTCACCGGGCTGACATCTGGAGGTATTGGAACCAAGGTCCAGGTTCCTCTGGATTGAAGTGCCGCCATTTCTTCTTACATTGCTAGCCGCCATCTAGCATCCTGCAAAGCATCATGATGATCCCGTGGAATGTCTGTAGCTGAAAGTGCCAATGCAAACGTCCTGAAGTCTCCAGATAGCCTCTCAAAAGACACAGCTGCTGATAATGGATATTTGGCATAGCTTCTCTTCGGCTTGCGTAGAGCAATTGGAACATCCAAATCATCTGTATTCTCACCATGCTCCTGCACTACATCCAGCTGTAAAATGTCGTCAGATCCATCAACATTAATATTTTCATTACATACCATAGGCGAGCTAGTTGACGGGTCAGGACCATGAGCTGGAGGAGGCCTGCGGGTGTAATGGAATGGTAGTGGAGAGACTAGCGGTGGCGCTGGTGGTGGTGGCGGTGGTGGTGGTGGCGGTGGTGGTGGCGGTGGTGGTGGCGCTGGTGTTGTTTGAAGTGGTGGCGGTGGTGCCATTAATATGGCATCAGGAGGTATAGGTGGTAGCTGCATGTCTCCAGATGCTGAAAAATACATAACAGATTCAAAAAATGTAACATCTGCACTGATCATATACCGCCGACGCACTGGATCAAAACACTTATACCCCTTTTGAGTTCTGGAGTACCCCACAAAGACACACTTGACAGCCCTAGGAGAGAGCTTATCAGTACCAGGCGACAACTGATGGACGAATACGACTGACCCAAACACATGAGGAGTAAGAGCGAACAAATCCTTGTCTGGGTAAATGAGTGAAAAAGGAATCTGTTCATTCAAGACAGACGAGGGCATACGGTTGATTAGGTAACATGCAGTAAGAAATGCATCACCCCAATAGGAGTAGGGAGCATGACTGTGTATAAGAAGAGACCTTGTGACATCAAGAAGGTGACAGTGTTTTCTTTCAGCAATCCCATTCTGTTGAGATGTATGAGCACAAGAGGTTTGGTGAATAATCCCTTTTGAGGAGTAGTAATTGGCCAAAGTGTGGGTGCATAACTCTAAAGCATTATCACTTCTCACAAGTTTCACAGATGTGGAGAAAACATTCTGAATTTCATTTAGAAAATGGATAATAATATTTCCTGCTTCAGATTTATTTTTCATAAGAAACACCCATGATACTCTCGAGAAATCATCCACAAATACAATATAAAACCTGTGTCTCTGATGATCGGGAACACGACTCGGACCCCAGACATCTATATGAAACAACTCAAATTTGGAGTTACTACTCCGACCTGGACGACTGGGAAAGGACGACCTGTGATGCTTTCCCAACTGACATGCCTCACACTGGATAGGTGTGTGAGAGA
Organism: Ottelia alismoides; assembly: GCA_037367405.1. Classification (NCBI taxonomy): domain Eukaryota; kingdom Viridiplantae; phylum Streptophyta; class Magnoliopsida; order Alismatales; family Hydrocharitaceae; genus Ottelia; species Ottelia alismoides. The sequence goes on from JAZKJV010009804.1 coordinate 10,453, forward strand.
GACTATAGGGTAGAACTCGACACAACTTCTGAAGCGGTAAATGACCAAAACGCAGATGCCACAGGAGAGGAGATACTTGTCCAGCAGGAGAGGATGTGGTTCCAGCAAATGGGGTCTGGTTCAGACGGTAAAGGCCTCCTTGCTCATAGCCATGACCAATCACATTGCCCGTACGGATGTCCTGAAAAATCAAAGAAGATGGATCAAAAATAGCTCGACAATGGAGATCCTTCGTAATCTGACTAATTGACAACAGATTCATAGAAAAATGTGGTGCATGTAGGACATTCTTAAGCTGCATAGAAGGTGTCAATCTAATCTCCCCCTGACCAGTGATAGGGGAATGCGTGCCATTAGCAATCACTACTGTCCGTCCTGGAGGGATCTGAGTGTATCCTGTAAGTAGACTCTGGTCGCCACATAGATGATGTGTAGCGCCCGAGTCCATGATCCATGGCAGTGTATCAGATCTACTACTGTGGAGTGCAAGTGTACTACCTGAAGTACTAGTAGATGCAGAGGCAGAAGCATCAGCATCAGTATGACTCTCTGTAGTCGGTGCTGGACCAGATGGTGGGATGATGCCCCTGAGGCGAGCAACTAGATCATCAAATCGTTGATCCAAGGTAGCAGCAGATGGGGGCTCTATCTGCTCAGCGGCTCGTGCAGATGCAGGGAATCCATGCTTCGAATAGCATGTGTCTTCATTATGTCCGACTCGGTGACAATATGTGCATGTTGGCCTAGTGCGGCCACCCCTTCCATGAACAGATTCATAGAAAAATGTGGTGCATGTAGGACATTCTTAAGCTGCATAGAAGGTGTCAATCTAATCTCCCCCTGACCAGTGATAGGGGAATGCGTGCCATTAGCAATCACTACTGTCCGTCCTGGAGGGATCTGAGTGTATCCTGTAAGTAGACTCTGGTCGCCACATAGATGATGTGTAGCGCCCGAGTCCATGATCCATGGCAGTGTATCAGATCTACTACTGTGGAGTGCAAGTGTACTACCTGAAGTACTAGTAGATGCAGAGGCAGAAGCATCAGCATCAGTATGACTCTCTGTAGTCGGTGCTGGACCAGATGGTGGGATGATGCCCCTGAGGCGAGCAACTAGATCATCAAATCGTTGATCCAAGGTAGCAGCAGATGGGGGCTCTATCTGCTCAGCGGCTCGTGCAGATGCAGGGAATCCATGCTTCGAATAGCATGTGTCTTCATTATGTCCGACTCGGTGACAATATGTGCATGTTGGCCTAGTGCGGCCACCCCTTCCATGAACAGATTCATAGAAAAATGTGGTGCATGTAGGACATTCTTAAGCTGCATAGAAGGTGTCAATCTAATCTCCCCCTGACCAGTGATAGGGGAATGCGTGCCATTAGCAATCACTACTGTCCGTCCTGGAGGGATCTGAGTGTATCCTGTAAGTAGACTCTGGTCGCCACATAGATGATGTGTAGCGCCCGAGTCCATGATCCATGGCAGTGTATCAGATCTACTACTGTGGAGTGCAAGTGTACTACCTGAAGTACTAGTAGATGCAGAGGCAGAAGCATCAGCATCAGTATGACTCTCTGTAGTCGGTGCTGGACCAGATGGTGGGATGATGCCCCTGAGGCGAGCAACTAGATCATCAAATCGTTGATCCAAGGTAGCAGCAGATGGGGGCTCTATCTGCTCAGCGGCTCGTGCAGATGCAGGGAATCCATGCTTCGAATAGCATGTGTCTTCATTATGTCCGACTCGGTGACAATATGTGCATGTTGGCCTAGTGCGGCCACCCCTTCCATGAGGTCCACGTCCACGGCCCTGGTGATGAAAACCGCGGCCTCTGTTGGCCGCCATAGCTGAGGAATTCTGACTCGCAGCTGCTGAAGGCATTGTGATCCTACTCAATCTGTGAAAAGCTTCCTCCATGGGAGGAATAGTCGAGTCCGCCAAAATCTGAGACCGTGCTGCCTCATACTCTGGATCAAGTGCAGCGAGAAACACACCCACCATCGTCGCATTCCTGTATGTCTTCTGCTGTTCTGGCGTGGCGGTAAGAGGCATGAAGCTATAGAGCTTCTCGAACATCCCTCTCAGTGATGTGTAGAGAGCATGTAAAGGACGGCCGTTCTGCTTTATTGTGAATATATCATGTTGTAGTTGCAGGATCTTCGTTTCGTTCTTCGCCTGAGAATATGTCGCTGCGAGGATATCCCACATGTCTTTGGCTGTGGGTTGATGTAGAATGTCATTGGCAATTTCAATAGCCAATGTGCCAGATAGCCACACCTTGGCATATGCATCATCGGCCTCCCATGAGGCATGGACTCCAGTCTTCTCCGCAGGCTCAGGTTCGGTAAGAATGTGCTTCTTACCTGTAGACTTCATCATACTCATGAACTGCATTGCCCACAGTTCATAGTTCGTACCATCCATCTTGACAATGGGCGCTGGACTACGAAATGCGCCAATAGACGGGATATCTACCTTGCTTTCTGACATACTGGAGACGGAAGACTGGAGCGAATGACTGAAGATAATCTTTGTCTACAATGACATAGACGGGATTAGTTGCATGTGTAGACCTCAAGCAACTATCCCCATGAATGTGCGCGTGCTACGACCTGCACACGCACAAGAATGACGAAGATGCACGCGGTATGCGCACAGCGGTCTGCGCACTGTCTAATACCCTTCACGCGCACTGTGCGCAATCACGTGGTATCTGCACACAGCGATCTGCCCACGCGGTATGCAGCCTTCACGCGCAGGTGCGCAATCGCGCACTGTAGATGGTGCCCAGGCGCGCTGGAAGATCGTGCAGGCGCACTGGAGATGGTGCGCATGCGCACTGGAGATGGCGCCCCTCACGCGCAGGCGCACTGGAGATGGTGCGCTTCACGCGCAGGATGGTGCCCTTCACGCGCAGGCGCACTGGAGGATCGCGCGCAGGAGATGATGCGCGCGTGGCGTAGGCGCAGGTGCGCGGCCTCGTGCGCAGGAGGTTGCGCGCTGGAGAAGATGCGCAGGAGCATCGACGCGCGAAGGAGAAGAGGCGGCGGCGTTGGAGGCGCGCCGATCGAGAGAGAGAGAAGAAGAGAGATAGGGCCGGCGGGTGGGGTGGGTTAGGGTTAGGGTTTCGAGAACTCCGGTCTAGGACCGTCGCTCTGATATCATGTTGGGAAAAAGTGAATGAGATTATCTATTCCATAAGCCCTAGGCTCTCTTATGTAGGAGAGTAGCCTATGGGTAAATTACATAAAGAGAATAACAGAAAAATAAAATAACGAAGAGGTACAGTTATTCTATATGCGTCAACAATTACTAATACATGAAAAATGGTAGAAAATCGGAAGCAGAAGCGTAACATGGAAAAAGATAAACATCAACAAAGGACAACGGGATTTTACGTGGAACCCTACTCCGTGAGGAGCGGGATGAAACCACGGGAGAAGCCCTCAACGAGGCGTGTTTGTCTATTGACTTTCTCAATGGTTAGAGGAGGTCTGGGGCTCCTTATATAGCCTCTCCAGAGCCTCCAAGTCCCACCACTGGACAATGTGGGACTAAACACTGGATGGGGTAAATGGATCTCCTCCAGGATCCATTTACCCTGCTACAACACAATAGATGCATACAACTTATACTCCAACACCCCCCCTCAAGCTGGAGCATGCAATGCTCAGCTTGGACAAACATAAAAAGACTCAACTCAACACTACAGGACACTACGGACAATATCAACCCAACGCGCACATTGCTGCAGTCGATGACGTTACTTCTCATGCCGTGTAGGTGACGAGGACGAACGGGCTGGAGTGTGAGTCAACTGAAGACTCGGAATCTGACCATCAAGTCTGAACTTGCGCCTGAAGTCTCCTCGTCGGAGAACTGGGTCTCTCCCATCTGCCTCAGAGAATGGTGCACTGCTCTGGTGTACCTATGATACCACATGAAAACCCTTGCCCTCAAGAGAATGGTCCTCTGCTCTGGAGTCCCTATGGCTCACATGAAAACTCTGGCTGAACAACAACAAGAATGATGTGGACCTCGAACTGATGATGGCAACATATGCTCATCTGAAAATGACCGCACACTCATGCGTGTTCTGAAACTGGAGACTTGGAAGACAATCGTCGAGTCTGAACCTGGATCTGAACCGTAGAGTCTGGAAACTGATCGGTCTGGAAATCTGAATCTGCATCTGGAATACAAGACCTGTAACTCTACATATATACTCCCCCTTTCTCCCATACTTGTCGGAAAAACGGACAAATCGACAAAGTTGGGAGAAGACAACATAATGGGGAAAACATGAAACTTGCGATTTTTCTTCTTGTTTTTTTTAATAAGCCGTCATTCATTTTTTTTGACAATTTTTTCGGCTTTTGCAATAAATTTTTTTAAATCTTTTTCTTAATTGCGTGCAGCTCTTTTCTTTCTTTCTTTCTTCTTGTTTTTTTAATGCACGCGCCTCTTTCAAACATTCTCCCTTTTTTTTTCAACTTGCGTACGACTCTTTTTTTGTGTACGCGCCTTTTTTTATTTTTTTTTCTTTTTTTAAACAAACATCTATCCTTTTTTATCATACAAAGTAGGCCTAACTGAGCCTGAGTACTTGCCCCCCTTTTTTTTCAGCCGACATAGGCCTCATAAATATTGCAGCCTAAAAAAATTTTTTTTAACGTATGGGCCTAGTTAGGGTTCCCACGTGATGGGATACTCCATTTAACGCCGCCGCCCTTCTCTCTGGATGGAGAACTGGGCCTTCGCACGAGATGAGGGAGAACCAGGGGGCTCGCGTGCGCGCAGGATCGCACGCCTCTTGGAGCATCGCCGCCTAGGTCTTCCGCCTGAGAAGAGAGCGTGAGCGGGAGCGCCTGCGTTGAATCGTCGGAGAGGCGGCGGCACGGCCTGGAGCCGCCTGGAGGCGAGCGTGTGGAGAAGAAGCGCTGCCTGGGCGCGGCTGGGAGCGATCTGGGATATTAGAGGCGTCGCCTGCAGCCTCTGATGGGACTTAGCGCGCGCGGGGAACCGCATGAACCCTTGTGGGAATGTTTCCATTGTCTAGGGGCGCATGCGTTGGGGGCTTGGAGGCGTGCTAGGGTTCGTGGCAGGAGGTTGCCTAGAGCCGCCACGGGGCTCCGAATGGAGATGCTGATGCTTGGAGGATGATGTGCCGCCCTATGCGTGGCTGGAGGCGAGATCGGGAGGAGGCCGCTCGTGCAAGGCTTGCATCTAATCTGAAGGCTAGGAAGAAGACACTGTCGTGCGGCATGGATGTGCCATGCGATCTGGAGTAGAATGATCTTCTGAACAAACTTGCAGAACTTTAAAAATCTCCAAGAAAATACATCAAGACTTGAAGTGCAGGCGGCTGCGAAGCCTGGATAACCGTGGCTTCTTGATTAGGGTTTCGTAACCCTAGAACCCGACACCCTTATTTGACACAGAATTAATAAAAAACACAATCTCCAACGATAAACACGAATCAAATCTTCTCTCAAATTGATTCTCGAATCATGAACAAAGAACATAATGAAAACCCCGAGAATCGAACCTACTCTGATACCATGTTAGAAAATCGGAAGCGGAAGCGTAACATGGAAAAAGAAAAACAGCAACAAAGAACAACGGGATTTTACATGGAACCCTACTCCGTGAGGAGCGGGATGAAACCACGGGAGAAGCCCTCAACGGGGCGTGTTTGTCTATTGACTTTCTCAATGGTTACAGGAGGTCTGGAGCTCCTTATATAGCCTCTCCAGAGCCTCCAAGTCCCACCACTGGACGATGTGGGACTAAACACTGGATGAGGTAAATGGATCTCCTCCAGGATCCATTTACCCTGCTACAACACAATAGGATCATACAACTTATACTCCAACAAAAAACAATATATCAAGTGTGTCTCATTTATATTTTTCAAAGAATGAGATTACCAAAAGTAAAGAGTCCAGCTAAGAAAATATGATGAACTCAACTATTTCCATAGCATTTTCCTTTTATCACAACTAACATTATGCACAGGTAATTTACATGGTCATATGTATTTATTGACTATTCTAGGACCGCTGCTCTGATACCATGTGGAGAAAAGAAGAGAAGAATATTGTGTGTTTATTCTGTGAGGTCTAGGGGTCCTTATATAGGACTAAACCCTAGGGTGCTCAGAGGAGAACTTACACAATATTCCCTAGACCGGTGTTCTGACCTAATTTTCCCTCCTACCACCGCCCGTCCCTTCTTCTTCTCTCCCATCAACGACGCCCTACGTTAGGCGTGCGCATCTCGGGCTCCTGCGCTTTGGGCTCTAAGCCCTAGGCACCTAGCGCACCTGTAGGCCTCGCGCACCTCACACACCTGCACGCACAGCGCCCCCGCGCGCCCCTACATCGAGCTTCTGCGCGCACCTCGTCGCTGCAGCCCTAGGCCCCTGTTCGGCTCCGGTTTAGGGCGTTCTCCCTCCACAACTCTCTACTGATGTGCAACTAAGGAGGCTCTACATATCAACTACAACTTCATCTAGGTCACTTTTTCTTGACCTAGAAACGCTATCATGACGTCCACCAAGACCAAGCCTATGTATCCGCCTTCTTCTCTAATGGTACAAGGCACATCTATCAAGTTAAAAGGCTCGGAAAACTATGTTCTATGGTCTCGATCCTTCAAGATATTTATTGGTGGCCAACGAAAGGGTGCCATCCTCACGAAGACTCTTCCTCCTATCACTGATGCAGAATATGAAGCCTGATTTGTCGACAATTGCCAGGTAATTACTTGGATGACTAATAGTGTAGATCCAAATATTGCTGCAAATCTCTTATATAAAGATACTACAAAAGCCATGTGGGAAAATCTTGAGCACACATATTCCCAGAAAACAACCAAATCTCGTCTCTCTGATATATACACAAGAATCTGGTCTACTAATCAAGAAGAGACCAGTCTAACTGAATACTATCGGACACTTACAAGCTTGTTTGAGGAACTTCTAATCTTTCAACCTGCATGCTGTGATAAACAAATAAGTGAATGTGTTGAGTGGCAGGTCTACAGGTTTCTCTCGGGACTTCACTCGAAGTACAAAATTGCAAAAGATCAATTTCTTATGACAGATAAATTGCCTACGATTGAAACCATATTCGGTTGACTACAGGAACTAGAAGCTTCGGTTTAAAATTCTCTGGTTCATTCTTCCACAGAGACAACAACTCACTATTCATCTGGGCAAAGAGGACGACAGTCTTATCCTAGAGGCCGAGGTCGTGGCCGCAGACGTGACCTTGGACGAGGTCGTGGTCGTGATTCCTCTACAGGTCGTTATCCTGCATGCATACACTGTGGTCGCATGAATCATCCATCTGAATGTTGCTGGGCAATATTTGGCAGGCAACCTAGTGCTCATAACACTTATGATGATGAATCACATGATATGAACAATGATACAACTACTCAGAGTACAGATGGACGACATACTCCATTCACTGCTTTTGAATATACTCGGTTGCGACAACTTCTAAATGATTCTTCTCCCTCAACAAAAGACACGATCGCATCTGCTGCTAGTGCCAGCCTTGCCACTACATCAGGTACAGTAGTAAACTCAAGTTTCTATTACCAAACATGCATGGATTATTGATTATGGAGCTTCCACTCATCTAACGAGAGATGTATGTCTACTCACCTCATCTTAACCCTCTACCTCTATAAAGAGCGTCCGTGTTGCCAATGGGGATCATTCTCCTGTTACTGTTGTTAGAACTATTGAATTCTCCAACAAACTTTGCATTGTGCTTCTGCTTTCCCGCTCAGTCTTTTATCTGTTCAGAAGCTATGTCGTGAGCTACATTGTCGTGTTATTTTTGATGAATTCTGCTGCTATTTTCAGGATATTCGGACGAGGCAGATTTTTGGTGGGGGACATGAGAGGAATGGCCTATATTACCTCAATAGGCCTACCACTTCCAACTTTGCTGGCGCTAGCTACCTCCATCACTGAAGATCCCCTTCTATGGCATCTTCGTCTGGGACATCCTTCTGCCAAAGCTCTCTCTATGATGTTCCCTGAACTATCTACGCTAAAACCTTTTGAGTGTGAAGCATGTCAGTTCGGAAAACATCATAGAGTTTCCTTTCCTGCTAGAACTGAGCCTCGTCGCACTACTCCTTTCTTCTTAATTCATTGTGATATTTGGGGACCCTGTCCGGTCAAAACCATTAGTGGTCATAAGTACTTTGCTATTTTTGTGGATGACTACAGTCGCTTATCTTGGGTATTCTTGTTAAAAGAATGTTCGTAAATTAATATCGTTGTCAAGAACTTCTTTCATTATGTCAAAAATTTCTTCTCTACTACTATTAAAATTTTTCGTTCTGATAATGCTCTGGAATTTACTCAGAAGGTGTCTCAGTTTTCTTTAAGCAACCCCATTTTTGGGATGTATATGGGCAAGATGTTTGATGCTATCCTTACTGTTGTTCATCTTATAAACAGGGCCCCCTCTGCTTCTCTACATGGCTCCACTCCCTTCAATTTACTATATCCCAAGGAGAAACCTTTCCCTCTGCCCTTACGATTTTTTGGATGCACTGCCTTTGTCCATAATTTCCATACCACGGATAAATTATCTGCTCGTGTTATCAAATGTGTTTTTCTAGGGTTTTCTCAAACTCAAAAAGGATACATATGTTACGATCCTACAGAACATCGTTACTACGTTTCTCTTGATGTCACCTTCTTTGAACAAAACATCTTCTTTACTCAGATAGTGTCCGATATTCCCCTATAATTCCCCCCTCCACCAATTGTGTATAAAAGAAGAACTGTGTCTAATCATGTTCAGGTTCCTTTACCTATTCCACTGTTGCAGAACACTACGCCATCCTCGAGTGCTCCCACCAATGCTACCCCGGATAGTCCTCAGGAGCTACCGATCGCACTATGAAGAACAAAGAGGCAATGTACACTTCACCCAATATCTCATTTCACCTCTACTAATGGGTTATCTTGCTCTGATAAAAGATATGCAGATGCCATAATGGCTATTTCTGTTCCCAAAGATCATCATAGTGCATTACAAGATGAGGGATGGAGAATGGCAATGAATGAAGAAATGGAAGCATTACAGTCTCGAAAAACCTGGGACCTTGTCAAATGCCCTCCTGGATGTAAACCAGTTGCATGTCGCTCGATCTTCACTAGAAAGCAGTCCCCTGACGTTTCTATTGATCGTTTAAAGGCAAGACTTGTAGCAAAGGGCTTTACTCAAACATACGGGGTAGACTACTTCGAAACATTCTCCCCTGTGGCTAGAATGGGATCCATACGAACTATCATCTCTGTGGCTGTGAACAAGGGGTGGCCTATGTTTTATTTAGATGTCAAGAATGCATTTCTATATGGAGAGCTTGACGAAGAAGTCTACATGATACAATCCCTAGGTTACGAAGTCGAGGGAGAGTATGTATGCCAACTTCACAAAGCTATCTACAGATGAAAGCAGAGTCCAAGAGCTTGGTTTGATAGACTGAGTACAGAGATCGGCACCATGGGCTTCCAGAGGACTACATCTGACTATTCGGTTTTTGTCAGGAGACGACAGACTGGTGTTGTAATTCTTGTTGTATATGTAGATGATATGGTTATTACTGGAGATGATGACCAAGGGATACTAGAATCTAATGCTTTCTTGCAAAAAGTATTCGTCACCAAGGATCTTGGACAACTTCGCTATTTTCTAGGCATAGAAGCTCTACGTACTAAGAAAGGCTTACATATGTCACAGAGGAAATACTGCCTTGACATACTAACTGGTCCTGCTTGGGTGCAAACCCTCAGGAATTCCAGCAGAGCCTAGAAAACATTCTGCATCAAATGATCCTCTCTTTGAAGACACTACACGATATAGGAGCCTGGTTGACAAGCTTCTATATCTTACAGTTACTAAACCTGATATATCTTATGCTGTAAGAATAGCCAGCCAATATATGGAGAAACCATGCTACAGCCATTGGCAAGATGTTCTTAAAATCCTTCGCTACCTAAAAGACTCGCCAGGACGAGGAATCTTCTATGGGGCAAATGGTCACACAAATCTTACTGCATATGCTGACGCCGATTATGCAAGCTCTCCTGAAGACCGCCGATCTACAACTGGATATGCCATGATGGTAGGAGGAAACCTGGTTAGTTGGAGAAGCAGGAAACAAGCAGTTGTTTTAAAATCTAGTGCTGAAGCTGAATATAGAGTAATGGCTCAGGCTACATGTGAGATCACGTGGCTGCTCACTTTTCTACAAGAACTAAATGTTGCTACATCCACTCCTATTCCCTTGTACTGTGACAACAAATCAGCTATCTACATTGCTACCAATCCTGTGTTCCATGAGAGAACAAAAACATATTGAGATTGATTGTCACTTTATCAGAGATGCTGTACGAGGAGGGAAGATAACCACGTCGCACATTCCAACAGATCTTCAACTTGCTGATATTTTTACCAAGGTAGTGACTAAGAAGCGGCTTTCCTGGATAACTTCCAAGTTGGGCATGATTGATGAATATGCTCCAACTTGAGGGGGAGTGTTAGAGATTACCGTATATTGTTGTTTCTTTATTTATCTCTATTTCCTTATGTACTGTTTCCCTATGTATCACTGTTTCCTTATGCACTGTTTCCCTGTGTATCACTGTTTCCTTATGTACTATTTCCCTATGTAACCCCACAAGGGTATTTGTGTAAGTTCTCCTCTGAGCACGCTAGGGTTTAGTCCTATATAAGGACCCCTAGACCTCACAGAATAAACACACAATATTCTTCTCTTCTTTTCTCCACAGCAGCAATTTGGAAGGAGTAGGATTGTACCTTAAATCCAAGTTTTGAAACCCAATTTAAGCTCCAATTTGCAGCATGCAGAGGATTCTTTGAAGATGCTCCAACAGTAGCAAGACCTACTCCACAATAAGAACAATGAGTAGTTCCAAATGGCTCTTTAGAGCTAAGTCTTTATAAGTTGCTGGACATAAATCTTTGCAAGGAGGAAAGGAAGGTTCGGTGGAGAGGAAAAGAGGAAAAGAATGAGATATCCAAAGGGCTTAATTTGGGTGTCTATATATAGAAGATGAGGAGGTCTTAAGTCTGGCCAGGTGGAAATATTTGGGGTCCAAGTGGACAATTTTTTGATTAGGTGGTTGTACCACTTTAGTTTTGTTTTTTTTTAAACCATATGCTACGGTTACTGAAACTTATAATTTTTTTATTTTCATAACCATACAGACTGATTGTAAAATTATTAATTTAATTAATATATATATATATATATATTAAACTTTCTTTACCTAATAAGTTATAAAGTTGACCGTATTCGGGCATCGAGCATCGGATTTCGACGTTCAATATCTTGCTTTGATCGTCTCAAAATGACGATCAATATGAGTATTGATATACTTCCGATCGGGTTTGGATCCCTGAACTTTTCAAGATACGGTTTTGGTTTGGATTTAGATTTTGTGAATTTAAAATGCCAAACGATCTCCGATTAACGAACGGTCGATTCCATTGGTCTTGTTTCGTTGAATTGGATTTTTAAGCAGTCTCGATTCGTTTCGCGGTTTCTGAATTTGCGTCGCGACTTTTTTGGGCACGCATTACGAGGCGATCGATTTTTGGTCGATTTCGCCCGAACGACTTTTGATTCACGACCAATTAGTCGATATAAGTCATCCGATGCAGACTAACAACTTTATTAGGTTAAACTGACCCTAATTGGGTAGGATTCGGGTTTGTGTGTTTACGTATGTTACAAATATAAAAACCTCAAAGGAAGTCTCGTCCTTGAGATTCGAGTCAAGGTCATCATGTGTCTTGGATTTAATATAGCCATAAAAATCTCAAAGGGTTTTGTACCCATAAAAACCTCAAAGAGAAAACAAGCCATATATTTTAACTTATATCTAGTTACAAAAGCTTGTTTTGCTAATTACCTCATAAAAGTTGCGGGTATCGTGCCCGCATATCGGCTTCAGTCTCCTACGTTGCCTCTTCGACGCCGTGACGGTGCCACAATACCTTGACTAATGGAATCTCTTTGCTGCGAAGCTTCTTTACAACACTATCAAGTATCTGCATTGGCTTCTCCTTATAAGTTAGATCTGACTCTACTTCAAGATCCTCGTAACTTATGACGTGTCGAGGGTCATGCACATACTTTATCAAGTTGGATACGTGGAAGACATCATGGATAGCTGAAAGATGTGGAGGAAGGGCAACCCGATAGGTCACCTTCCCCACTCTAGCAAGGATCTCGAATGGTCCAACATATCGTGGCGCCAACTTCCCACGAACACCGAATCTTTGTATTCCCTTCATGGGAGATACATAGAGAAATACCCAATCTCCAACCTATAATTTATAGGAATGTCGTTAGTATGAGATTAAGTTGAACATATATAAGTCATAATTGAGTCGATGAAGAAGAAAGAATTGGATTAACTTAAATCACAAATCTCTTCTTCGACAGTCTGCATAGCTCTTCTGGCAACTCTATGCCGTTAGAAGCCTCCGTCTCACAAGATCAACAGCTCTTGCAGTCTCCTCTAGAAGATCCACGGAGTAAAGAGCATGCTCACCTACCTCACGCCAACTGAGAGGTGTGAGGCATCTCCGCCCGTATAAGGTGGCGCCATGCCGATACTGGAATGATAACTATTGTTGTACATGAACTCCACCAAAGTCAGATGGTCCTTCCAGGTCCCTTTCCACTCCAAAGAGCATGCAAAGCAAATCCTCAAGCATCTGAATGGTGCGCTCACTCTGACCGTCGTTCTGTAGATGATATAAAGAACTCATCTTCAACTCTATATGTAGTGTTGTCATGAACTGATGTCAATAATGCGAAGTAAACCTCGAATCCCTGTCAGACACCACCTCTCGTGGTATACCATGTAGCCTGATGATATTTTGCACATAGAGCTTGGTCAATCTAGATGGAGTGTAAGTCGTGTTGACATGTATGAAATGGGCTGACTTGGTTAACCTATCAACAACGACACAAATGGAATCATGGCCACCCGGTGTCTTTGACAGACATGTGACAAAATCCATAGAAATGCTCTCCCATTTCCACTCGGGAATGGGGAGAGACTGCAATAATCCTGATGGTCTCCTGTGCTCGGCCTTGACCATCTAACAGGTCATGCATCTGCTAACATGTAACGCCGCATCACGCTTCATTCCATCCCCACCAAAAATGTCGACGCAGATCACAGTACATCTGTCATGCTGCCGGGGATGAATGGATAATCGTGAACTTGTGCCTCATCAAGAATGTCTCTGTGCAACTTCTCGTCGTTGGGTATAACGACCCGTCCTGCCTTCCATAAAATAGACTCCATCACAACAAAATCATCAACCTCATCCTTGACGGCGCGCATGTATCTATCTCGGATCCAAGGATATGTTTTCTGGCCTTCAACAATGTGATCCCAAAGAGACTGGTGTATCGTGGAGGCATGGCTGTGGATGTGGATACACTCTCCTGAGGAAGCCAATCGGTCAAAGATGCGAGCATATCCCATGTATATAGCCAGTTCGCGATACCATCTGTATGAGCTCTCCTGCTAAGTGCATCAGCCACCACGTTTCCCTTACCAGGATGGTAAGAGATCGTGCAGTCATAATCCTTCAGAAGCTCGAGCCATCTGTGCTGCCTCATGTTCAGCTCCTTCTGATCAAAGATGTACTTCAAGCTCTTGTGGTCTGTGAAGATCTCGAAATTCACCCCATATAGATAGTGGCGCCAGATCTTCAAGGTAAAGACAACCGCCGCCAACTCTAAGTCATGTTGGAGTAGTTCCGCTCATGCGGCCTCAACTATCATGATACATAAGCAATCATGTTGCCTCTCTGCATCAATACTACTCCTAGACCTTCTCCAGATGCATCTGTATAGACTACATAATCCTGAGTACCTGAAGGAAGAGCAAGAATAGGTGATGTAGTCAATCTCTCTTTCAGTGTCTGGAAGGCCTGCTTACATGAATCTTCCCAAATAAATGGAACCCCCTTCTGCGTCAACCGTGTTAGAGGGTGAATAATGCGTGAAAATCCGCTGACAAAACGTTTGTAATAACCCGCTAATCCAAGGAAGCTCTGAATCTGCGTAATAGTCTTGGACTGCTCCCAAGACATAACTGCATCAATCTTCGCAGGATCAATTGCGATGCCAGCTCCAGAAATGATATGTCCCAGAAATGAGACTTGAGATAACCAGAACTCATACTTGCTTAGCTTCGCATATAGCTTGTGCTCCCGCAATGTATTCAAGACAATCCGTAGATCATTCGCGTGATCCCATTCATTCCGAGAATATATGAGCACATCATCAATGAATACCACCACAAATTTGTCTAAATATTGACGGAAGATCCAGTTCATCATATCCATGAATATTGCAGGTGCATTGGTGAGCCCAAACAACATCACCACAAACTCGTAGTGTCCATAGCGCGTTCTGAAAGCAGTCTTTGGAATATCTGCCTCTCGAATCCTCAGCTGATGATAGCCCGAACGAAGATCGATCTTCGAGAACACCGAAGATCCCTGAAGTTGGTCGAACAAATCATCAATGCACGGCTAGGATAACGGTTCTTCACCGTTCTCTTGTTCAGCTGCCTGCAATCGATGCATAACCTCATGGATCCATCCTTCTTCCTGACAAATAAAACCGGAGCACCCCAAGGTGAAGTGCTCGACCTCACGAATTCCAAGTCAAGTAACTCCTGCAACTGTACCTTCAGCTCTCTCAACTCAGCTGGTGCCTTGCGGTAAGGAGCCATCAAGATCGGTTGTGTATCTGGTAGCAATATGATCTCAAACTCGATCTCTCTCTTAGGGGGTAATCCTGGTAGCTCATCAGAAAACACGTCTGGGTAGTCTGATACTACTCAGATGTCATGTGTCATTGACTCATGATCAGATACCTCTCGGACAAATGCAAGATATGAATCACAACCCTGATCAACCAGTCGCTGAGCTCGTAATACTGAAATGTACTCCATGGCGGAGTCATGTATGGTACCCTCAAAACTAAACTCGGGTAAATCTGGAATCCTGAAGACAATTGTCCTCCTAAAACAATTAACAAGTGCATGATGAGCGGATAATCAATCCATGCCTAAAATCAAGTTGAACTCATCAAGCTGTAGGAGTAGACAATCTGCGATCATCTCGTGACTGCCAATCAGAACGGGCAAGTGCCTGACTATTAGGAAAATGATAAATAATTGGCCACCTGGCCCTCGGATGTGATATGGAGAAGAGAGGTCAGCCTGGAAGTAGCCTCGAAGCAAGAAAAAAATGTGTCGCACTGGAATCAAATAGAACAAGGAAAGGTCAGCCCAAGACTGAGATCATACCTTTCACCACAGTAGCTGCTGAACGTGCTTGCTTCTCAGTAACTGCATGTAACTGAACCTGCCTGGCTGGTGCAGTACTGGATCCTGCCACACTCTGCGTCTGTCTTTGCTGCAGTCGCCTGAAGTTGGAGTTCCTGCCACGGAAACTCCTTGAACGTTGTGCCTGAGGCTGCGATCGTGAAGGTTGTGATTGAGTCTCACCAGAAGCATGTAGGCAGTGTGATCGGTAATGTCCCCACTCGTGACATCGGTAACATCGGATTAGTCGAGTAGATGGAGTGGTCGTGTCTGCTCGCTACGACCCAGATGATCGAGCGGAATCTGTGCCACGTCCGGCAAGTGCTCCTCCTAATGTAGTCGATGGAGAAGAGCGAGTACTGCCTGAAAATGACGAACCTGTAGGTCGAAACCGTCTGGATGACCTCTGCGGCTGAAACGGTCGAAGTATCGGTCCAAAAGATCGTAGCGGTCTAGGCCCTGCTCCAGACGAGCTTCTGAAACGTCTTCCTCTGATGTCCTCGAACTTCTCCGCTACATCGGTAGCCTCGGAGATGGAAGTGATGTGTAGTCCAGCCAGCTTCTCATGTACCTCCTCTCGCATGCCTCTAACGAACTTTTCCAGATTCTCCTCTGGAAATGTGCCAGTTGCTCATGTATGTCGTGACAGCTCTGTGTATCGGATAAAGTCATCTCTGGCTGTCATCTGTCCCTAACGAAGCTCTGCAAAAAGTCAGCGCTGGGACTCTTTCCACTTCGCAGAAAAGAAGTGGGCTCTGAACCTCGTCTCGAAATCATCCCATGTAGGCTCTCGGCCTAACTCAGATACTACAACATCCTACTATCTCTCAGCAAAGTCTGTCAATGAATACTACATGAAAGATAGCCACGTGTCTCGTGGCGCGCGAATCATCCTAAGCACCTTCATCGCTCTCTTCAGCCACTGCTCAGCAACATCTGATGTACCTGTGCCCTCGAACAAGGGTACATTGGCCCGCTGGTAGGAAGTAAAGATGGACTGATGCCTGTGAATGGCAGAGTATTCGTGTGCGTCCTCGTCTGCAAAGTGTACAAGGTCCTGCTCCTTGTCAAGGTCTCCATCATCTGCTCCATGCTAAGGTATCTCCTCAAGTGGATCGTCGAAATGAGGCTGTTGTACCTCTACTGACTGTCGTTAGTCCTGGCGTGTATCGTCATGAGATGGACGATATGTGGAATCTGACAGCTCCTCAAATCTCATCTCTATGTTCGCATGTCTATCAGCAATCTCTGTCTGCTGAGCCAGAATCTGGTCCTTCTGGCCTCTCATAGCAGCCTGCTGCTGCTGAAGGTCAGTGAGAGCGGTCAGTATACATGCCAGCTGGTCAGTAGTCTCCTGACCTGGTCGGGATGTCATGGCTCTGTATGAGAACCATAATTAATCATAAAAGTACCATTTGGAGATACTTATAATATATGCTTTTCTCTTATTGGGATATAATATGAAAATTTATGAAATCAGTGACATCTGTGCTAATTGAATTTAAATGTCATATTTCCCTTCTCGGAATCAGGACAAGTCGGAAGACTGTCGCTGTCCAAGAATTTAATGCGATTGTAATTGAAATACTGCAAATGTGCGTATCGGAGTACCACTGCTCTGATACCAAACTGTCTACCCCCTGGGATCACAGTTGTGAACACAAATCCATAGTTTAAAATAAATATCAAGTAATTTATTATGTGCAAAAGAGAACAAGTAGATAGGCATATATGAATGAAAAATTTACCACTACCTGCATAGAGAATGGTTTTCAACTACTTTAAGGAGATGCCACAAGTTTTATCCCTAACTTCCATGTGTCATATTCTTATAATATATTTAATGTCATATATATAGTTTTCTCCATTTCCCCATAGCTTTATATAATATACTTTCATATATTAATTACTGACCCATAAATAGATGTTATAGACTTAAATTATGGATCCTAATAAAGAAGTTGATGATGCGATGTTTGATTTGACTCTTCGTTTCCTAATGGTAGAAAATATGAAAATTCTAACGTTGTTCTTAATTCTATCTTTGTGGATAGTCTGTGGTCTTGGTTAGTATGTAACCTCACACTATAACTCTATGACGTGGGGAATGCCTTAGGGTTGGGGTGCCTCCGTAGGAATGCGGTGTTGTACAATGCATCCTAACTAAGTTCCCAACACGTCCACTAGCTTACAGGGATTTCGAATCAAATTTTATTATAGTCACTTTCAATCAACTCAACTTTAATTGTAATTTCCTCTAAACCTCAACTGCAACTATCTCAAATGTAATTCTAGATGATTTAGATGTAGATATGGATGATCTGGATGTAGAATCGCTAAGTCTGTTGGCGAAAGTAAAACTCAAGCGGCGAGGTAGCCTACAAATGGTTCTTCCATCTCGTCCTCTAATTGGAAGTGCGGTCCAATAGAGGGATAGGTCTACTCCAAAACTATGCCACTGAGACGGGTGAGAGAGATTCTCCGGAAAAGTCACTCTAGAAACTGGCCTGATCGGAAACAGGCGAACGAGCTCGTACGGAAAACTAAAACCAAGGATCCCCCGCATGGGCATCCTAAAACAGAGGGTCATCGGAACTGATCAAAAGTCAGGATCCCAACGAGGCGTAAAAACACTGCGAGCTCGCGTAAAATCGTGAAAGGACTGGGATCCTAGACCCGCGTACTTGGCGGCCGCTGCCCGAACTGGACTTCCTAATCTCCCGTCCAGTTGAGGGTCACCGCGCCCTCGCACAGTCAGGTGTAAGGATCACCATGACCGGCTTCGAAATATATCATAGATTCCCCCCCTCCAACCATGTAGATGTGCTGACTCACATTATCATGTGTGGCTTACTTTATAGATCAAAATACTCCTTGCATTAATCTTAAGAGTTATAAAATTTAAGGTGACTCTTGTATTTCCTACCTAGAAGCTTGGTTTGGAAATCGGATAGGAAAAGAGCATAATTACAGTTAATTGGGTTCTGCTAATTGGGTTCTGCTACTGGTATGAACATGATCCAAGGACTTTGATTTTCTTAAATCTATAAACTAAATGAATGATATCTACTAGATCCAGTTATCTATTTGAAGATTTAGTTTTCTGCTTATATAATATATGATAATTAAATGTAAGTGACCTATCAAATGACATCTTATAATATGAATTATATTTATCTTCATTTCCATTTCATCTAAGAAGCATGTGGACTGATGAATTTAATCCATTTTAACAAAATGGAAGATACTTTTGTACGGAAAATTCCAAAACAGTAATAACATCAAAGGATCAACAATAATTTATCAATGATAAAAGATCATATAGTTTTAGTGGAGCCCTCCGTCTTTTTTTTATATGCATAATATCAATTAGCATATTTATTTATTTTTACAGAAAATAATAGATTACAGGTTACGATAAGTTATAAAAACTCACCACAGATAAGGGTCGTTCTATACTGAAAGATTCTTAATGGAAATATCCCTAAGAAATTCACACTAGAGTCTGTGCCTAAACCATTGATAAGTTTTCTCTTTATATAAAAAGAAAATCAATGCCAAGTTAATAGATATGCTTACAGATCCAAAGGATGTAAATCTATATGAAGATCTATTCACAGTATCATGCTATAATTTTCTGCACTCTGTTAACTACAAAAATAATAACCAACTACAACATTATTAAATTAACAAGTCTTATATATTTATATCATATTATTAATACATGAAAAACAATATATCAAGTGTGTCTCATCTATATTTTTCAAAGAATGAGATTACCAAAAGTAAAGAGACCAGCTAAGAAAATATGATGAACTCAACTATTTCCATAGCATTTTCCTTTTATCACAACTAACATTATGCACAGGTAATTTACATGGTCATATGTATTTATTGACTATTCTAAAACCCTACTTGAACTATTGTAACTACAAGTCTCAGAGGAAGACCAAAGGCAGTCACCTCCATTTCCATATTCGTGTATCCTAAGATGCATAATCAATTGTTTCTGGAATAATTATTTGAACACAATAATTTCAAGGCATTATCTCTAAATCCAGCACATATTAACACCAGATCACAATTATTTCACACATAAACTGTAACTAAATATCCAACATCTAGAAAATCAGATCCCAGAAACATGCCAGAGAATTTACTGCATCTTGAATCTAAATGGGGAGCACTTACCCCACAGCAAATGTTGGAGATAGAATCGACATGGATAACAATCAAGAGGGATTTAATTGGTACATGCATGGCAGCAATTTGGAAGGAGTAGGATTATACCTTAAATCCATGTTTTGAAACCCAATTTAAGCTCCAATTTGCAGCATGCAAAGGATTCTTTGAAGAAGCTCCAGCAGTAGCAAGAGCTACTCCACAACAAGAATAATGAGCAATTCCAAATGGCTCTTTGGAGCAGCAACTAAGTCTTTACAAGTTGCTGGACAGGATTCTTTGCGAGGAAAGTAGGGTTCGGTGGAGAGAAAAAGAGGAAAAGAACGAACCATCCAAAGGGCTTAATTTGGGTGTCTATATATAGAAGATGAGGAGGTCTTCAGTATGACTAGGTGGAAATATTTGGGGTCCAAGTGGACAGTTTTTAGATTAGGTGGTTGTACCACTTTTGTTTTATTTTGTTTTTTTTAAAACCATATGCTACGGTTAGCTAACTGTAACTGGAAAATTATAAATTTTTTTATTTCATAACCGTACACAGACTGATTGTAAATTTATTAATTGAATTAACTTATATATATTAAACTTTCTTTACCTAATAAGTTATAAAGTTGACCGTATTTGAGCATCGAGCATCGGATTTCGACGTTCAATATCTCGATTTGATCGTCTCAAAACGACGATCAATATGAGTATAATATTGATATACTTCCGATCAGGTTGGATCCCCCTAACTTTTTGAGATACGATTTTAGTTTGGATTTAAATTTTGTGAATTTAAAATACCAAACGATCTCCAATTGACGAACGGTCGATTCTGTTGGTCTTGTTTCATCGAATCGGATCTTTAGGCAGTCTCAGTTCGTTTTGCAGTTTCTGAATTTGCGCCGCGGCTTTTTCGGGCACACGTTACGAGGCGACCGATTTTTGGTTGATTTCGCCTGAACGACCTTTGATTCACGACCAATTAGTCAATATAAGTCATCCGATGCCGACTAACAACTTTATTGGGTTAAACTGACCCTAATCGGGTAGGATTCGGGTTTGTGTGGTTACGGATGTTACAATACATGTAGTGTGGGGCTTCTTATATAGCCCCTACCGACTCTCCACATCCCACAAATAGTAGATGTGGGACTAAACATAAGTGGATGTGGTAATTGGACCCTGGAGGGATTCAATTACCCACCTATACATGACACATACTCCAACATGTACTATAAGGTGTCTCACTTACCTTATGGTACAAGGTGTCGCGAGGTCTTTACGAGCAAGTAAGGGGGCACACACATGAGGTGTTCTTTAGCGAGAAAGTATATGGAAGTGAATGATGTTGGGAACAAGCGACGTTGGGGCAAACAATGCCGTGGGTCACCAAGAAAACCTGATCACAACAAAAGTATAAAACACCGCCCATGAGGCTTTGATACCATGAAATAGCACACATAAAGCTCTTCTTTTTAACAAGGGAAATATTATCCAAGGAGTCTATATCGTTTTTTTAGCTAACCTCCTTTATATTAGGCCTAGCTTTACACCTTTCAATCTGCCCATCCGGTCGACACTTGATGGTGTAATACCTTTGATCGATCGAAAAGGGTAAAATGATGGATCAATTATACTAGAAGTAGTTGATAATTTTAAAGACAATAATATAGTTGATCGAACAAGAGAACAAAGTGATCTATCCAAAAGGAACTTGGCATGTTCATAGAGAAAAGGAGAGGGCGAGTTCTATAAGTAAGCAACAGTTGAACATATCCTCACTGTAGATAAAATCAACCACACAACTCAAGGATTACACGGAAACCCTTCAACGTTAAGGGAAATTCCATTAGGGGTAATCTCCTAGCTGTCTCGGCTAGGTTTTTTATTTTCTTTTTTTTACTTTCATATGAGAGAGGGATTGTAACATATGTCTCAAGATCTGCTTACTCATTTACATAACACTCAATACTTCCCCTCAGGTTAGCATATAGATCAAATATGACTTGCCAATATTCTTATTAAACTTGGTAATCGACAACCCCTTGGTGAAGATATCAACAACTTGTTCTTATGATCCTATATTCGGAAACATCGATTCCGTGGAATTAATTTTCTCTTGGATGAAGTGGTGATCAATGTCAACTGTCGGATGAAGTGGTGATTCCTATTTAATTGTGGGAAAAGGCTTTGTTGTTGTTTTGGATGAAGTGACGATCAATCTCAACATGCTTTCTCCTAGCATACAACATATTATGGTATACTTAATATTGCAAAATAATTCCATAAGCATATCAATATCAACATGATGTTTGTTAAAATAATCTAAACAGAGCATCTATGTGACAACCATTACTATTGCTCTATACTAAGCTTCAACACTTGACCTCAAACAAATAGATTGTCATTTACTCCTCTAGATTACAAGTTTGCTACTCATATATACATAATATGCAGTAGTAGATCTCCTCATGTCAATGCACCTAGCCCAGTAGGAATCAATGTTTCATTCAACCTTAAGCTTACCATTTTTCATAAAAAGTAAGTCTTTTTTCATGATTTCTTTCATATTGCAAAAAAATATGATCAACTACCTTAGATCAGTTGGTGTATGCATAAATTAACTCATCACTTTTACAACATTGGTAGTGTTTAGTCTGCTAAAGTTGAGGTTAATATGCTTCCCCACAAGTCTTTAGTATTGGCTATTTGATCTTCATTGTTTCTCATTATTGATTCTCAACTTATTATTTTCCTTAATAAGAGTAATGGCAACTTTACATCACAACTTTCAATTTTCCTCTAAGGGATGTAGATAATTCTTTCTCTGATGCATAACAAGTCCATCTAGACTCTATGTACCTTTTCTGTTATGTTTAGTTTCTTTTATCCATCTTATGTAAGGCCTTCTCTATATAAGAGAGCCTAGGGTTCTCTGGAATAGACAATCAACTATTTTCTACCAACATGGTATCAGAGCCACCACCCTAAACCCTAGCCGCCCACCTAAACCCTAGCCGCCCACCACCCTCTCCTCGACCCCGCCACCTCACCTAAACCCTAGCCGCCCACCACCCTCTCCGCCGTCAACCCCGCCACCTCCCTCTTTCTCCGCCGCCGCCCTACCCCTCCCCACCTCTCTCTCACCGACACTTCCCCCTCCCTCCCTCCTCGCCGCCGACACCGCTCCCCACCCCCTCTCCTCGCCTCTCGTCGCCTATGGATTTGAGTGCATAAGTCCACACATGCACTCAAATCCTCGGATGTTTATGTAGACATTTGTTCCTTGCTCTACAAACCTTAGTTCTACCTCTCTGACAACCATGTCAGAAAACAAGGTCGACATGCCCTCCATAGGTGCTTTTAAAGGTCTAGCGCCCATTGTCAAGATGGATGGGATGAACTATGAGCTCTGGGCTATGCAATTCATGAGTCTAATGAAGTCCAATGGTAAGAAGCACATTCTTACTGAAGATGAGCTGGCAGAGAAAACAAGGGTTTATGCCTCATGGGAGGTCGATGATTCGTATGCCAAAGTCTTGCTTTCAAGCACACTGACGATGGAGATTGGTAATGATGTACTCTATCAGCCCACTGCTAAGGCGATGTGGGACATCCTTGCCGCGACATACTCGCAGATGCGAAATGAGACCAAGATCCTTCAACTCCAGCATGACATATTTAAGGTCAAGCAGAATGGTCGGCCTCTGCATTTGTTATATACATCCTTGCGAGGGATGTTTGAGAAGCTCTACAACATCATTCCCCTTATAGCGACTCCCGAGCAGTAGATGACGTTTCGGAATGCTACCATGGTGGGGGTCTTACTAGCGGCACTTGACCCTGAATATGATGCTGCTCGCTCGCAGATTCTTGCAGATGCCACTATTCCTCCAATTGAGGAAGTGTATCACAGGCTCAGCAGGATTACCGTCCCGTCTACTGCTACTACTCAGCCTCCTTCGACGATGGTGGCTTCCAGAGGCAGAGGAGCCTCTTCTTCTTTCCGTGGTCATGGACCTCATGTTCGAGGTGGCCGTATCCGCCAGCCCTGCACATTCTGTCATCGCCCAGGTCATATGGAGGATACATGCTATTCTAAGCATGGTTTTCCGGCATCAGTGCGTGTAGCCGAGCACGTTGCATCTCCACAAACATCTACTTCAGACCAGAGGTTTGAGGAACTTGTTGCCAGGATGCGAGATATCATGCCTCCTTCCTCTATCGACTCTCTAGGGATGCCACTCGAACGTAGCTGTTTCAGCCTGTGCTAGTATGTCAGCCACCGCTAACACCTCAGGTAGTGCTTATGCCTTTCTTGTCATGGAGCTGGTGTTTCAGAATGGATTATGGACTTCGGCGTGACACATTATCTTTGTCGAGACAAAGATAAGCTTACATCCTACAGGGAGGTTCCACCGGGCCAATATGTCGTAATAGAGGATGGGACCCATTCCCCTATCGTTGGACAGGGGGAGATTAGTTTGACACCCTCCATGCGTCTCCAGAATATCTTGCATGCTCCAGATTTTTCGATGAATTTATTATTTATCAGTCAGATTACGAAAGATTTGCACTGTCGTGCTATTTTTGACCCATCATCTCTTGTTTTTCAAGACATTCTTACGGGTAGGGTGATTGGTTGTGGCCGTGAGCAGGATCATCTCTATCGTTTGATCCAAACTCCCTATGCTGGTGTCTCGTCTCAGTCTAGTGGACTAGTTTCTCCATTTACATGGCATCTACGATTTGGCCACCTCCCTCTTCAGAAGATGTGTCATATCTTGTCCCAGATTTCACCGGGTTCTTCTTTTCAGCGTGAAGCATGTCAATTGGGAAAGCATCACAGATCTGCTTTCCCTAGTCATCAGTCTCGGAGCAGTAGCTCCCCTTTTGAATTATTTCATGTTGACATTTGGGGTCCGAGTCATGTCCCTGATCACTAGGGACACGGGTTTTACCTAGTTGTAGTTGATGATTTTTTTATTGTCATGGGTGTTTCTGTTGAAGAATAAATTTGAAGTAGGGGATGTGATAAAAAATCTTATAAATGGTGCCACCTTTACCGAGATTTTATACCCGTTATTATGTCTTGCTCATGGAACTCGTCAATTATCCACTACGCCTCAGGTTTGTCCAGGTAATATTACTAACGATGGGTCTAAAAATGTGCAAGTGCATGGATCTTTGCAGGAGAATAGCATACTGACAAGTACGGTTGTTGATGATTTGAATGTACCTATTGCCTTACGGAAGCAGAAACGTACCTGTGCATCCTATCCACTTGCTTCACAGGTTTCATTCCATCACCTCACCGGTGATTTTCAGTGGTTTGTTGTGGCCTTATCTACCGTGGAAATACCACGGAATTATCAGAACGCATTGAAGGAGAGCTACTGGCGTTCAGCAATGGAGGAGGAAATGGCTGTTTTGTGGACGCGGGGTACATGGAGCTTGGTTTTTGCTCTACCAGGAGCTTCTGTTGTCAGTTGTAAATGGGTATTTACTGTCAAATATCATGCAGATGGCAGCCTTGATCGTTACAAAGAAAAGATAGTGGCACGTGGGTTCACTCAAACATACGGTGTGGATTATATGGACACATTCTTTCTAGTTGCGCGTCACTCCACTCTACGTGTCCTTTCAGTTGTTGTGGTACGTGATTGACCCTTGTTTCAGCTTTATGTTAGGAATGCCTTTTTTATGGGGATCTACAGAAAGAAGTCTACATGCAGCAGCCTCCGGGGTTTGCTGTTGAGGGGGAGAGTCAGATGGTGTGTAGACTTCTCAAGGCAATATATGGCCTTAAACAAATCCTGCGGCATGGTTTCAGAAGCTTTCTGACCTAATTCAGAAGCAAGAGTTCAAAAGATCAAATGCAGATCATTCTTTGTTTGTTCAGAAGACTCCCAGAGGTACTGTTGTTATCATGGTGTATGTTGATGATATACTTGTTACGGGAGATGATGTGCAGGGGATAAAGATGGCAAAAGCATTTCTAGGCCATCAGCTTGCTACTAAGGATCTCAGTACCCTACGATATTTTCTGGGGCTAGAATTTGCTAGGAATGCGCAGGGTCTTGTGATGACCCAAAGGAAGTATATTACAGACATGCTTGTTGAGACGAGCATGAGCGGCTGTCGGCCCTCGACTACTCCCATGGATCCTAGCATGAAGTTATATGATGATGATACAGATGAGGTTGACAGGAGAAGATATAGAGAGATGGTGGGAAAGCTTCTCTATATTACTATCACCAGACCTGACATCGCTTTTGCAGTGAGTCGGGTGAGTTAGTTCATGTAACAACCCAGACAAGTACATATGGATGCCATATACATGATACTGAGATATCTAAAGTCGTCTCCAGGTGCATGACTATTGTTCAGGAAAGAAACAAATATCTCTGTTCTGCATGTGCTGATGCGGATTATGCAGGATGCACTAAGGATTGGAAGTCTACTTCAGGTTTTGCAGTGTCTGTTGGCAGTTATTTGGTTTCTTGGAAAAGCAAGAAACAAACAGTGGTTGCTAGATCTAGTGCTGAATCTGAGTACAAAGCCATGGCACAAGCAAGTACAAAGATGATGTGGGTTCGAGTTCTGTTAGAAGATTTGCATATAGATGTACCTCTACTCATGCAACTACAATGTGACAATCAAGCAACGCTATTCATTGCTAATAATACTGCATTTCATGAAAGAACAAAGCGTATTGAGGTAGACTGCCACTATACTAGAGTTATGATTCAAAAGGTCTTGATTTCTACTTCCCATGTCAGTTCAGGAGAGCAGACTGCAGACATCTTTACAAGCCATTGCTCAGAGTGTCGTTCCATAAGTGTTCTTCCAAGCTGAGCATGATTGACATCTATGCTCCATCTTGAGGGGGAGTGTAGAGATATTTCTAGACTCTATGTACCTTTTCTGTTATGTTTAGTTTCTTTTATCCATCTTATGTAATTTACCCGTAGGCCTTCTCTATATAAGAGAGCCTAGGGTTCTCTGGAATAGAAAATCAACTCTTTTCTACGAACAGTTGAAGTCAAAAGCCATTTTCTCCTTCCAATCTTACAACCTTCTCTTTGTCATCCCCCATTGATTACATCGTCAACATTATTCCTTCTCATCTTGACAAAGAGAGTGGTCCTCATTTTCTTGGTGATATTCCAACATGATCATTACAAGTGTAAGCTTCTCAAATCAATCCTGAGAGATTGTTTCAGACCATGTAATGCCTTCTCCCCTTTTCTTATCTAGGTGACATATGCATATAGACTTTTTATTGGAGATATCCATTCAAAAAGGGTGTTCTTTACATCCATCTTATGAAGTTCCCATTCTTTAATGACAACATGAGAAAGAATGACACACACCATATTCATTTTCGCCACAGTGGAAAAAGTTTCCAAATAATCGACACTATATTTTTGACTAGACCCCTCTCTACAAGTCTGGCTTCTTAGCACTTCACTTATCCTTTACTTTATGGTGTACACCCAATTTGAACCAACCATATGCACTCCGTCAGGTATGTCCACAATGTCTTAGCTATGATTTGTTCAAAGAGCTTATGTTTATTCTTCCATAGCATAAATCCACCGGGGATCATCAAATACTTTTGCAACATTCCTTAGGATCACTGACGTAGACAAAGATATTATGAAGCACATGTAGTTTTTACTGAGTTTGGAATAGTCAACATTATTGGGTTGTATCCTGTGAATATTTGATGATGGGTGCGGGTGGATTAGACTAAATGCCATGAATAACTGTAATCAAAATATTCTAGAACAAGTATAATGTTAAGTAGCACTTCCAACCGTGGATAAATAATCAAAGTACAAGTGCATACGAATTTAACGTGGAAACCCTCTTGGTATATCAATTTGAACCAACTATATGCACTTCGTTAGGTATGTCCACAATGTCTGAGCTATGATTTGTTCTAAGAGCTTCTATTTATTCTTCCATAGCATAAATCCATCGGGGATCATCAAATACTTTTGCAACATTCTCGAGGATCACTGACGTAGACAAAGATATTACGAGGCACATTTAGTTTTTACTGAGTTTGGAGTAGTCAACATTATTGGGTTGTATCATGTGAATACTTGATGATGAGTGCGGGTGGATTAGACAAATGTCATGAATAGCTGGAATCAAAATATTCTAGAACAAGTATAGTGTTAAGTAACACTTCCAATCATAGATAAACAATCAAAGTACAAGTGCACAAGAATTTACCGTGGAAACCCTCTTGGTCTATCAAAGTCTCTCGACTCGAGTTTTCAACCTGAGCGACATGGGTCTTCCACTAACTTGAGTTGTTTACGTGGTTAACCCAATCATATTCCAACCTGAGTTGATTACGTCAACTCAACTGTATACATGTTAAATAATTCTACTAACCTGAATATCAAAGTAAATACGCAGAGAATAATATGAGGCAAAACTAAAATGATCTTACAGAGTGAGGAGTGTACTCGTAAGAATTGAACGCAGAGAAGTAGGGTTGTTGGAATGAAGAACACAACAGAAAAATAGCTCTTGAATCTTTCTCTCGGGGTATAGAGTGGAAAAAAGAGAGATGAGAGTTTTTTGCTCTTTGTTGTGTGTTGTAGAATGAGGTATGAGGTCCTATTTATAAGGTTAGAGTCCTCATAGACGATGGCTTTGAAAAAGTAGCTATTGTGAAATTAAGAATGAAATCGATTTCAAAAATGTTCCTGAAGTTGAATATGATCGATGATGATACATAGATGACCGATCAGAATCAAATGACCGATTACGTTGACAATCAGAATAAAAAGATAATCAATCAAAGATAAAAAAATTGATTGATCTAAATGATTGTAATTCAATTATTGTAACCATTGTAATTCAATTAATGATTTATTATGCTTTCAAAGTTGATCATGTGTAAATTATTGATCGATCATCTTAACTCTTTAACCTAAGTCAAAGTCAAAGGGCTGAAATACAATATGCATAATTTGACGTCTTTTATATTTTAAGACAATTACGAAATGCAGGACTCAATAAAAGAAAAGACTTCATCTTTTTCTTAAGCTTAAGTTGGAGTTCCATAGCTTTGAACTCTTTTGAGCTTCTTAGCATCTTCTTCACTTAAACTTTAGCTCCTTGGACTTGAGCTTGTTCTTGGTCCAGTAGCTTTTCTGCTCTTCATCTAGCTACAAGCTTTACACAAGTTTTCATCTATCTGCACAAATTTTGACTAACAACACATGTTTTGTTATCATCAAAATATGCATGCTCATGCACTAACAATCTCCTCACATATTCATGGACTCACAATCTCCCTCTTTCTGATCATTAACAAAATATATTAACTGTTAGGAAAAATAATGTGTATGTATGAACAAAAAAAATGCAAATAAATTTTCCTCCCCCTTTTGACATAATCAAAAAGATCTAAACTGATACCAAAAGTTGATTAAAAATCATTGATGGTTAAAGAGATAACTACAATATCTCTCTTCCTTGTTATTTTACAAACATTTGTTTTAATCTGAATCCCCCCTTTATTAAAGCTTCCTTAATCTTTGTTTAAAGGCTCCCCATTAAAGATAAGAGTCGATGGCTCATTGCCAATGCATGACATGCATGATTAACTAAACAAAAAAGATAAGAAGTCACCTAGGGTCCTTGGTGACAGATTTCTCTGATCTTGAAAGCATCTTCACGACGGTGGCATCCATCCATAATTCTAATAGTTGTTTAACCATACATGGTCTACTTTTTTTGTTAACGTGGCCTCCTCCACTTTCTTTGGTCTTCGATATCTTTTTTTTATTTGGTACCCTTTCTTTTTCGGGTCCTTCAGGGTTAGGCTCTCGTACAAGTCCTTTTTTTTCAAACCTGTTTTCTTTTCTGGAAAGAATTATAGGTAAAAGCATAATTTTCTATTTTCTCTTTTCCATTTTCAGATGAAGGTACAAAAGTAAATTTCTTTTTAAGCTCAGCAATTTCTTTCTCTAAACAAGTAATTTTAATTTCAAAACTACTAAGATCCTTTTTAACAACTCATTTTCTTTCTTTAAAACATCCAAGTCACTAAGCAAAAGAGACTTATCCTCTGCTAGTTTCTTGTTAACCTTGAGAGGTATTATAAAGGTGGGAGCACCGGGTAACTTCAATATAAGAGACTTTAATAAGACATTTCTGGAGGATTTCATAGGTAATCTTCTTGCCTATGAAAAAAAGCTAGATAACAAAAGGAAAGAAGGAGAAAGACCGTAGAAGAATCTTACCCTAGCAACAAAGAAGGAATCAACAGAGGATTCTAATAGTAATGATGATATCGCAGCCATGACCCGGCAGTTCAAGACCTTTCTCAAGAAGAAAAGGAGAGAAAGATAAATCAAGTGCTTTCAATGCGGCAAAGCGGGGCACGTGAAGGACTGTCCTTAGCTACAAAAAAATTCAGACGGGAAAAGAAGTTCGGGAATGTTGAGTTATTATACTTATATGGGTAAACGGATCTTTGGATGAGAGACCGTTTCAATTTAATTTTTAGTGAAGAGAGCCCTAATCTCTAGTGAGGGAGATTAGGGATTGAGAGCCCCCGTGGTTTTTCCCTCTTCGTAGGGTTTTCCACGCAAATTCATATCTCCATCTTTCTGTGTGCTTTGTGTGTTTGATTCTAACATGGTATAAGAGCCACGTTGAGGCATATGATTGTGTTTTTTGTTGCTCGAAGAGCTGGAAATTGGTTCTATTGTGTTGGATTTTGTTTTTTGATGGTGATTTTTTTATTTCTCTTATCGTCGGTCAACCATATTGCGTTGTTGCAACTACTCCACGCATTGTGGAGTTGTGGTGAAGGTCTGAATCTACCTGCAAGAGGCTGCTGCTGCTGTTACGGTGTTTTTTGGCATCTAAAATTGATCCGAACTCCATTGGTGTTGTGAGGTAAGTTCCCTAGTTATTGGGGGAACGACCCTTGGTGTGAGCTTTGTGCTCTTAAGTGCTGTTGTGGGCGAATAGCCGTTTCTTGTGGACATTTTCTGCCCCCTCTTTATAGGAGAAATTTGGGTTGTTTATTGTTGTCCATCAAATGTTCGACAAAAGACCACAAAGAGCCTCGTTGAGATCTTCTGTGTTTCAAGTTCTTTGTGCTGAACTACTACTCCTATTGTACTCAAGATGTATGATTAAATGTCTGTGAGAGATAATCAAAGTTCAAAGGCTACAAATTTTTTGATGAATGATCCTATGATGCTTGGAGCATCCACAGAACCCAACTCGACAAAGGATACCATTATGGAGGTGCAGTCCTTCTTGAAGGAATCATTTATGAAAGAACATGTCTCCTTGCAATCGACAGACAATGGTTCAGCTTTTAATATGAGGAGAACTAACAATGCTTGCTCTACCAAATCTGAGTGGATTATCGACAGTGGTGCTTCCGATCACATGACAGGTGATCATAGAATGTTTCATGATTACAAGTTATCATCTGGAAGAGAGAAAGTTACAGTTGCAGATTGGTCTCCAGCTATTGTTGCTGGAAAAGGAACGATTTCTGCTATTGATCGTTTCCTCCTTGCCGATGCACTTCATGTCCCCGATTTCCCAATAAATCTTTTGTCAGTCAGTAAGATTAATAAAGAATTGCACATCAAGCTAATTTTTTTATCACAATTCGTGTGTTTTAGAAGACTTACAGACAAGAAAGAAGATTGGAATTGGATTAGTTGAGGATGGATTATATTGTCTTCCAACTTGAGTGGGTTAAGCCCTTACATGTGTGATGAAAGCTCGCTTTGAAAAGACAACTCTATTTTAATACGAAAATGGCATGAGCATCTTGGTCATATCAATTTTTCTTCTCTACATAAGTTGATGCATGAGATTTTCTCTGAATTGTCTGAGGATGATTTGCAATGTGAGATTTACCAATTTGCAAAGCAAACACGAACTACATTTCTTGTATATACTGGTAAATCTACTTATGCATTCGAATCGACACATTCTGATGTTTGGAGTCCGTCAAGTGTGAAGAGCATGGGTGGCCATATGTACTACATCACTTTCATTGACGATTTTTCACGGAGTACTTACGTGTACCTTTTAGAACATAGAAGTGAAGTTCCTGCTGCTGTAAAGAACTTTATAAATATGGTAAGCACTTAGTATGTAACAAGAGTAAGAATGCTCAGGACTGATAATGCCAAGGAGTACATGGAAAGTTCCCTACATGCTTTTTTTGATGAGAAGGGTATCATCCATGAAACCTCATGTAGTTACACGCCGCAACAGAATGGGATAACTGGAAGAAAAAATCGTCATTTATTGAATGTCACAAGAGCACTCCTACTCTAGCGAAATGTGCCAAAGAATTTTTGGGGAGAAGCCATCTTGACAACTGCCTACCTAATCAATAGACACCATCTATCGTAATCGGGAAGAGAACTCATTTCTATGTCATCCATCCAGATACCTCTCCCTTCAGTTTGGACCCAAAGGTTTTTGGATGCGTCTGCTTTCTTCACAATTCTAGACTAGGTTGGCGTAAGTTGGATCCAAGAGCCACAAAATGCATCTTTCTTGGGTATTCTGGAAACAAATACAAATATATGACCTCGTGGCACGTCGTCTTCATGTAAGTAAGGATGTTACTTTCTTCAAGAGTGAGTCCTACTTTTCTAAGAGATTTCCTCAAGGGGATTCTGTGAGTATAAATGTTGAGAAAAATGAGAATAGGATTTACTTTCTTGGTGACATACAAGAGACTATCCATGTTTGGGAGAACAATGAACAAGATAGAGACAAAGACAGTGAAAATGCATGCAGATTTGGACAGACTTATAGCAGACGAAAGGGATCAAATAAAGTGGTGGAAATCGAAGAAGAGATGATACCGAACCAGGATGTCAACCTTTCCTCCGACCGCGACGTCAACCCTTCCATGGGTGATTTTGGCCATGAAAGCTGTACAAGTGTTTCTCTACCTCCTGATATTCATACTGATAATGTCAACCCTTTACTGGATGAGTGTCCGATTGTTATGAGAATATCTACTAGAATTGTTCGAGCCTTTACTCGTTATCCAGTGGAGGACTTTGTTGCTTATACCAATATGAGTTCAAGATATAAATGCTTCATTCCCTCTCTTGATGCTCATCATGTTCCCAAAAAATTTGATGAAGCCAAAAAAGATCCGAAATGGATTAATACTATGAAGGAAGAAATGGATGCCTTGGTTAAAAGTAATACTTGGAATATTGTTGATGCTCCTAAGGGCGTTCTGAAGGATATGGTTAGATCCTCAAGCGCATCACGGAAGCGTGAGCGTCGTATCGAATACGACGAGGAGCGGCTAGTCGGACTAGTTGCTCGATGCAGCGGAATTTAAAAAATTTTCTCACGACGAAACCACATGATCCAAGAACACTTCTCGGATCGTTTCGTCTAAACCACAAACAAGTAATAGGATTACCTCTTGAAGCGTGGTTGCGATCGAGTCTCTAAACGAAGAGACCTCCTGTCTCAAGTCCGATCCGACGGAGGAGACGCTTGCGAGCGCGGGGATGAACCGCGTGCTTCTCGCAATCCAAGTTGATGATCCAAGCGGCGGATCTCCAGATCTCGACACACAAGATCCGACTTCTTCTTCACGAGCGAGGCGCACCGAAGGAGACGGAGATCCACGAGCGGAAGAACGGGCAGCATAACGACGATGCCGCGGCGATGGAGAACCTCTCCATGGCATCCATGGTGGACGACCATGAGAGGGAGAGAGAGGGCTGACCTCTAAAGAGAAAGAGAGAGAGAGAGAGATGCTTCTCAAGCATTGTGTGTAAAGAGAGAGTCAAGAATGCCTCTCTATTTATAGGGTTTTGGGATCCATGGATCTCAATCCATGTGTCATATAAAATCAATGGATGAGATTGATTTATGACAATCCAATGGTCAAGATTGTTGTTGGTAAAAGCCAACAACTTGTGATTTAATTTTGATTAAATATATTTGATAAATCAAATAAATATAATACCAAATTAAACCACACAAATAGAGAGAGAGAAAATAAGGGAGATACACCTTCCTCTTTGGAGGGCAATCTCATGGATTCCCATGAGATTGCATATCTCCTTGATTTTCTCTCTACTTATTTTCCAACAACTATTTGTTGGGATTTTTATTCACCAAAATAATTCTCAATTAAATTTGGGAATATAGCAATCTTGACATTGGAATATTGTGAATCATATTCACAACCCAAAACAAAATGTAATTTACATTTTCAATTAATTAGACAATGTGTATCCAATACACATTAATAATTAATCTACTAATATAAATTATATTTAACTCTCTCTAATACATTATAAATCACATTTATAATATATTATGAATAACTGGATATTACTATCCACATTATTCTTATCCATAATAATTAAATCACATTTAATTATATTGGATAACTTATTCTCATGTGCTCAAATAATATGAATCACATTCATATTATTTACATCTTTGATAATCAAATCACATTTAATTATCTAAGATAACTCTCCTTATAATATAAATCAAATTCATATTATTCATGATAATTAAATCACATTTAATTATCCATTTTCTCAATGCTCGGATACATATATCAACAATAGAATTATCCATGAACTCTTTCAAGGATAATGCGCTTTCTCCGCGAATACTTGGAGATAAGGACAGGGCGATTGTATTGTTCCACGTATAGTGACATGGATATTGAGATCATATCTCAAAACCAGATCTCGGGCCTCCCATAGATGCTTGATTAAATCAAGACCATAAATCTAATCTTCTCATTGAATCTGAATCACATTCAGATCAATGTCCAACATTTGGACTAAGATGAGATTTCTTCTCTACTGAGAGGAGTCACTAAAATCCAGACCCGTTTCATCACTCCCTAGGAATGGAAGTGTCATGGTTATACAATCGTTTATGATCACATCACCCTTAGGTATTCCTAATACCTGTACATCCTGCATACTGGAAGACTCAGATTTAAACCCGAAGTATTAGATCAACTTTATACTGTCTACTTCAGGGTTTTATCAGTAAGTTTCTCATTCGATCATTGGGAGTCGGTATTGATCATATACTTTCCAAAAGCATATATCATACCTAGGTCTTGATCATATACTTTCCAAAAGTATATATCAAACCAACAAATTCAGTCAAGCTTCCAAAGCGAGACGACCGTGCGCACGGAATTTGATTCTTCCCAATATCTCATGAGTGAGCTCATGTCTTCCGGTTCAGTAGTGAACCTGTATGATCCCTTTGAGAGATCGTATTACTCATATGCCCTTATATGCACACCAGCGCGCCGGTGTATAGACCTTGATTAGGCCATCAACCTATTGGTCTGCCAAATGTACATACTCAGACATATAGTAACACATCTGTCTCCGGTCAGAGGATGTGTGCCTATATCGTGACAGCATACGATATAGGACTTTGGTTATCTCGATCTCGTTAAGTCAACTCTTTGACCTAACTCATCCGACACCTCCGAATCTCTATTCCTATGCAGAGGACCTGCATCAAGAGGTCGGTCAGATATCAACCTAAATGAGATAGGATTGCCATCTCCTACTCAGGCTGGAGATCATCTCTTAATAATCATTTGACGGTGCTTGATGAGTCCTCAATCTAACTCATTAGATATTCATCTAAGCACCAGCCTCTATGGTTCAATAATTGAATCAACAGCTGTATGATCATTAAGATGGCCATGGTACATAACCCTAATTGTACTAAGGGACCTATTATGCAAATTATGTATTCTTTATTTCAGATTAAGGAGTGAATTGCAATAACATTTATTGCATAATGGCTCGCCGTGGGCTCGCATTTCCAACACGTTCACCTTGTTGGCTCTAAATGGGTCTATACAATCAAATATGATGCGGATGGGAATGTTGACAGATTCAAAGATCGGCTTGTGGCTAGAGGATACAACCAGAAATATGGGATTGACTACTTAGAGACATTTGCTCCTGTTGCCAAGATGAATACGACCAGAGTTGTTATTTGTCTAGCACCCATTTTTCCTCGAAAATGTATCAGTTAGATGTAAAAAATGCTTTCTTGAATGGTGATCTTAAAGAAGAAGTGTATATGAAAATGCCACTTGGGTTTGAGAAGGACATCAAATGCTGCAAACTAAAAAGGTCTTTATATGGATTAAAGCAGTCACCGAGAGCTTGGTTTGAACGTTTCCGTGTGGTTATGATAAGAAATGGATATATCCAAGTGAATGGAGACCACACCTTGTTTATAAGGAGGAATGACGAAAAGAGATCTATTCTTTTAATATATGTTGATGACATGATCCTTACAGATGATGATGAAGAAGAAATTTCTAGGATAAAGACAATACTTGCAGGTGAATTTGAATTGAAAGACTTGAGGAAGCTAAAGTACTTCCTATTGAGATGGCTCGATCTCTAGGAGGTATGTGTCTAGGTCAACAAAAATATGCTCTTGACTTATTGAAAGATTGTGGCATGTTGGGATGCAAGCCTACTACTAATCCTATTGATGCAAATCATAACTGAATAAAGAGGATGGTGATCTTTTTGATGATGCAGGAAAGGGTAGGTATCAAAGATTGGTGGGAAAGTTGATCTATCTTATCCTTACTAGACCGGATATTACATAAGCTGTAAATGTGGTGAGTCAATTCATGCATGCTCCTACTACCTCTCATGCTAATGCGGTAAATAGAATTCTATGCTACATAAAAAGATCACCGGGAAAAGGTCTTATGTTTAAGAAGAATCATGAGGTCAATATTGAAGGTTACACTGATACTGATTGGGCTGGCTCCATTGATGACAGAAGATCTATCTCAAGTTATGCGGTATATTTGTGCGGAAATTTAGTTATTTGGAAAAGTAAGAAGCAGAATGTGGTTTTAAGATCAAGTGCTGAAGCGGAATACCGAGCTCTTACCAATGGCATTACATAAATTTTATGACTAAAATTTTTGCTTAATGACGTGGGAGTCAAAGTTAGTATGCCAATGCACATGTTTTGTGACAACAAGG
The DNA here is from genome assembly GCA_037367405.1 of Ottelia alismoides. Lineage (NCBI taxonomy): Eukaryota > Viridiplantae > Streptophyta > Magnoliopsida > Alismatales > Hydrocharitaceae > Ottelia > Ottelia alismoides. The sequence goes on from JAZKJV010009804.1 coordinate 47,118, forward strand.
GTGCAATAAATTTGACCAACAATCCCGTAATGTATGACAGAACGAAGCATTTGGAGATTGAAATACACTTCATCTGTGAGAAGATTGATGATGGACTGATGTGCTTGCCTTACCTGAAATCTACTGATCAGGTCGCTGATCTCTTCACAAAGGGGCTACCTACAGTACAATTTAAGTTGAATGTAGGCAAGTTGGGCATGATGGACATGTATGCCCAACTTGAGGGGGGTGTTGAGTTGTTAAACTTATATGGGTAAACTGATCTTTGGGTGAGAGACCGTTTACCCATCTTCTCTATATATTGTACTCATCCCTCCTCATTTCAATTTAATTTTTAGTGAAGAGAGCCCTAATCTCTAGTGAGGGAGATTAGGGATTGAGAGCCCCCGTGGTTTTCCCTCTCCTTAGGATTTTCCACGTAAATTCATGTCTCCATCTTTGTGTGTACTTTGTGTGTTTGGTTCTAACAGAGAAGAAATCCAACAAGAAAGATATGCAAGCATCATGGTACAACGACTCAAGCAACAATGAAGAAGAATGCGAAAGCATGTGCGTTGGATTCATTGTATTGGTCGAGTCCGACTCATCCGCTTTGGCAAGCCATGCTAGATCTGTCCCAATGTAAGGGGGATCACCTCCCAAGATCCACTTACACATTTACATGGCACTCAACATCAACAATGCCCCATTATTCCAATAAATCCACTTACACATTTACATGGCACTCAACATCAACAATGCCCCAATATTCTAATAAACATACAACTCCATATATCAAAAAGAAACCCGATGTCGGACACCTAATAGAGCGGGAATAGCTGTATAACATTGAAGAATTAATTGCGAGCATCAATGTCTCGAGATTGCCAATCTGGCAGTCTTCCACACACTCAAAAATTTTTTTCAACACGTAGATCGACTGAGTGAATGGCTTGCAGATTTTAAGATAATTCCTTCCTTGCAAGCAATTGTGCGCCTCGTCTCCAAGGAAAATGACAACCTGATGCATAGTGCTGTGGGGAGATACAAAGAAGGGTTGGACCAGAAATCCATTTTATGTTCAAATCCAAAAGTATCAGTGAATCAAAGATTGTGCCAGAACACTTGATTTATCACACGAGCTTTACTCCAAAGCCTAAATCAATTTTGGAAGATGATTTTCCGTGAAAGAAAAGTTTGAACACAGTTTCAGAAGTATCTGAAACTGTGTGAATATTTTTTAAGCAGCATTTTCTTTTCTTTTCTCGAAGTCATCTGCCATTTTGAGCGCATCTTTAAGTTTTCTTTTAAATGCTTGTAGACTTCGTAGAAAAATCAAGGCCAACCAATTAAGGAAGGCTGCTTTCTGACTTCAGAACAAGATCTAAATTGTAATTTCGTTTCTTTTCACCTCTTGGCGGCAATTATATATTGGTGTCTAGTTTATTTTCATCTTTACCATCGATGTTATGGTATGTTTTTCCCTTTGAAATTGGCATGTCCATGCGATTCATATTCATATTGACGAACAACTTATAGTTTATTCCTATCTCTGTGCCTGAAACAGTTAACTCATTAGTGAAACCAATACCAGAAGTGTCTGTCAACAGCGGAATCACGGTATGATCATTATTTTGTATTTTATCACAATCTCTCTCAATAAACTGTCATTTAAGTTTCTATCAATTTTGGGTGCAGAAGCATGCCTCACAGGCTTCTTTCCATGGTTAGTCTTTTCTGTCTATTCATCTATCATTTACATCCGAATTTGGCAACTATACATCTTACTCGACAAGTTTCTTGCGTTTTCCCTTCCGAATATCGGTGACTGGATTTCTGTATCTATCAGACATGTTAGCAAAGATGGAGGGCGTAATCGCGGTGTTGGGAGATGATATGTCATTGTAGTCTCCTCCGCTTATGAATGGGAAGTGAGGCATGTTCTTGTTCTGTCTTGCACAGAAGTTTAGTTTTTGTTACGCAGCAATGTGAAAGCAAGTCTGCTCTTTCCATTTCTTGTTTATGCTACACACAATTATAAATAACAACTTTTTTGCTTCGGAGGTTGTTTCCTATATGTTTCACTCATAGGATGTCCTTCCTGTCTTTTTAGGGTCCCATTCTATAGACATTCTACAACTCTTAAGAAGATCCTCTTTCCTTCCCTCTTCTTCTTTCACACAGATCAAAATTATAACAGAGGGGAATCCACTTAATGGTTGTTGAGCAACAGAGTTTCCACCAATCTGTAACAGTAGCTGGCAATTTTACAATGTATCCGTATAAATATCTGGGCAAATTTAAAAGTTTCTGAATAAATATATTGTCAAGTCTCCCAATAAAAGAAAAATAAGAATTAGAAATAAAGTGCAGAAACGAATAGCGAATGAGTTCGTTGGATGCGAATGGTTGGTGTGAATGTAAATATCAAGAAAAACTTTGAATCCAGTATCGTATCAGAAAGTTAAGCATATTTTAGTAAAAGGATGTCAGGCTGATACATCTGGACATGATCTGAAACTGGATCATATAACGTCTCTCTTTGGGCAACTCCCTCTCCCGTTTGCTTGTCCTAGCAGCTACCAACTTCCACTACTACTTTCCCTAGGGGAATGCAAAAGATAAACTTTGAAGTTTCCACAGGAAATGGTCCTCTTAATTCTATTGGTCTCCACGAGTTCTCACGATCTCGAACCACAACAATCACAAAGAGGATTAACGTGGAAACTTTTCAAGGAGATGTGAAAAACCAGGGGCTGCATCCCTCTCTGTCGTTGATGGTCCCAAGATCCATTTACCTATAAGACTCCTCAAGTGGGGTATTCAAATTGTACATGCCTACATTCTTTTCAAAACCATGCTTGGGGAGTTCCTTGGTGAATTATAGTTTTTATATATGGCAATACAAGATCTTTAGAGTCAATTTTCACTCTGATAAAGTGATCGATTTTTCACATTCTTAGTTCTATGATGTATGAGAGGATTGTTGGGTAGATTTATGAAAGCCTTTTTCATAAAATAGTTTCACGGGCAGCTCAATATTTATTCTAATGTCAGTCAGGATAATATTCAGCTCCAACATCTTAGTAACCCTCATGGAAACCACTATATATTTAATCTCAACACTAGATCTAGCACAAACGAATTATCATTTAATTGCTTTCAAATCACTAGGTTGCCATCCAGAATATGCAACATCCATTTGAAGATATACCCGTATTTATGTAGCCATCGCCATCCCAATCAATATTAGTGTATTCTTAGATCTCCACTGTTGTAGTTTTGCTAAAAATAAGTCCTTTTTTTGGAAACTTTTTAATGTAGCAGAGGATACACTCTATGATCTTTATGTTAATATGTGTACATACATCAAGTGATTCACTATGTTTATCATATAAGTAATGTCAAGTTTGGTTAAGGTGAGATTTCCCCACAAGTCTCAAATGCCTACTCTTGAAGTCCTCATCTAGTTGCATTGCATCCTTGATGTTGGTAGTTTGTGATTTTCCTCAATTGATGCAGGGGCTTGTTTACATATCAACTTTCCAGTTTCCTTTAACAAGCCATGGTATATTTCTTTTGATAGATAACCATATCTTCCTTCGAATTCCTTCAAATTTCCTAAATTCTTTCAAATCAAAGGTTATAACAAGCTCACCTTTTAGGCAAACTTTCTACTCTTCATCATTTCTATCATAATCATGTTGTGGGCATAAACAAAAAGAATATCAATTATACTTCCCCCCCTCTTTACAAGTAGAGTATGATCACCATTGTTTGGGTGAGATCTCAATTATGGCATCACAACTCTAAGCCACTCAAAGCCTTTTTTTTCAATGTGTAACATTTTCTTGTCGCCCCATGGCTAGTTGATATATATAGTTATATATATACATACATATACATACACACATACATACATATATATATATAGAGAGAGAGAGAGAGAAACTTCAGATAAGGCGATCAATTCCTGGATGCGTGGAAATCCAACCATCTTAATGGCTCGATTAATCCGATGGCTACTATTAATGGCTCGTTATCTATTTTTCTAATGTTGAAAAATCTATTATGATCATTTTGTCATATTTCTATATTTAGAATGCAATAAATATCTCCATAATAATCCTCCCAACTCTCTCTCTCTCTCTCGATGGCAACATGTAGGGAAGAGGTTGTTGCATGTCGGTGATGACGTGCAACGACAACAGAGAGAGAACGTTGGATGGTGGATGCAGTGTGCTACTCTGCAGTGGCTAATGATGGCATGCTGCTCTGTGGACATACACTGATTTCTTCTCGTAGAGGTGCATTGTTTCTTTGACCTTCACATCAGGAGAAAAGAATATGAGTTCTCCAAGATTCTTTTCTTGTAGGTAAAGGAGGAGGCGTCAAGTGGAGGTGGTGGCTACGCGTGGAGGAGGTGGATCATGAAGGAGAAAGGTGAAGGAGAGTGCGGATGGAAGAGGGGTGTGGTCAGAGGAGGGCTCACATGGAGGAGGTGGGTTGTGGAAGAGAAGGGCAGAGGAGTGATGCGAACGAAAGAGAGTGTGATCATTTTTTGCAATCCGAGATCATTTTTTACAATCTCATTTTTTCACAATATTAGATCTTTTTTTACATATCCAAATCATTTTGACAATCTCAGATTTTTTACATTTACTTTTTCTTTTATAAATTTCTAACAATCTCATATCTTTTTTTACAGTCTCAGGTTTTTTTAATATCAGATCGTTTCTTACAAATATCAAATCACTTTTACAATTTAGATCATTTTTTTACATTTATCATTTCTTTTTATCAATTTTTAACAACTCAAATTATTTTTTACAATCTCAAATTATTTTTTCATAAATCTGAGATCATTTCTTACAATTTTGGATTCTTTTTTACATTTATTGTTTCTTTTATGTATTCATGATATTCTACTTTTTATTATAAAACACAATTTAAAATTTTACAATCAATCATGAAATTTTAGAAAGGTAGAGTAAATATTACAAACCTCATTTTTTACATTTTCTCTTTCTGCTTAATAACTGATGAATTATTAACCATTTATTTTTTTACAGATCTCCATATGAATATTACAAAACAAGCACGAACTTTTACAAAGGCATTACCTAAATTACAATTACAACAATAAAAGTATCTCTAACTTTGATTCCAATCTACAAAGTAGGTCGTATTCTACAAAGAGCTCTATCATTCTGCATTATGCGAAAATGATACCACATTGGCGAAACATCATCGCATAGATAGCAACAAAAAATGTCAATTCCAATGGGCTAAAAATGGTAAAATAAAAGGCCTAAATGAAATTTTAATTCAAAATAAAATTCAAAAAGAAATCACATTGACTAAAATACCCTATTGGATAAAGAATCATCAGATTGAGATCTAACAGATGAGATAGTTAGCTTTTCAAACATCCAGGAAAGACCCACATCATTGGAAGGACCCCACACATGCACGCACACACACACACACATGCACACACGTGCCCGCGCACGCACGCACACACACAAACACACATTGACTAAAATACCTTTTTGATAAAGAACCGTTAGATTGAGATCTAACATATGAGATGGTTAGCTTTCCAAACATCCATGAAAGACCTACGTCATTGGAAGGACCCATGTGCACGTGCACACGCACACACACACAACACACACACGTACGCGCGCGCGCACACACACACACACATGCACACACGCGCCCGCGCATGTGCACACATGCACGCACGCACACACACAAACACACATTGACTAAAATACCTTTTTGATAAAGAACTGTTAGATTGAGATCTAACAGATGAGATGGTTAGCTTTCCAAACATCCAGGAAAGACCTACGTCATTGGAGGGACCCATGCGTACGTGCACACGCACATCCACGCACGCACACACACACACACAGAGAGAGAGAGAGAGACATACACACACACACACATGCACGCGCACGCACACACACACACGTACACATACACACAGACACAGACACACAGACACACATAGGATATCTTTCCAATAGGACATGGTCCTTCCATCCATAAGGATGGTCAATGAGCTCATGCATCCATATTTAATCTGGTGGTCGTCATTAAAGATATGTTAATAATATTATTTATTTAATCAAAAACTCATTTTGGTCATCATCTATAATATCTCCTCATTAATCTCTCATAATTTGCCATTCACATTGCGAACACACCATTTCAAAATCCTAAACTCACGTACAAAAAATGGGAGGAAGAATAGGATGAGCACGACGGCAGTGTTGGCATTGTACTCTGGTCGTTGCTTGTCTTAGTCATCATCAAAGGCCTCATCAACCTCTTCGCCACCTTCGTCTCTGTCTGCATTATCGACAGGGCATCCGCGCTGGAGCATCGTAGGATGCCAACCTCTTTGTCACATCATGGAGGTGACGACGGAGGTGCGCGAGTGGAGGTGGTGATAGAGATGCATGAGTGGAGTTGACCACGTCATGCGCAACCTCATCGGCAAGGCGGATGTGGGACACACTTAATTACAGGGAGATCACGATGCGACTCTCCGAAAAGTTCATGACGCATGCGACAACAATAGCATGTAGATCGACAAAGACGTATGTAGCATAATGATGGCAGCACAATGAGGCCATGCAACCATTATATCTTACACAATTTCATGTGTATTATATAATTTTTGATGTGCATTATATAATTTTGTTGTTTATTATACATATTTGATGTATATTATACATATCAATTGTATGCGAATGAGAATTGTATTTTTTTGTATATCTTGTATATTTGATGTATATTACACATTTCAGATGTGTAATATACATTTTGGATGTGGATTAGACATATTTGGATGTGTATTATACATATTGGAAACATGTATTATATATTTATTTAAAAATGATTGCATAAATCATCAAAATGTAAAAATAACTAATATATTGTTAATATGAATTGTCTTATACAAAGAGCCATACAAAATTTATAAATAATTGATGACTTTTGAATGAGCCACATATTTTACAAAAAAACATACAATCGTTACAAAAGAAACTACAGGAAAAATTATAAGGATACAAACATCTATCCCACGTAAGGTCGCACAACACAAAACTGAACATTATTTAAATATGGTATTGCAAAAATATATCAAAAATAGAACTAACAAAAGTTATTATTTTGAAATATAAAATGTTTGCATAATGCAAAAAATGATGACAAAAATACCCTTTTGGGTAAATAAATTTATGATGCTGTTGGATTCTACAATTGTTGGCCTTCCTTTGCACGTGGAAAAACCATGTCCTATTGGAAAACCCCTTTATATATAAATGGAGCCCCCATGGGGGAGCTAACTTGGCTCCCCCGCACCATTCTGCCTGCTTTTTTTATTTTTTTTGGAAATTTCTTCCATAGATTTTCATGAATATATACCTATATTATATCATTCAAATTTCGCGTGAAACAGAGACTCCTACGACCTCCATCTGAAAGGGTCGTTTTTAGCAATTCTGGTACTGTTAAAAAATGCATGTCTGAATGGAGGCCGTAGGAGTCTTTGTTTCGCACGAAATTTAAATAACATAATATAGGGATATAGTGATGAATATTCATGGAAGAAATTTAAAAAATAAAAAATAAAAAAAGCAGGCGAAATACCGCGGGGGAGCCAAGTTAGCTCCCCCCGGGGGCAGCCCATTTAACCCTATATATATAGGATATTTATCTAATGCGCACAGGGCACATTTGATATTCCATGCGCCCAACATATCATCCGTCCGATCTTAACTTCCATCCCTTATTTTCAGCATCGTTTAATTTTATTAATTAATGATTTTCCATAAATAGTAATCATATTGATTAGGCAACATACTGTATTGCATTGTCAATTGATCGGTTATCCCTAATTCTGGAGCGTTACCATCGATCGCGCTAGCAAAAAAATTAGGTTCTTGTGCGCTACCATCCATCGATTTCGAGAAAATTATTTTTGGATCATTCAGCGACAGCAGTTGTCGAAATAAGGTATTGTGATTGTTTAAAAGTCTACTCTAAGTGTTTATTTCTTTGCTAATATCATTTTCATTAGGTTGGGTATATGGATAATTCGAGTAGAGAATTTGATCGGTATATTTATGAAGATTTGATGGAAAACGACTTTCTTGAAGTTGATGCGCGTGAAAGTGATATTAATGAGTTCAAATTTGAAGAAAGTAATTTTGATATGTTATCGGGTATCTTTTTTATGGCTTTCAGTAACTTTTTGATATGTATCTGTAAGTTTTTTGTAATAAGTAAATTTTATATGTTTGTTAGTAAATATTTTATAACATTCCAGTAACTATAAGTAAATGACAAGTAACAATTATAACAAGTAATATTATCAATATTCATCAGTAATTCTTTAACATTGACTGTTAACTTTTATATTAATGACAAACAACCTTTGTAACTCTTTAACTTTCTGTAAGTTTTTTAATGAGTAAATTTTATATGTTCGTTACTAAATATATTATAACATTCCAGTAACTATAAGTGAATGACAAGTAATAATTATAACAAGTAATATTATCAATATTCATTAGTAACTCTTTAACATTGATTGTTAACATTTATATTAATGGCAAGCAACCTTTGTAACTCTTTGACTTTCTGTAAGTTTTTTTGTAATAAGTAAATTTTATATGTTCATTAGTAAATATATTATAACATTCCAGTAGCTATAAGTGAATGACAAGTAACAATTATAACAAGTAATATTATCAATATTCATAAGTATCTCTTTAACATTGACTGTTAACTTTTATATTAATGGCAAGCAACCTTTGTAACTCTTTAACGTTCATTAGTAACTCTTTAATATTTACTGTTAACTTTTTATTATTGACAAGTAAATTTTCTCATCAGTAACTCTTTAATATTAATGTTAACACAATGATCACTAACTTCCACTACTTTTGTAGAATTAACTATTGATTAATGATAATTAAACCTTCGTAAAATTGTATATTTAGTAGTGACATATTCTAGCTAATTTTATTATTATGTGATTTATACATAGTTGTTCAGTAACGATGCTATATCATACCATTAACTATTCCATAATGGTCAGTAATATATAATATAAACTTTAGTAATTCGGTAGTATTGAATAGGAAAGTTAGTAATGAAGAATAAATAACAAGTAATATTATCTATATTCATCAGTAAGATTTCAATGCATCTGGAATGTTGTCAATATCTTTATTTAATTCATCTTGAATGATGTGTTTTTGAATTATTTTTTGAATAAGAATATTTATTTGAATATCTGTAGAATTTGATGAATTTGAAAGCTCTAAATGATTAATGGACGAAGAATCACCTATATCACTTGTATATCTTGCTATTATTCCTCGAGAGGGTATTTCATTCGCAACTCTTAATGATTATGAACTATTCTATGAGAAGTATGCCACTGAAATTGGATTTAATATTCGAAAGAGCAGCACAAAGTATTCTTATGATAGGAAAAACAAAGTCAGGAATATTTCTTTCAAAAAATTTATTTGTTGGAAGGAATGATTTTATGTTCAACTTCCCAAAAAAGGAAGATATCTTCAAGTTTGATTTTGGTTGACGAAGAAGCACAATCAGAAGGAATAGATAGCGAGGGAAGAAGATGTGGAATAAGTCGTTGTGGTTGTAAAGCAAAGTTATCGGTGAAGTCAAATCTATTATCAAAACAGTGGGATGTGGTTTCTTTTGTTGAGGAACATAATCATAAACTTGTTTCTCCTAGCAAAAAGAAGTACCTAAGACCTAATAGGAGAATAACTAAGACCACAAAGAATTTGTTATCTTCCATGTCAGAGGTTAACATTCCTACATCAAAACAAATAGCATTTTTGGGCAAGCAAGGCGGTCCTTTTGAATGTGTTGGCTCTATAGCCAGAGATATTTATAATTTGAAGAGAGATATAAAGAAAAAAACAGATGGTCACGATGCGGTTATGCTTTTGGAACATCTTGAGTATTGTAAAAGTTTAACACCGGTTTTTTTATGTGTACAAGAAAGACGATGATTCATCCTTAACACACTGCATGTGGATAGATTTTTATTCTATAGAAGATTACAAATTATTTGGTGATGCAGTTACATTTAATACTACATATGATACAAACAAGTTCAAGCTAATTTTTGCTTCCTTTTGTGGCGTGAATAATCACAACAAGACTGTATTCTTTTGTAATGCATTTTTAATGAATGAGTCAAAAGAGTCGTTTGTATGGTTGTTCAAAATTTTTTTGGATGCTATTAGGGTTCCTCCCAAGTCTATAATTACTGATCAGTGCCCATCGATTAATGCAGCTATAAGGGAAGTCTTTCCGACTACAAAGCATAGATACTGTAGTTGGCATGTTACAACCAACATGAAGAAGATGATTGGTTTAATGAAAAAAGCTGATGTAGCAATCCCTACTTTTAATAAGATTATATGGGGTGCAGAAAATGAAGAACATTTTAAAGCTAAGTGGGGCAGAATAGTGATAGAATGTGATTTAGAAAAGAATAAATGGATCAACGTAATATATCACATTAGAAGAAAGCGGGTTCCTATATATCTGAGAAGCTTCTTTTTTGCCGACATGAATACAACTCAGAGGAGTGAGAGCGTGAATTCTTTTTTGTCCAACAATGTCAATCAGTTGAATAGTGTATACGAGTTTACGACCAGATTCCAAACTGCTGTTTAGAGAATGAGAGAGCAGGCCAACATGATGGACAATGATTCTGAAAATAAAAAGCCAAATTTCGATATGCAATGGAGTATTGAAAAATAATTTGCTACACATTTTACAAAGACAATGTTTTACATTGTTAAAAATGAGCTTAAGGAGGAAATTAAGTTGAATGTTATTCCATTTCCAATAGATGATGATATTATAGAATACAAGGTATATCCCATTGACAATATTCAAAGTTATAACAGAGTTTCTTATCATACTTACAATAATAAATTTCTTTGTGATTGTATGAAAATGGAATAAATGGGTATTCCATGCAGACACATCATCAGTGTGTTAAAACATAGAGATGCGTTAGATGTTGATTGTTTTCTTCTATTGAAAAGATGGAAGAAAGATATTAAGGTAAATGGTTATTATCCTCTATACAGAAAGAGGACAATACAAGACGACTCTAGTCAACTACGTATGCTATCCAATGAACTCATTAGTGAAGTTGATGGTAACCAAGAAATATATGATTACATTAAGAAGATACTTATAGATGCATCAGAAGCAGTCAAAGCTATTAAGAGCAAAAGTAATAGTGTTAATGTTGAAGTGTCTGATGACACAAACAGAAAATTGGACAAGTCAGTTAACAATGTGAAGAATCCCAATTTAGCAAGATCTAAAGGTTCAGGAAGAAGTGGCAGACCAAAGGGAAGCACAAATAGATTGAAAACTATTGGTGAAGAGACTGCTGCTAAGCGTAGATAATGTAAATTATACAATAAAGTAAATACTGGACATGATTCACGAAATTGTCCTACCAACTCTAATGTTAAACATTAGAGGTACTTCTTTTCATGCTTATCAAAGCATTGGTTTTTATATAGCATTCTAACATGACAAATATATTTTCCTTTATTGCAACAGATCCATATCTATTATATGCAGATAATATTCTGGTGTAAGAGAGATGGTTTCTATGCATACGTCTTACTGTAAAAGTAAGGTTTATTTAGTAAATTTATCATTCATTTATTCAATTATGTGATCATCAATAAATATTTTTTATATATATGCTCATATCTATACTTGTTCTATGCAGATGATATTTCCGAGATAGAGGAGATGACTATTAAGCATCTGGAAGAGATTAAAGGCTCAAGATGTGATCCAAATAATATATTGTCTAGAAGAATATTTTTTATATAATTTATGTAATCAATTTTAGAATTCTGATCATACATATGTTATGTACTTTGAGAGTAGTGGTTTGTTTCTTATCATGTTGTATCATTTTAGTGACGTATTACCTTATTTATTTTTGAGGAATACACAAGTTTATGTTTATGGTATTTTGTAAAACATGTAAAAGTAATATTGAGAAGACTATCAGTAACATTTACCATTTTGTTAAGTAACATTGGTAACTTGTAAAAGTAAGCATTACGATTCGTAATTATAGAGTGAAAGATATTAATTCCATTACTTATGATTGTTAACTTGAAAATGAAAGAATGAGTGGATGTACAGTAAGAAGTATCATTTCTATTGGTAAGATATAAATGATTACTTGCAAGAAGATCACTAATTCCAGTCTTATGCTTGGTAAATTTGGTAGCTTGTAAATGTAAGCAATACGATACGTATTACTTTAGGTAAAGACTAGTAATTTCATTATTTATGATTGGTAACTTGAAAATGAAAGAATGAATGGATGTCCAGTAAGAAGTATCATTTCTATTGGTAAGATATAAATGATTATTTAAATGAAAAATAGCAATTCCACTTCTTACGCTTGGTAACACCTACCTTTTCGTTGATTAACATTGGTAGCTTGTAAAAGTAAGCAATACGATTCGTAATAGTTAAGAGAAAGACCAGTGATTCAAATACTTGCGATTGGTAACTTCTAATGTAATATTAAGAAAGCTATCAGTAACACCTACCATATCGAGAGTCAAATTCCTAAGTAGTACGTGGGAATTACTTAAAAACCCAGGTACTACTTAATGTTTTTTTTACTCAAAAACTACAGGGGTGTCGCATGTTGAACATGCGACACTCCTTAAGTTTTTTTTACCCAGGAAATACATATGTGTCGCATTTTGGATATGCGCTATAGATAACGCATATTCAATATGCGACATATATCCAGGGGATTCCCCTCGAAAAGGACTGGTCTCGAAATGTTCTGTACAGGTAACGCATGTTGCATATGCGACATCTTTCCAGGGAATTTCCCTACAAATAACGCATTTTCAATATGCGTCATCTTTACAGGAAATTTTCCTCAAAAATGACTGGGCAAGTATGGGCTATGGAATTTCAACAGATAACGTATTTTCAATATGCGACATCATTACAGGGAATTTCCCTCGAAAATGACTGGCAAGGTCTGGACTATGGAATTTCATGTTTCTAAAAATCCTTGAAAAAGCATGCTAATTGCATGTTTCTAATGTAAATAGACATCTTTTTGCAAACATTCCAGACATTGCAAACATTCCAGACATTCCAAACATCAAATGTTTCTAACGAAAGATGTATGATCCAAAGAAGACATTCCAAATATTTAATATAAGTAGACTTGTTCACGAATATACATTACATTTTTGCATCATATTAAAAATTACAATGATTACAAGTCAATGTTTTTTCCTTCGCTGGTATGTAATCATAGAATCTGGAGGATGGAACGGTAATAGACGGTTCGCTTCGTCTATCATGTGGATTTGAGAGGGCCCTGGGACATCTTCCTCGAACGTTGGCATCGACGGCGGCGTTAGTGTGCAGTAAGTAGGTCGTGTCTGGCTGGCGTCCAATCCATGCCTCAACGGTGCCTGAGGCGTTGGCAAGTCCTCTCGTGGTCGCTCGGTGGCAGGTGTGAAGTAGTCTCCTTGCGCAATGTTATCATCTTCCGCAGCGGCTTCTTCATAGTCCATGGGTTCCGCCACTTGTTCACACGCCCTACCTCGACCTCTTCCTCTTCCCCGTCCTCTTGCCCTTCCTCGCCTTGCCTCCTCCCTAGCCACATCTGCACGATCGTCATGTAACGTGACCGCATCTGCAAATTGTAATGACAACCACTCCATCATTTTCGCCTTTGCTTGTGCCGCAATCTCGCGGCATTCCTAGTGTCCAATGTCGTAGACACGGCTCCACAAAGCGAGCTGCATCCAAGAAAAAAACGTAGATGTAAATTTGAAACAGTTTTCTTAATTAATTTACCAAAAAAATTATAGTTCGAGTACTTACGTTGCTTGCCAGAGTTGCACCCAAACGTCCGACAAATCTTCGAGTAATGGTTCGATACCATTGCTCGTATGCGGGCGTCGCGAATACCCCTCTGGACCGATCGATGCGAATAATTCTAACTTCCCGCTCATCCCAGCGGGCAATATGCAAGCTATGTTTTGCCCTCCAATCTACATGTACTTTTCCCCTCAAATCGATAGCGTGGAGTTCTTGAAATGTGGAGCAACGACTTGGAATATCTTGAAGACCCCCAAATTGTCTCATGAAACGATCTGGGTAGTAATACTCCACAATGTGGAAGTATATCAAAGGCACTTTCGCTCTCCAAATGTGTTCGCCTTCAAGAGAGTTGGTTGGGAGATGGGCGCGGATCTCATCGGTATAGGGAGTCCAAAATACCTGAATGCAAAAATTGTATTACGATTAGTATTTCTTTTGTTGATATAGGAAAAATCTGTGAATGTAAAATTACCTGGTCGGATGATTGCATGTCAAAAGCATCCCTGTAGGGTCTCACCACGTGTGTGGGCTGTCTACGATGGGCAAACGCCGTTGCCCAGCGGACTCCTAACGGGCGCCCGTACCATTCTCTGCCGTCCCTAACAACTGGAGCAATGTGGGGGAAATGCTCCCATGCCCATAGCTGAAGGAGTATGACCGGGCCTCCAATCTCCTCGGTCGCCTAAACATAGGTGCCTGTAAAGATATGCAAGTACTGCTGATCCCCAGCTCAGTGTCCCAGAGAACTCGAAATCATGTAGATGTGGTAGAGCGATAAGTGACACCAAGGACCCAGACTTGTCCGTGAATAGGACTCCACCAAGCAACTGCAAAATGTACGCTCGAGCGTATCTCTGTACGACTAGCTCGTCTGCATCCTCTGCCAACTCTGAAAAATTGGTGGACAGCCAGCTTGCTGACACCCTGCTGCCAACTATGTCTGTGGGCAGTGGCCTAACGCCCAACAATTCCTCGCATGTATCTGCCCACGTCGCTCCAGGTGTTGTCTCCCCAGTAACCGCATGCCCATCAATTCGCAGCCCCATGATGAATGCAACATCCTGCAAGGTGATAGTAATCTCCCCACTGGGCATGTGGAAGGTGTGCGTCTCGGGTCTCCACCGTTCAACTAACGCTGTCACCAGATGCCAATCCAGGGTAATGAACTCGAGCTCTGAAATGCATCCAAATCCTGCTTCGACTACGTAAGGCAGTAGCCGGTCATCCAAAGGGATCCGACGTACATGGGTCTCTCGTCGTCGGCAACGCAACCACGAAGATTCCTATAAGAAAATTGTTAGGAAAAAAATTGAAGGAAGGAAGAAATTATAATTACTTACATCGCAAGCCCAAACTCGACGTGAACGATGTCGCTCCTGAAGGTGCAAAACTGAAGGATCAACTGGGCCGGGATCCATCTGAAAATTACAATATTCAATGTTACACAATACAATCTAAAAAAAACAATATCCGACAAAAGCAACAAGTATTTACCACAATGAAAATTAATAATATACGAGGGAAGCACACTTACTCGAACTTGGACATTTACGCCGGTTGTGACCTTGGCCACCACAATTTCCACATTTATTCTTATTCCTGGTCGCCGTCGGTGCATTTGATGTGGATGCTTGAGAATCCCTTGCGGTTTTGTTGGGACATCCACAGTGTGTGTGACCCAATATCCCACAATAGGAACAAGTATTTTGCTGAATCACATTTCTAACATCCATTTCATTATGTATTCTTGTTGTACGTGGACGACCTTTACCGCGTTTACGCTTTGGGTCCGGTCGTAACTCAGGATATTCGAGGGGAGCCAATGTTTCACGATCACCGATGGGAAAAAATTGCCCTCCATAAACCTTCAACTGTTTCTCCCAGGTGTACCACTCTCCAACACAGGAATCCACTTCAGCCTGACGCTTTGAAATGACTGCAATGGCGTGGGAACATGTGATACGATATATTTGCCACTTATTGCAAGTGCATTTCCTTTGTAGCAAATTTACCGTGTATTGTTTGCGCCCGCGAATACCAGTAGACGTCCGTCGAGCCCTGGTAGACACCTCGAATAATATTTCTGGTTGTACTTGTACCTGAGTTACTGTTCCCATTCGCAGTTGCAGTCCAACGGGTCAACTCTGTGGATGCGTAATGCGTGAATTTTCGACCAACAGCAATGGCTGCGCTTGCTTCTTCAAAATGCTGAATGAAGTATGACACCCAATTATAAAAGGTCTTCTCAATTAACGCAGAGATTGGCAAGCAACAGGCATCTTTAAGAACTGCATTGTAGCTTTCACTCAGATTTGTAGTCATCTGACCAAACCTATACCCACCGTCATAGGCCAAGGTCCATTGCTCACAACGACAATCATGAGTTGAAAACCATCTAGCTGCTCCATTATTCCACTCTTGTAATTTCCTCATGAAGTACGCGAACTTCCTAGGTGTCGTCTGTAATGCTGCGGCTTACACCAGAGCTTTCATGGAGCCATTATTAAAGACGCTATTGAAGTTGCTCGTGACGTGCCTCGTACAAAACCGCCAATATGTAAAGGGTTCTAATAAATCCACGTCAGCATCCTTCATAGCGGCTTTATACCAGAATGCCTGTCAGAGATGATACATATTGGTCCAGCTCGCATGCCGATTACCCTTACACGTACCAACAAAAGAAACCACTTCCATGACGACAAGGATTCCTCGTCGACGATCCCGAATGCAAGGGGAACAATATGTTTATCTTTGTCAACACCGCAAGCAATGAGCAGTTTTTGTTTGTACTTCCCGTACAAATGTGTCCCGTCAACACTAATCAGAGGACGACAATATTTGAATGCTTCAATGGAAGGACCAAATACCCAAAAGCATCGTTCAAATCTGCGGCAGAGAGGTTTCCGAGGACCAGGATGGTCGCTGTATTCAATATCAATTTCAGTCCCTGGAATAGCAGCCTTCAGTGCATGCAAAAGAAAAGACATTTCAGCGTATGACTTCTTCCAGTCACCAAATACGATTCCGATGGCCTTCCTTCGAGCATCCCAAGCCTTTTTCCTTGAAACCCAGTAGTTATACATCTCGTGGAGGTGAGCTCTACAACTTGATACACGAACATTAGGGTCATCCCTAACAAGAGTTAGCAATGATCTAGACTTGCTTCGAATGTCGTCTTCATATGTTGAACGAGTATTTGACCCTCTAACCCCAAAAAAGGGTATACAGGGTGTAATAGTATGCGTGGTTTGTTCATCAGTTGGGAGCTCCTCGTCTATCAGATCATCTTCGACATCTTCGCTACCTTCTTCCAGGTCATCATCGGTCCCCCAAGGGATGAAATCCTGATCCATCCGGTTAACCTCTCGCAGCAATGACTCACTCAAGCCCAACTCCTGAACCGTGCTTGGCTATGTTACAGGCGCATTCGTATCAAAGCCCAAATCCTGAACCATGGTTGGGACATTTCTTGGTGGCGTGCTGCGGACAATTGCTGCTTGTGTGCTCGGGACTCCAGACGGTCCCTTGTTAGTCATAACAGCGGGGACTTCACTCACAGATACATCTTCAACATAAATATCGGTAGGCATTGATTTCCCAATGTTCCGAGCGTACACAAGAACTGCCTGCACATCATCATCATCGACAATAGATGAAAATGACGGTTCCTCCCCTGGGCCTCGAGGGATGCGATGTAATAATCGGATTTTTTGACTGTCAACATCCAAGTTGAACTTATGGTAAACCAAGTTCAACATCTCATCGAATGTCATATTAGCAGTCAACACAAACCCTTTTACGTTGGTTGACGATCCGCACATGAGTGTACTACTCAAATGACACATACAATACAACTGCTCCATTCTAACCTAATACGTGACACAACGTACAAGCAAACGTCATACATTCGAGAAATGAAAATAACATGCATATGATACAAACAATAACTAAAGAAAACGTTTTATCAAGTCCAATTGTTCGCAACAAGTGATTAGCCCTAATGAGATGCGGGGACGGCTAGGACGGTGCCAATCAGTGAAAACACGGAAAAGGAGTGTTCCGCGGGGCTAGGAGTGACCAAAACGGGCGTTTTTGAGAGAGGAGGAGATCACAAGTCGCGGGTGGTGAAGTTGGCGTCGGGGGCGGCACGGGTGAGGGAGAACGACGAAAGAACTGGGAAATGGCAAGGCCGCTGGTCGCGGGCCTTATTTAGGCTCAATATCGCATTTTGAATATGCGTTATCTATAGCGCATATCCAAAATGCGACACATATGTATTTCCTGGGTAAAAAAAACTTAAGGAGTGTCGCATGTTCAACATGCGACACCCCTGTAGTTTTTGAGTAAAAAAAACATTAAGTAGTACCTGGGTATTTAAGTAAAACCCAGGTACTACTTATGAATTTGACTCCCATATCGATTAGTAACATTGATACCTTATAAAAGAAAGCAATACGATTCGTAATAGAGGAGAGAAAGAACAGTAATTACAATACTTACGATTGGTAACTTATAAGTAATATTGAGAAGTCTATCAGTAGCAACCACCATTTCGATAAGTAATGTTTGTAGCTTGTAAAAGTAAGCAATACGATACATAATAGTTGATGTAAAGATCAGTAATTCCATTATTTACGATTGGTAACTTGAAAATGAAAGAATGTCCAGTAAGAAGTATCATTTCTATTTGTAAAATATAAATTATTATTTGTAAGAAGAACAGTAATTCCACTCCTTACGTTTGGTAACTTGTACCTTGTAAGTAGTATTGAAAAGATTATTAGTAACACCTACCATTTCGATAAGTAACACTGGTAGCTTGTAAAATTAAGCAAAACCATCCGTAATAGTTAACAGAAAGACCAGTAATTCCACTACTTGCGATTAGTAACTTGTACCTTATAAGTAGTATTAAAAAGATTATCAGTAACACCTACCATTTCGATAAGTAACATTGGTAGCTTGTAAAATTAAGAAAAACCATCCGTAATAGTTAACAGAAAGACCAATAATTCCACTACTTACGATTGGTAACTTGTATCTTATAAGTAGTATTGAAAAGATTATCAGTAACACCTACCATTTCGATAAGTAACATTGGTAGCTTGTAAAATTAAGCAAAACCATTCGTAATAGTTAACAGAAAGACCAGTAATTCCACTACTTGCGATTGGTAACTTGTAAAAGAAAGAATTACTGGATGACCAGAAGAAGTATCATACAATGGTTCATTGATTATGAATAAAGCAATACAACAATCTCAAGCAACTCACAACCACTGTCATGCAAAATTAATATATTCATTAGAATTTAAGTATACAAAAAATTGTTGGATTTTTTCCTCAGTAAACACATTGTATTTCTTACATATTAGAAAAAAGCTATGATCACAATCATGGAAGAACTTATTGTCTTCATTTCTTTTCCCCGCACTTTAGTAGTATAGAAGCAATCTCTGCGTGAAACCTCGGTATATCTTCAATGTTAAAGTCTGGCTCCGATCCTTTACAAATGTATTCCATATATTTCATCACAAAAACACCACAGTCTATCGAATCACTTGGTTGCTTTGGGATTCCTTTTAGCATAACCACCGGCCATTTCTCAAGATGTTCATCGGTGTATAGCATGAAGTATTCGTCGATCCAATCAACCTTCACAAAAAAAGAAGATAGTAATTAAAATTTAAATTCATTCATATATCATTATAAGGATTTTTATGAATTTAGAGTGTTACCCATTTCTTTACATCCAACCAGTGCTTTTTCATTCCCGGCAATGAATTGTATGAAATGAACTTTTTCACATCGAAGTCAGAAATCAGAAGATGCCAATGATTTGATGTATGAATTACATATAAAGCCTTTTTTACGGATACGAATATTGTCTTTGTGTATGTGAATAATTTGTTTAAAGGCTCGTAATCTTATACAGTCGCTTCATTGATAGTTTTCTGGAATAATTGCTGTATTGTAGGAAAAGTGTTTTTTTTTCAAAATAAAATCAACAAATTACTATACATTGTTCATTTAGAGATCTGTAATATTATTTCTAAAATTATTAAATATTTTTTATTTGATAAATGTAATCTTAACATTTGTGCAGTGCTTGCAAAGATGTAAGGAGCGTTCAATTCAATTACTCGATAAGTAGTGTATAGTACATCCATGTACATGTCCAAAATCTCATCTATCACCATCTTGTTGTACAAAAAGTCTTTGATGTGTCTTCCAATGCAAAAATTATCTCCTGAATATGAAAAGTTTCTCCAATACTGACAATAAATTCAATTGTTATTTAAGAAACAATACAAAATCTTTATTGAAAATAATAATCTTAAACATTACTTATAATATATCTTATACAAACTTACTTGGCAACCTGATCCTTTAAGATATCATGAATGATACTTCTATCAGTTTCAGAAATCAAACTATATCCGGAATAGTCATTGCGTGTCACATTAAAAACCTACAGAAAAATTTATTATAAGGAATTTGAACTAAGGTTTCATATATCCTAAAAAATATATATAAGATTCATACCTCTAATACCATTTCTTGGTTATCTTCTAACTTGCGAATTTCATATTCATCTTCCACTTGTAACATTTCATCATTTTGTTTTTTTACAAGTTTTCCTCTTTTTGTTTGAATTTTGTTCTTGATCGGGCTGTTTGTTTCTTTTCCATCTCCCATCTGTGCTCTTCTAGACTTTACTCTTTTTGACAAACTACTGGGAGTAATGCATTTCCTGCTCCTTCCTCTCTTAGTACCTTTTATTGTGTCCGTGTCCGGTTCTTGTAAATCCTTTTTAAAATCGAGGTCAAATAAAGGTGAATCTTTTTTTGATTCTAGCTTGCCTTTATCCTCATTTTAAACATTTAAAGCTTCAGTCTCCTCTTTTTTCTTTGCAGCAATTGATTTTTCAAAAAAATCTTCAAACCATTGCTTTAGAACTGATATTTCAATCTTAATCTTCTCGTTCTCCTTTATTGTATTATCATATTTATTTTTCAATCTTTGAAATTCATCTAATATTGGTAGTTGTGATATGATATCCTCTAACTCTCTTATTCTTTTCACATGTATTTCACAACTACATTATCCACTTTTCTGAATTTGATCACTCCTCAAGATTGAGATTGTTGAATCATCTTCAAGGCGTTTTGTATGGGGAGAAACAACACGTAAGGCGTATGCATTTGAAATGAAAGTCTCGTTGATGAAGGTTTTATAATCAAATATAAATTCATTTGCGTCAACCTTGAATAATTCTTTCTCCTCATAATCCAAATGTACAACAATATAACATTGAAAAAAAAATTTATTTCAATAAAAAATACAACAATCTAATTATAATTAGCAACAATAAATTTTTACAACACAATTGGTAACATCTCAGTACAGTTTTTAAGTTGAAATAATAAGTATGTTTTAATCTTAGAAACAATATTAACTAGGAACTATAAAGTTATTCATTGTAATTAGTTTCATATCATATGTATGTTGTTAGTAATTTAAGAATCATAAGTAACATAAGTATCATAAGATAAATAGTTTTACTTATAATAATTATATTTAACTTTCTCTAAAATCAAGTTATGATATTATTATTGTTAACATCTGAACATGATTTTGTAATATGTTATAATATGTAACTATTAATATTAGTAACAGTAACACTATACTGATGATTATTTACATCATACAGTAGGTAAATCCAGTACACTTGTTGTATTAATTTAATCAGTAATAAATATCTATAGAGTAGGTAATTCCAGTACTTGTAACTCCTATACTTGATTTGTTATTTATATCAAAAATACAAGTAAGTTATGCTTTGTATTTTTAAATGTTACCTGGTCTTCATCTAAGCATAAGAATTGTTCTATTGAAACTTTGAACGGAGTTACCCATTTCCGTATCCTTGGCAACAAGTTTTGATTTAATGCATGCAATGGAAAGAGATGTTCTAGCGCCCATGTCTGAAATACAAAGGCAAATTTATTATCCTATATTTTTTAAATAAGAAGCATTTAATAATATCAGAAATTATATATACTTATATATAAACATGCGACACATCTAGTGAGGTATCCCACAGTGCATTTCCCATCCATAGTTGTTCGCATTTTTATTTGTTCAACAATATCGTCCATACAGTTCATTATCATGTTGCCAATCGCATTAGACCAATTGAATAAACGAGTGTCTTCAATTGAGTCTATGTAGTTCAACAAAACTCGTGGGAAGCAAAAGTTGGTTTCCGGAAACAAGAAAGTACAAAACATCAATGAAATTATACATGTAATGTATATCCTCACTGAATTGTCATCTTCTAGGTTACGTAACGAATCGAGAATATCACAAATATTGTGACGATTCAACGACATGTTTGAATGAAAAATCAAATCCTCTAAGGAACTAGGTCATTCAAATGAAAACCCCCTTAGGTGAATTGGGAATCCGGATGTTGGTAAATCCAATATCAATCCTATGTCATTGTCCGAGAAGGTAAGCTCTTTCTCACCAAATCTGAAAACTCGATTGCCTTTGTAATTCTGAATAATAAGATCCAAGACTTTATAATTGATATCAAGTTTTGTGATGTAGACAATCCTTGAAAAAACAGATCTATTTATCAAGTCTCTGTGCCTTCCAGTCAATTTATTATTTCTGAGATATGTCACGAATTGTTTAATGTAACAACGGTGCTGCACACAATATCGTGCTGCAAGAAGTTTAGATAAAATTCAGTTATTTTTTATTCACTAATTTACAATTGATAAATTATCAATTCAATATTCAATTACCTGGAACAGTTTCTATGTAAAAATTGGAATTTTTTGTCTTCATCCTTAGAATATCCTTGACATTTGATTGATTTTTTTCAGATACTACATTATACAAAAATATAATACATGATATATTGTACATTATCATATAACCAATTTATAACAGAACTTAATAGTATAACTTACCATTGGATTGTTCAGAAGCTTTGTGAACCTCATTGCTAGGGTCTATATCAAAAGATGTAGTTATTTCACCTTTTAAAGAGTAAAAATTGTATAAAGTTACAAATTTTGTACCAAGTGGATTTTCAATTGCTGGACTGTCACAACCTCATGCTTCCTCCTTTTGTATGAAACTTGATAACCTTTTGGGTGCGTTTGGTTCGTGGGTTATGCAGGGGTGGATAACCCGATTTTGTGTTTGTGTGTTTGATTGGTGAGTTAAGAGTTGGGAGAGTTTGTGTGATGTGATTGTATTAGAATTTGAAAAAGTTGGTAGTTATTATAGTATGATTGTATTGAAATTTGAAAAAGTGAGTGGTTGTTGTGATGTGATTATATTGAAGTTTGGAATAGTGAGTAAAGTTGAGTATTTTATGATTTTTAGATGATATGATGGTATAATATATATTTTTTTGGTTGGAAAGAGAGTGGACCCTACTAGTGGGTTGGGAATATGGGTTTTGGGGGCAACCCACCCAAAGTGGGGGTAACCTCCCAACCAAACACACTCTTTGATTCGTCTACTTGGAAGAGTTCTATTCATATAACAAGTAACAAATCTACGATATTAATCTTTGCCTCATTATCTGTTATAAACTGACAATCCAAATTCGATATGTAAATTCAATGCTATAATCAGTAACAACTTATTATTCATTAGTAATTTGTTAATACATCATAAGTAAGTAATATATTTTTCTTAGATATGACATTCTGAAGTATTATAAATCGATTTGATGAACAACTAACAAGATATAATACTGAAAGCTGTATCATTCAAGTCGTAAATATTCAATACAGATGCCCAAATTGTGTAAAAAGAAATTTAAACTCAAAATTGCTAACTCTAGCGAAACACATATATCGTTTTATATGCACAACCACGGATTGAACAACGAATCATAATATAGATTGCAAATGAGATATTCATACTTGATTTCTTACCGATTCTAGGTTCTTTCCTTAAACATCCTCTCGCTATTCAACTTTCTAGACCTTCAATCAGAACGAAAGAAGCATTGTTTTCGCCACCGCAAAACGAACGAGTATTCCCAGAGTGGAGTTGATAAATAAGTAAAACCTAGAAGAAAGACACACTTGCGTTGGTAACATTGTGCACTTGAAATTGTATTTTAATGACTACAATATATAACAAGTAATAATATCACATACATCAGTAACTCTTAACATAAGCGTTGGTAAATTTGTCTGCTTAAACTAGTAATCTTATAATTTTGATACAAAAGCTATTATTAACACTACAAATAAATATCGTTTTAACATGTAAAAGTACCAATAGTAAATCGTAGCAACACTATTGGTTACAAGTAAAAGTAATAACTACGACATGTAATATTGTAGTGGTTATCAGTAACTCATAAAATTACGATTGGTAATATGTAAAAGAAGTATTGAAAGTATGTGCAATAAGACCCTTCAATAATCTTGATAATATCGAAAGAATCCTTAGTAACATTTAATGTTGTAGAAGTAAGAATGATTAATCGACCATTAATACGATTTATAATAAATAATAATGAATAATTGAAGAGTAGTATCTGGTAACAACACCTTTGGTAACGTTGGTACATCAAAAAGTAAGCAATAATATTCGTAATATTAGTGCGAATGACCAGTAACATGATGCAGTACTATTCGTAACTATTAACATAAGCATTGGTATCTTGAAATAGTATTTTGATGAGTACCATATATAGATACATTAGTAAGTATAAACATAAGCATTGGTAATTTTATTCACCTAAAGCAGTAACCTTTTAACTTGTACAAGTACCAATAGTAATTGGTAGCAACAATATTGGCAACAAGTAAAACTTATAATCACGATTCGTAATATTGTAGTGAAAGATAAGTAACTCATAGATCTGCGATTGGTATTCTCAAAAAGATGAAATGAGATTATGTGCATTAAGAACCATAAATGATGTTGGTAAGAACGAAAGAATCCTTTAGTAAAATTTTATGTTGTAGAATTAAGAATGCGTAATCGACCTCTAATATGAATTAAATAATTAGTAACGAAGTATTGAAAGATAATAACTTGTAAAATGACGATTGATAACATTACTAACTTGTAAAGGTAAGAATTAAGATTATTAATATTAGACTCAATGACCAGTAACACGAGGTAATACTATTCGAGCATATAAACTAATGTGCGAGAGCATGTCCATCAAGACGTATGAGTGTTAATTCTGAGATCGAAAATCCTCCTTTATCACCGATTAACATTGTGAAAATAAGTAGTAGTCAACGTCTAGAACTCGTAAAATATATATTTTTAACAACATCAACATCTATATTCTCTTATAAGGAATCAAAAGGATACTATTAACAGAGTAAACGATTAAAAGATTTACATATGTTTTATATTTCGTTTGAAGAAGATTAAAACTAACTGATGTAAAGTTAAAATACAATAAAACTTATGTATCTTCGTTGATGAACTTCAGCCAAAGATCGCCGTCAAAGAAAAAGTAGGGTTTCTCTGATGGTCATCGGTGACTCGGCAAGAAAGAATTCTCGATTGCCTTTTTTGGTATTATACAAACGTTAATTACTCGTTAAAGAAGTAAACTACTATCCGAGGTTTTCGCGTGCGCTGTTATGGTTTCGCAAATTTTGCATTCATATTTTTAAATTTTAAACCACACGATTAGGATCTAACGATTCTTAAGAGGGGCTCATTTAGTCTCAAATGTGCACAATGCTTCTAGATAACCCTATATATATATATATAGGAGAAACTTCAAATGAGGCGGGGTCTCACCATATATATGGTGAGCCACCCTCAATTTAGGCATCTTTCTAATATATTTTACAATTTCTTGTTTCATACATATAATAATAAATATTAACACAACATGTATAGTGAAATAAAATTATGAAAATATTATTATAATGGATGGAAATATTGATTTGAATTTAAATGCCATATTTTACAAAATTTATTTTTTTACAATGTGCAGTTTATATTTTACAAAACTGTTACAGAGTTTTTACTAAATTCGCAGTGGCTTTTACAATTTCAGAAAAGCCCCCACCTCATTTGAAAGGTCCCCTATATATATATATATATATATATATATATATATATATATATATATATATATATGGAAAAATGGGGCTACCCCCTAGGGGCAGCCAACATGGATGCCCCCACCCCATTTTTCGCAATGTTTTTTATTTTTTCAGAAAAATATCATCATGTATATTCATCTCTATATCCCTCCTATATGTTATTCGAATTTCGTCAGAAACAGAGACTCCTACGGCCTCCATCCAGACGTCATTTTTTTAACGGTTGCAGGATTTTTTAGATCGACCATGTCTAGATGGAGGCCGTAGGAGTCTCTGTTTCTAACGAAATTCGAATGACATATAAGAGAGATATAAAGATGAATATACATAGTGATATTTTTAAAAAAATTAAAAAAATTGATGAAAAATGGGGCGGGGCAGCCCCATCAACCCCACAGACACGCACACACGCATATATATATATATATATATATGTATCTAACAAAATCCTTCCTCTAAATATCAATATTAGCTTCGATTTCAATATATGTATTTGTCGTTGATGTTTCAGCAAAGGTTGTCCTCTAAATTTCAAGATCAGCTTCGAACACAATTTATGTCTTGTAGTGAAATTTAGTGTCGCATGTTATAATTATGCAGCAAAGGTTGTCCTCTAAACTTCATTGTATTATTATTGACTTGTCTGTGAAATATAATAAATAATTATGTGGTTGTGAGGGAATGATAGAAACAATTTAAGAGAGAGGAATTGAGAGATGAGTGGACGGCAGAGGAAAGATGATGATGAAGGTGCACTGTGCACAACAGAGAGAGGGAGGGGTGAGCAGTACGGGCTTTATTTATCGGGATATATAGAGAGAGACGTATGGTCAGAATCATTCAAGGATGGGGAGAGATGGAAACGTGATTTGTTGGAGAAAATTGAGGAGAGGGATACGTTGCATGCTGAGTTGTACGGGACTATTAGATGAGATTGAGGGGAGGCGCACAGAGCGCATGTTTCATAAGGCGCATGTGATCGGTCCCGTGTATATATATATATATATATATATATATATATATATATATATATATATATATATATATATATATATATATATATATGGGGCTGGGGAAGCTGCACCCGGGGGTGTAGCTAACTAGCTGCACCCGGCCATTTTTCTCATTGATTTTTTGTGTTTTTGAAATGAAACCTAGGGGGATTTAAATCACTATATATCACCGTGATATCATACCAATTTTAATTAAATTTGACATTTCTATCATCTCCATCAAGGCTATGACATTTTAACGGTTTCAGAATTATTGAAATTGGCCATATCTAGATTGGCATGCTAGGAGTGTTTGTTTTGCATGAAATTTGAAACACATATTCCACACAATAAACTAAGTAAATCCCCCATAAGTTTCCTTCAAAAAAAATCAAAAATCAATGAGAAAAATACCCGGGTGTAGCTAGTTGGCTGCACCCCCCGGTGTAGCTTCCCTTTTCCCTATATATATATATATATATATATATATATATATATATATATATATATATATATATGAGAAAATGGATCCTACACCTGGGGGTGTAGGTAAGTACCTACACCTGGGTCATTTCTTCATGATTTTTTATTTTTTTTTGAAATGAAACTTTGGGGTAATTAGATCACTATATGTCACCAATGTATCATTCCAATTTCAACTTATTTTGAGACTTCTATCATCGCCATCAAGATCATCAAATTCTAACTGTCTAAAATTGCTGAAAACGACCCATTCTAGATAAACATGTTAGGAATGTTTGTTTTGCATAAACTTGAAACACATATTCCCCTTAATATATTAAGTAA
Organism: Ottelia alismoides; assembly: GCA_037367405.1. Taxonomy (NCBI): domain Eukaryota; kingdom Viridiplantae; phylum Streptophyta; class Magnoliopsida; order Alismatales; family Hydrocharitaceae; genus Ottelia; species Ottelia alismoides. The sequence continues at coordinate 75,000 of JAZKJV010009804.1, forward strand.
ATTCTCCAAAGATATTTTTTGAAAATACCAAAAAATAATGAGAAAAAAGGTCGGGTGCAGGGAATTACCTACACCCCCGAGTGCAGGCTCCCAGCTCCCTATATATATATATATAGTTAAATGGAGCTGTCCTATGGGGGGAGCTAACTTAGCTCCCTCCGCCCCATTCAGCCCGATTTTTTATTTTTTTTGAAATTTTCTTCCGTGGATTTTTGTTAATATATTCCTATGTTATGTCATTAAAATTTCGTGTGAAACAGAGACTCCTACAACCTCCATCCAGATGCGGATGTTTTTAGCAATTCTGTTACCGTTAAAAATGACTGTCTGAATGGAGGTCGTATGAGTCTATATTTCACATAAAATTTTAATGACATAATATTGGAATATATTGATGAAATTCCACAGAAGAAATTTTTTAAAAAAATAAAAAAACAGGGCGAAATAGGGTGGGGGGAGCCAAGTTAGCTCCCTCAGGGGGCAGCCCCATTCAACCCATATATATATATATATATAGGAGAAACTTCAAATGAGGCGGTGTCTCACCACTATTATGGTGAGCCACCGCTTTAGAGCGTTGGATTTGAATCTACGATCTATATCAAAACCATTTTTTCCACCGAAACCACCATCAAAACAGCCTTCGTCTCATCATCTTTGGAAATTTTATTTGTTGACGCAAGTTGTTCCCATTAAATTCGGAAATTTATGAACGATATCTGTGTGGAATTTATTTTCTTTCCATTTTTTATTCATCCGAAATTTGTGTGGATGTTCTACTCATTATTCTGGCATTTACATTACTCACACTCAATTGAACACCATGCACCATTTCTAGCAATTCGATATGATTTTTACGTAAAAGAATCTGTTTATTTCAACCCACCAATAGAATTTTAAATAAGACATCCATTTTTGTATTATTAGATTGTTTATTAAATTTATATTTGTAAAATACTTATTAGCTTTGTATAATATGTAATTTTATTGTAGTTTAAAGCCTATTTTTTATATTGAACAACGACATTCTAAACCACGGTCTCATATTTTGAGTGATTCCAATGTTTTGAATATCTAAATTTTCTATATTATTGTGTGTAATGATACATTTTAAATCAATTCCCAATTCAAGAATTTAAAATAATAAAAAATGGCATCAATTGTAAAGCTAATTCAACGGGAATTTGTAAAACCTACCATATAAATTTAAAGTTAGCCTATTTAGAATGTAAAATATATTCAAATAATTCAAACAACTATCGATGTATATCATTTTCTTTGTTGGTTATAAACATAAATAGGGTAACTTATATACTTTGTAAAACTTAAGAGGTTTATTTAAAATCTCAACAATGTTATGCAAAATAGATAAAACTTTTTCGATTGAGAAAAATGTAATTTGAAGCTCCTTTTTTTATGGTAAAATCCCAAATAGGCGTTAAAGTTTCCATAATAGAACAAATCGCAGCCCTATTTTTTAGGAAACATGCGTTATCACTCATCCCTATTAACTCGCATGATCCAATCCTACATTTTAGGAAGTGAAATAACTCAAAACCATCCCCAAAATTTTGGTGGTTTTAATCCCATCCACACCCTTTCAATCCAACACACGTTATTGATGGCTCACCACTATTTGGGTGAGACCCCACATCTTTTGAAGGGGTCCCTATATATATATATATATATATATATATATATATATATATATATATATATATATATATATATATATATATATATAGGGGGCTTATCCAATGGGCCCTGTGCCCATTTGAGATGAGATGAGCCCACTCATATTTTACCAATATTTTTCATCATTTTGAATTCAATGCTTATTTATTTACTGTTGTTATATCATATTATTACTATTAATAACTATTTTCATATAAAGAGAATCTTAGATTCACAAGAAATGGTCATTAGTTAGAATAAAAATGAGACTAGTAATACAAATAATAATACAATCATTTTGTATGACTTTTAAGGTTTTTTTCCCTGAAAATAGTTACTAATAGTAAAATATGATATAACACTTGTAAACAAATACTTATTAAGCTCAAAAAAATAGGAAATAATGGTAAAAAATGAGTGGGCTCATCTCATCTCAAATGGGCACAGGGCTCATTGGATAATTTCCCTATATATATATGAGTTTAATGGAGCTGTTCCTTATGAGCAGCCAACAATGGCTGCCCCCGCGCCGTTTTTGGCGCTTTTTTTATTTTTTTTTGAAAAATATCGCCATATATATTCTTCTCTATATCAATATATTTCGGCGCTTTTTTTATTTTTTTGAAAAATATCGTCATGTATATTCATCTCTATATCCCTCCTATATGCCATTCGAATTTCGTCAGAAATAGAGACTCCTATGGCCTCCATCGAGAATGTGTCGATTTAAAAAATCCTGTTACCGTTAAAAAATGACTGTCTCGATGGAGGCTGTAGGAGTCTGTTTCTGACGAAATTCGAATGGCATATAGGAGGGATATAGGGATGAATATATATGGCGATATTTTTCAAAAAAATAAAAAAAACACCGAAAACGACGCTGGGCAGCCATGTTGGCTGCCTGCAAGGGGCAACCTCATTAAACTCTCTCTCTCTCTCTCTCTCTTTATATATATATATATATATATATGGGTTAAATGGGGCTGCCCCCTGTGGGGAGCTAACTTGGCTCCCCCGCGCCATTTCACCTTTTTTTTTATTTTTTTTCGAAATTTCTTCCGTGGATTTTCATCAATATATCCCTATATTATGTCATTCAAATTTCACGTGAAACAGAGACTCCTACGGCCTCCATTCAGAAGGGTCGTTTTTAGCAATTCTATTACCGTTAAAAAATGTCTTTCTGGATGGAGGTCGTAGGAGCTTCTGTTTCGCACGAAATTTTAATAGCATAATATAGGGATATACGCTTCTAAGCCCACCTACATAGGATCCGGCTGAGAGCATATTTAGCTCAATTTCAGAGTATGATGAATATTCACGAAAGAATTTTTCAAAAAAAAATAAAAAATAGGGAGAAATAGCACGGGGAGAGCCATTTAGCTCCCCCAAGGGGGCAGCCCCTATATATATATATATATATATATATATATATATATATATATATATATATATATATATGGGTAAAATGAGGCTGCCCCCATGGGGGGAGCTAACTTGGCTCCCCCTGGCTATTTTGCCCCTTTTTTATTTTTTTTCTTCGAAATTTCTTCCGTGGATTTTCATCAATATACCACTATATTATGTAATTCAAATTTCACGTGAAACAGAGACTCATATGACCTCCATCCAGAAGGGTCATTTTTAGCAATTCTGTTACCGTTAAAAAATGATTATCTGGATGGAGGCCGTACGAGTCTCTGTTTCACACGAAATTTTAATAGCATAATATAGGGATATAGTGATGAATATTTACGGAAGAAATTTTCAAAATATGATAATAAGTTAAAGAGATATACAATTTATACTAAAATATTTAATTTCTGTTTAAATGTAAATTTTGAGCAATTTAAAGGAGATATAAAAACACCGCCTTCTTTGGATATGATAGTTGAATTAACTTATGTAGCATTTCATGAATTTTGAGATCTCATTGAGATAATGGAAGTTCTTTACATAATCTTTTAGGCTTACTAGCTTTATTCATAGAATTTCTCAAGCACTTTTACCTAATAGAAATAGAACAATAGAAATTCAACAAGACATATAAGGGATTGTGAGTGTTCAAGAGAAAGGAGAACACGGTCATGCAGTTATTGAGACAGACGGAGAGATGTGTAGAGAAGATACTAAAAAAAGAGACGTGTTCGGAGGGGTAATTAAATTATATGGGTAGAGAGATGTTTTCTGGGAAGAAATTAGAAGAGAGAGAGAGCACGGAATCGATCCCTCGGATTGGAGAGAGTTTTGGAAATGTCACAGCGAGATGGGATGCATGGGTCGCAATAATGCCGATTGAGATACTGGGCGAGCAATTTGAAGGAAGGCGCATAGAGCGCACCTTTGAATGGGCGCATGGAAAAGGGATCCTAATTAATACACCTGACTCCTTTTTCAATATTTTTTGATTTTTTTGAAATAAAATTTTTGGAGAATTGGATCACTATATATCACCATGGTGTCATTCTAAAATCAACTTAATTCAAGACTTCTATCATCTCCATCAAGACTACCAAATTTTAACGGTGTCAGAATAACTGAAATTGACCCATTCTAGATGAACGGGTTAGGAATGCTTGTTTTGCATGAAACTTGAAACACATATTTCCCTCAATATATTAAGAAAGTTCCCCTAAAGTTTCCTTCAAAAAAATCCAAAAATAATGAGAAAAAAGATCGAATGTAGGTAATTACCTACTCCCCCGGGTGTAGGCTCCCAGCTTCCATATATATATATATATATATATATATATATATATATTCTGCACTCGGTCATTTTTTCATTGATTTTTTAAGCTTTTGAAATGAAATCTAGGGGGATTTAAATCACCATATATCACCATGATATCATACAAATTTCAACTAAATTCGACACTTCTATCATCTCCATCAAGACTATCACATTTTAACGGTCTTAGAATTATTGAAATTGACCCTATCTAGATGAAAAATGTTTGGAATGTTTGTTTTGCATGAAATTTGAAACACATATTCCACTCAATAAACTAAGAAAATCCCTATATGTTTCTTTCAAAAAAATAAAAAAACCAATGAGAAAAATGTCCGGGTGTAGCTAGTTGGCTGGACCACTGGGTGCAGCTTCCTTTTTCCCTATATATATATGAGAAAAAGTATCCTACTTCATGATGTGAGTAACTTACTGATGAATCCACATTTCATCATCTTTATTCTATCATTTTTGCCTCAAAACCCTGGCAAATGCATGTAAATACCCCTAATTCATATATTTTAGCATCCATGCATGTGCGTATAAATAGTGTATAAAATATAGTTTTTAAAGCCAAAATTATAGAATAAAAAAAAGAAAAGAAAAAGAATAAAATATTGTAAATATTATATGACCCAAAACCCCGAGACCTAGGCATCTCGATGAATAGGTCGAAAAGGAATAAAGTAGAGGGAGATAAGGGCCACAATACCAATAAAATTCCCTTTCATTTTATTCATTCTTTATGCATTTTGGGACCAATTTTTGTTCCACTTTGTATACTGCAAATAAAGAAACTTTGTACATTAAAATTGTAGATAATAGACAAAGAAAAATACAAAATTGATTTCACTCAAAAATATTGTACAGATAAAAAGATTTGACCTAAATAAAAATCCAAAATACCAACTTCCCAGACCTGTATCTCTCAAATAAAAGCTTGAAACGCATCAAAATCACCTTTAATTGTATATAATTTTAAATAATCTATTTAATGAAAGTGGTTTCGTATTTGGCGGAGCTACGGTTTGAAAGTTGAGTTTTGGACCCCTATTGTGTACTTGTACAGATTAAAATATTCATTTTATTTATTATTCATTATTTTCCTAATTTCATATTTTTATAATTTTATAAATATTATTTACAATATATATGTACATTAAAATTAGAATAAAAACCTAAAGAAAATTTAAAAATAAATTACATGAATATAATACATAGTTACAATACCAATACATATACCTATAGAATTACTATTTATTTTTTTATTAAGTATACAAAACACATCAGAAAAATCAAATAACAATATATTTAAGTGTATAAAAATATTTTATAAATTTATAAAATAATAAACAAAATAAATAAAATTAAATATACAAAATAAAAATAAAATATTAAAAATATATAGAAGAATATACCTATATAGGACATAAAAGGTAACTTGTAATTTTATACCTCATAAAAATAAATAAAAATAACCATAAAATTCTTTATAAAATAAGGAACATTTTTTATTTTATAACCTAAAATAAATAAAATCATTTACTATTTTATTCTGAATTTACGAATAATTTTCGCTTGGAATTTCCTGGTTGGACCACGTGGACCAACCAGGCGCGGTCACGTGTTGACCTCAATCAACTCCCTGACCGAGGCCTGCCAAGTTCTGACACCCGATTTTTGCCCAACTTTGAGTATTTTTGAAGCTCGACCCCTTCTCCCTCAGTCCTCGCTTCCTTCTTGGAACTCCTTCCTTGATCATCACTGATCCACGCCGAGCGCTCAAATCTCGCCGTATCTCCATCATTCGCGCGTGGACCTCGCTTGAAGGAGACGTCATCGCCTTGTACATAACAGACCCGCCACCTTCGAGCTCAAGTTTGAACCCCCTTAGCACCCGCTTCGCTCCCGTTTTGGTGCCCTTGAGTGAGAGGAAGGTGACAGCTTCCGCCTCCGCGTGTCAGATCGATCGAGCAAGCATCAGGGCGGCTCCACCACCTCCGCCATTTGCCGACGTCGAGGTTCTTCCCCTCTGGTCTTCAGCCATCGAGGTAGTCCCCTCTTCTAAGTTCTTTTTGTAATTTTTGAGTCCCCGTAGCCTTAGGAGTCGAGTAGCATAGTTAGATTTGACCATCGATCACCCGTCCACCTTCCACGATCGCCTTGCCGGAGCGCACCTCCGGCCGAGTTTCCCTCTCGCCATACCGCCGTCCATCGAGCCTTTTCGCACCTCCGCATGGTCCAGGCATTTTGCCCTAGTCCTCTTCACCCCTTTTTGCAGGTCAAGCGCATTGGACAGAGCCTGGAGCTCATTTTGGAGCATCGCCGGAGATATCTGGACCCAACTTTCTCCGCCGCCTGCTTGGGGGCGCTTCGATGCTTCTCCGACGACGCTGAGCCCTCCAGCACATAGCCAGACCTCCCAGGAGCATGCCCGTCCTTCTTCCACACTCCCAGACCGCTGGAGGACCGAGATCCAGCTCGGGGAAGTTCGCCTCGCCGATGTTCTTCCCAGTTCTTCCGGACCCTTCCACCACCGTCCGATCAGGGTCCCGCTCCAGATTGCACGACAGCCGTTGGATCTTCGCGTGCCACCACCGTTCGATCAAGCCTGGAGGATCTAATCGCAGCCATCACCCGCGAGCCGTCATCGGCCGTCCCCGAAGCGACACCTGGATTAGTGAAGGACGCCAGCCGTTCGATCTCGTAGCCGTGGGTATTTTGCACTCTACACCCCAGCCATTTTGTGTTTTATTTTTAATCCTAAAACTTCAGGCGTAGTTTAAATAATTTGTAATAATTACATTTAGACCCTTAAACTTTTAATATTTGCATCCAGGTAGTCCACGTCACCTCACGTGACTCACACACGTGGGGTGGTGGGTATTTTACAGTGACCTCCCTGCAGTTTGTCATATTTCATTTCAGTCCACAAACTTTTTAATTACATTTATTAATTTTGGAAAAAATTGCAGTTCTGCCCACATGTTTTCGCTAATTACATTTAGGTCCTCCCTAGGTGCGTGACTTCCACGTATGGGGGCGGGATATTTGCACTTGTGCCCCTATGGGTTATGGAATTTGTATTTGGTCCTGAAAATTTGTTTCTCAGTTATATATTTTGTGAAAAATTACACTTTGGCCCCTGAGTTTTTGGATATTTGCATCTATACCCCTGTTAGTAGTGTATTTTCTATTTATTGTCTCTATTTATTTCATGCATCTAAAAAATCCCAAAAATCACCAAAAATTATCACAAGTTCCTGTTGTATTGTAGTTTCACGCCATAATTATAGTTTGCATTTTTGTTGCATTTTAATATTTATAAAAATAAAAACAAGCATTTTTGTTACTGTTTGCATTAGAAAATACCAAGAAAATATTAAAACCCCCTGAAAAATTCTCCAAAAAATATATTTTGTGTATTTTAGTGTGTTTTCACTTTTATCCAAAAATCATTAAAAACTTCAAAAGAAAATCCATAAAAATTATAAAATCCCAAAAATCTTCATAAAAATATTAAAAATTTCAGAAAAATCCTAAAAATATAATTGTAGTATCAGATTTTCCTTATTTTATTATCTTTTATTAAAAATTAATTTGGAGAATTTTTGTTACTGTTTGATATTTTATTTCTCCATTTTAGTTTCAACTTTTTATTTTATTCTCCGTTTTCAGTATTTTTGTCTCTAAAAATACCAAAAAAATTAGGAAAAATATAAAAAATCACAAAAACATTAGAAAAATATAAAAAAGCCAAAAATATCATATTTTTTGATTTTTGAGTATTTTTACCTATTTTTTCATAAATACTTCTTCCTCTCTCTTCTTATATTGTATAAATACTTTATTTTATCTTTTAAAGAAAAAGAAAATATAAAATCAGACAATTTGAAATCAAAATAAAAAAACTTATATAAATTAAAAAGAAAAAAAATATATAATTAAAAACCCACCAAAAATAGTACCTGTTGGCATTTGATCACTTTCACATTTTTCTAGCATTACTGCCTTGTTCTATCCTGCTTGCTCCCTGTGTTCGACACTCTACACATACTTGCACCTATACAAACTTATTGTAGAGTTATAATAAATTTTAACTCCACATTTGCTTCTCGTTGTTGGATTGTTATTGTGGGTTATTTGTTGATTTAGCCGGGAATTATCAAGGGTCACCACAACGACTTTGTCTCCGCCTTGTGTGAGACATTTAGACCCCTGTAAATCTCGGTTAATCACTTACCTACATCATGCATCTTTTTTTCCTAATTTTTTTTATTTTTTTAAAATGCTTCCATGGATTTTCATTCCTATATCCCTCTAATATGTCATTCAAATTTTGTCAGAAACAGAGACTCCTACGGCCTTCATCAAGACAGTCATTTTTTAACGGTCACAGATTTGCTGTATTTTTCATGTTCTGAATGGAGGACATAAGAGTCTCTATTTTTAACGAAATTTGAATAGCTTATTAGAGGAATATAGTTATGAAAATCCACAGAAGAATTTTTCAAAAAAATAAAAAAATAAGGAAAAAAGGATGCACGATGTAGGTAAGTTACCTACATCATGATGTAGGATCCCTTTCCTCTCTCTCTCTCTGTCTCTCTCTCTCTCTCTCTATATATATATATAGGGAAATTATCCAATGAGCTCTATGCTCATTTGAGATAAGATGAGCCCACTCTAAGATTTTTTTATATGAAAATAGTTACTAATAGTAAGAATAAGATATAACACTTGTAAACAAATAACTATTATGCTCAAAATGATAGGAAATAATGGTAAAAATTGAGCGGGCTCATCTCATCTCAAATGAGCATAGGGACCATTGGATAAGTACCATATATATATAAAGAGAGAGAGAGAGAGCGGGGGGGAGGGCTGTTTCATAACTATATAATATGTCATTCAAATTTCGTCAGAAATAGAGACTTCTACGCCCTTCATCCAAAATATGTGATTTTAATGGTCTTAGATTTATTGTAATCAACCTGTTCTGGAGGGAGGGGATATGAGTCTATGTTACTGACGAAATTTGAATGATATATTAAAGAGATATGGTTATGAAAATGCATGATAATATTTTCCAAAAAATAAAAAATTTTGCAAAAAAAAGACATAAAGTAGGTAAGGTTACCTAATTCATAAAGTAGATACATTCCTCTTACAAGTCATTCAAATTTTATTAGAAAACAGAGACTCCTATGCCCTCCATCTAGAATAAGTAATTTTAACGGTCTAAACATTTATGTAATCGACCTATTCCAGATGGAGGGCATAGGAGTCCCTGTTTATGACAAAATTTGAATGACATATAGGAGGGATATATGGATGAATATATATGATGATATTTTTCAAAAATGTAAAAAAGTGGAAGTTAGAGGCCCCTCTGCATGTAAACTTACATGCACCTTGGTGCAAACTCCCCATACATACATACGTACGCACCTATATACGTAAGTACGTACGTATGTACCTACATACATACTTACATACGTACATACGTACGTACCTACGTATGCACGTATGTACCTACATACCTACGCACGTACATACCTACATACGTACGTACATACCTACGTACGTACGTACCTACATACCTACGTACATACGTACCTACATACATACGTACGTACGTATATGTACCTACATACCTACGTACCTATAAACGTACATACGTACCTACATACATACATACCTACGTACGTACGTACGTACACACATACATACGTACCTACGTACGTACGTACGTACATACCTACGTACCTACGTACGTACCTACGTACATACGTACATACATACTTACGTACATACCTACGTACATACATACGTACATACGTACCTACATACCTACGTACCTACGTACCTACATACCTACGTACATACATACATACATACGTAAATACATACGTACATACCTACGTACATACGTACGTACATACCTACGTACATACTACGTACGTACCTACGTACATACGTACCTACATACGTACATACGTACCTACATTCGTACGTACATACCTACGCACATACATACATACATACATACATACATACATACACACACATACACACACACACATACGTAAATACATACATACGTACATACATACATACGTACCTACCTACGTACGTACCTACGTACCTACATACGTACATACGTACCTACGTTTGTACGCACATACCTACGTACGTACATACAGACGTACCTACGTACGTACATACATACCTACGTACGTACCTACCTACCTATGTACGTACGTACATACGTACCTACATACCTACATACGTACATACATACGTACATATACTTACCTACATACATATGTATACATACATACGTACACGTACCTACATACGTACATACATACATACGTACATATCTACGTACGTATGTACTTACCTATATACATACCTACGTACGTACGCACATACATGTGTACATACCTATGTACATACATACGTACATACGTACATACCTATGTACTACATACATACGTACATATGTACATACGTACGTACGTATGCTAACTTACATACGTACGTACGTATGCTAACTTACATACGTACATACCTACGTACGTACGTTCGTACAGACATACGTACCTACGTACGTACGCACATACGTATCTACGTATGTACGTACGTACATACATAGGTAACAACATACGTACATACCTACGTACGTACGTACGTACATACGTACCTACGTACGTATGCACATACGTACGTAGGTACATACCTACGTACTTATACGTACGTACGTGCGTACGTACGTACATGCGTGCGTATGTACGTACGTACCTACCTAGCTACGTACGTATCTACGTACCTAGATACGTATGTACGTACATACCTATATACGTACATACGTACATACATACATATTTCAATATTTTTTTATTTTTTTAAATTACTTCTGTGGATTTTTATTATTATATCCTAATATTTAGTCACTTTTTCAATGTGTAGTTTATACTTTTACAATTGTTAAAGAGTTTTTACTAAATTGACAGTGGCTTTTACAATCTCAAAAAAGACATGTCCCATTTGAAAGGTCCCTATATATATATATATAGAAAATGGGACTGCCTCCACCCCTTTTTGCGTATTTTTTTTAAAATATCATCATGTATATTCAGCTGCATATCTCTCTTATATGCCATTCGAATTTCATCTGAAATAAAGACTCCTATGCCCTCCATCTTGAACAAGTAATTTTAACGATCTTAAAATTGCTGTAATCATACATGTTATAGATGGAGGGCATAGGAGTCTTAGTTTCTGACGAAATTCGAATGACATATATGAGGGATATATGATGAATATGGATGGTGATATTTTTCAAAAAAATAAAAAAAATTACACAAAAATAGGGATTGGGGCAGCCCCATATAACCACACACACACACACACACACACACATATATATATATATATATAGAGAGATGTCTGATCCTGTGAGAGCTAAAAACTGTGAGAGCATGAGAGCAGTGAATCAATTTGAACCACTAGATTATGCTCTTCTCTATCCTCCTGCAATCAATCAGTAGAGAGATGACATAATCTAGTGGTCCAGAATCATTGCTCTCATGCTCTCACAATTTTTGGCTCTCACAGGATCAATCAGATATATATATATATATAGAGAGAGAGAGAGAGGAAAGGGAGCCTACTTTGTGAAGTAGGTAACCTTACCTACTTCACATCTATTTTTAGCAATTTTTTTAATTTTTTTGAAAAATACCATGTGGATTTTCATAACTATATCCCTCTAATATGTCATTCAAATTTCGTCAGAAACAGAGACTCCTACAGCCTCCATCCAGAACATGATTTTTAACAGTCTTAGATTTGTTGTAAATTACCTATTCTGGATGGAGGCCGTAAGAGTCTCTGTTTCTGATAAAATTTGAATGACATATTAGATGAATATAGTTATGAAAATCCACAGAAGCATTTTTAAAAAAAATAAAATTTTTTTGCTAAAAATGGATGTCAAGTAGGTAAGGTTACCTACTTCACAAAGTAGGCTCCCTTTCCTCATATATATATAGGAGATTTATCTAGTAGGCCCTATGCTCATTTGAGATGAGATGAGCCCACTCATTTTTACGATTATTTCCTATCATTTTGAGCATAATAGTTATTTGTTTACAAGTGTTATATCTTATTCTTATTATTAGTAAATATTTTCATATAAAAAACCTTAGATTTATAGGAAACGGTCATTAGTAAGAATAAAAACGACACTAGTAATATGGATAATAATACAATCAATTTGTTTGAATTTAAGTTTTTTCTTCTTCTGAAAATAGTTACTAGTAGTAAGAATATGAGATGACACTTGTAAACAAATAACTATTAAGCTCAAAATGATAGGAAGTAATGGTAGAAAATGAGTGAGCTCATCTTATCTCAAATGGGCATAGAGCTCATTGGATAATTTCCCTATATATATGGGTTAAATAGGGGGAGCTAATTTAGCTCCCCCCGCCCCATTTTCCCACTTTTATTTATTTATTTGAAAAATGCTTCAATGAAAAATCATCACTATATCCCTATACTATGTCATTCAAATTTCGTGCAAAACAAAGACTCGTACGGTCTCCATACAAACACTCATTTTTTAACGGTCGTAGAATAGTTGAAATCGATTATGTTTGGATGGAGGCAATAGGAGTCTCTGTTTCGGACGAAATTTGACTAACATAATATATGGAGATATTTATAAAAATCCACATAAGCATTTTAAAAAATAAAAAAATTGAGAAAAATGTGACAGGGAAACTAAGTTAGCTTCCCCTTGGGGACATCCATATTTTTTCCTATATATATATATATATGATTTTTTATCCAATGACAATGTGCTTGTTAGAGATGAGATGAGCCCCTTCATCTCCAACAACTTCATTTATAAAAATACAAGCTTTAGTAAGTAGCATATATCCAAGTTTTAGTAATATATATTGAAACTTCAGTAAGTATTATCATAGCTCTAGTAACTTACATAACGTTACAAGTAAGTGCGTACCAAAGTTATTGATTAAATTACTTCCTTTACTTACAATTGATTCAAAGTTACTAATGATAATACGAAAGTTACTGATGCATTAGGTATTACTGATATAAAGTGTTATTGATGGCAATATGAAAGTTACTGATGCGTTCAATATTATTGATATAAAGTGTTACCGATGGAAATATGAAAGCTACTGATGCGTTCAGTTACTGATGGCGATACAAAAGTTATTGAAATACTGATCATCGGATTAAGATGTAATGATTGAGATTAGAAAGCTCATCTCTAATAGGCACACGACCTATTGGATAAGCACTATATATAGGGTAAATGGGATTGTCCCCACCCCATTTTTCACATTTTTTTATTTTTTTAAATACTTACGTGAATTTTAATCAATATATCCATATATTATTTCATTCAAGTTTCATGCGAAATAGAGTCTCCTACGGCCTCCATCCAGACATTCATTTTTTAGTTGTTGATAAAATTGAATGACTTGATATTCATAGAATCCCTGAGCTCTTTTATATAGGAGAAAATCCCTTGGGTAAATTATAAGATAGGTACATGAAGAAATGAAAAAACATAAATAACACAAAAAGATAATAATAATCTCAACACTCCCCCTCAAGCTGGAGCATATATGTCTATCATGCTCAGCTTGGAACAACATCTTTGGAAAGGGCCTCCAGTAAGTGCTTTGGTGAATATATCTGCAGTCTAATCTTCAGCAGAAATATGAGAGATAGATATGAGATCCTTCTGAATTATGTCTCTTGTATAGTGACAATCCACTTCTATATGTTTTGTACGCTCATAGAATGCATGATTATTTGCAATAAATAGTGCGGCCTGATTATCACATAGAAGCTATACAGGAAGAGGTACATCAACAGCAAGATCAATTAGAACTGATCTGACCCACATCATCTCTGTGCATCCCTGAGCCGTGGCCCTGTATTCGGACTCTGCACTAGATCTGCCAACTACAATATGCTTCTTACTTTTCCATGACAAGAGTGATTTGCCAACAAATATAGCAAACTCAGAAGTGGACTTCCTGTCCCTAGGGCATCCTATGTAATCTGTATCTACACATGTTGTGATATCAAGAGACGTGTCTCTGCTAAATAAGAGACCAGTACCTGGTGAGGACTTCAGATATCTCAAAATCATATAAATAACATCCATATGCACCTTCCTGGGCTGCTCCATGAACTGACCCACCTTGCTAACAACAAAGCATATATCTGGCATGGTGATGGTAGCATATATGGGCTTCCCTACTAGTTCCCTGTATCTTCTCTTATCTTCTCCTCAGTATCATCATCATATAATCTCATACTTGGATCCATAGGAGTAGTGACAGGCTTACACCCTGTCATACATGTCTCTAATAGAAGACCAGTAACAAACTTTCATTGGGTCATCACAAGACCATGTTGGTTCATGGTAAATTCTAATCCAAGGAACTATCTGAGATTTCCAAGATCCTTGGTCACAAACTGCTAACCTAGGAACTCCTTGGCTGCCTAAATGCCTTGCTTATCATCACCAGTGACAATAATATCATCAACATAGACAAGAATAACAACTATACCTCTCTGTGTCCTCTGAACAAAGTGAGTGATCCGCAGTGGACCAAATAAATCCCTGATGCTCTATAAACTCTGAGAGCTTTTGGTACCAAGCTCTATAACTTTGCTTCAGGCCGTAAATCTCCTTGTGGAGCCTACAAACCTTCTGAAACTCCCCCTCAGTAGCAAATCCCAGTGGTTGCTGCATATAAACTTTATCATGTAAATCTACATATAGAAATTCATTGTTCACATTAAGTTGATAAAGAGGCCATTCACGTGAAACAACAACTTATAGGAGAATGCGTAATGTTGAGTGTCTGTCCACTGGAAAAAGGGTGTCCTGATAATCCACCCCATAAATCTGGGTGAAACCACATGCTACAAGCCTTGCCTTGTAGCGATCCACACTGCCATATGCTTGCTGCTTCACCATAAATATCCATTTGCAACCTACTACAGAAGCCACACTGCCATCTATTTGCTGCTTCACCGTAAATATCCATTTGCACCCCACTACAGAAGCATATGGAGGGGTAGAAATAACACTATAGGTACCACGAGACTGTAAAGCGGCCATCTCCTCTTCCATGGCATGTCACCAACTGCTATCTTGTATGGCCTCCTGATATGTTCGTGGTATAGTAATGGCCGAGAGGCTCATAACAAACTTCTTGTATTCCTCTGAAAGATGGTCCAAGGAAGCATGCACAGCTAGAGGGTACTTAGCACAGTTGCGACGAGACTTCCTCAAGGTAATAGGTACATCAACGTCATCAACCTCTCTATTCTCTGCTATCAGATTCTCCTGTGTAATATCATATGGATCAAGCAAATCACCAGTGCTATCAGTAGAAACAATGTGTTCATTACATACATAGGATGTGCTGGATGACTAGGAAGGCACTGGAGCAGAGGGGCGAGTAAAGGACATGTGAAAATAAAAACAAGGTAGGAATTGAGTCATGGTAGATAGAGGTGGAGGAGGAGGTGGTGGAGGATGTGGAGCTGACTGAGGACTTGTTGGTGGAGATATCGGTGGTGGAGGAACGAATATATCCTCACCAGAGTCAACATTAGACAACTTGTCACCTCTAGGAGAAAAATACATAATAGAATCAAAAAATGTGACATCTGCACACATATAATATTTTCTTTTAATAGAATCAAAACACCAGTATACTTTTTGGGTACGAGAATATCCAACGAACACACAATTGACAGCTCTAGGTCAGAGCTTGTCACGACCAGGAGCAAAATTGTGGACAAACGCCACAAATCCAAAGACTTTAGGGGTAAGTGAGAATAATTCCTTCTCGAGAAACACAATCACGAAAGGATCTTTTTCTCCAAGCATAGTGGACAACATGCGGTTCAACAAATAACATGTAGTAAAAACCGCATCACCCTTGAAAGAATGATGAGCTCAACTCTGAATCAAAAGAGTCATTGTGACATCTAAAAGATGACGGTGTTTGCATTCAACAATATCGTTCTGTTGTGAAGTGTAAGTACACGAAATTTGATGAACAACACTAATAGATCTGAGGAAGTCTAATAATTATAAAGTAGAAAACTCCAAGGCATTGTCAGTCTGAATAAATTTTACATTAGCAGAAAAATATTTTTAATCTCAATAAGGAAAGATTTGATAATAGGATCAACTTCCATCTTCTTCTTCATCAGAAATACCCAAGATAATCTAGAATAATTATCTAGAGAAACCATATAAAATCGATGTCCCCGATGATCAGGAATGTGACTAGGACCCCAGATATCAAAGTGAACCAACTCAAACACCAAACCATTGTGACGACTCTGACAACTTAAAAAGAGGAAAGATGGTGCTTCCCAAGATGATGCGCCTCACACTCCAGACTAGTACGAGTAGAGATCTACGGGAGGACATGACACAACTTCTAAAGAGGAAGGTGTCCAAAGAAAAGATGCCACAGAAACGGAAGACTGGTCCATAAGGGATAGTAGCAGCCCCTGCACAAGGAGGCTGGACAAGTCTGTAAAGTCCCCTCTACTCACGGCCACACCCAATTACCCTGCCCGTGAGTATGTCCTAAAACACAAGAGAAGAAGGATCAAATATAGCACGACAATGTAAATCTTTTGTAATATGTCTAATCGGCAAAAGATTCATCTGAAATGTTAGAGCATTTAAGACATTTTACAGACACATCGATGGAGCTAGAACAATCTCCCCCTGTCCAACAATGGGTAGATGAACCCCATTGGCGATCACTACTGATCTACTCGGATGGATAGAACTGTAAGAAGTAAACTGTGCTCGATCACCACACATATGATGAGATGCTCCAGAGTCCATGATCCAGTCAGACAAATCTGAATTGCTGCTACTAGTAAGGGCATAAGAAATACCTGACGAGCTTAAAGAGGCTCTAGCAATATGTGCGACATCTGAAGAACCTGCAGGAAAAGTAGTCGGAGTAGCCATCATCTCTCGTAGCCTAGAAACAATATCATCAAAGCGTGCATCATGAGTCGGAGCAGGTGTAGAAGTAGGCTCGGTCTGCTCAGCAACTCGAGCGGAGGTCAGATACCCATGCTTCTGATAGCATGTCTCCTCAGAATGACCAGGATGGTGGCAATGTGAACATGGTCCTTGTTGACGACCTGCTCCTCGACTACGTGGTCCTCGACCACTGAATTGCAAAGTATTCCCTCTACCACGAGATGCTGTCATTGTAGAAGGAGTCTGAGCTATAGTAGTCGAGGCTGTAGTAATTCTGCTTAGCCTTTTGTAAACCTCCTCCATCGGAGGTATCGTCTCTCCAGTAAGAAGTTGACTACGTGCTGCATCGTACTCAGGGTCTAGAGATGAAAAAAATAAGCCTGTCATAGGTGCATTCCGATATGATTGTTGTTTCTCAGTTCTCGTAGTAATAGGTATGAAGCTATGCGGACGCTCAAACATGCCTTTAAGAAGCGAGAAGTGTGCATGAAGGGGTCGACCATTCTACTTGGTCTAAAAAATATCAAATTTTAACTGTAAAATTTTGCTCTTATTTTTTGCATGCCCATACGCGACTGCTAGGATATCCCACATAGCCTTTGTTGTAGGTTGATTGACAATATCATTGGCAATCTCCGTGGTACGTGTCCTGGAGAGTCAAATACGAGCATAAGCATCAACTTGTTTCCAAGATGCATTTCACAGTCTTTTCCTCCAGCTCTGGATCCCTCAGAATGTGCTCCTTGTTATGGTACTGCATCAGGGTGCGAAACTGCATGGATCACAACTCGTAGTTGGTCCCATCCATCTTCATGATGGGGGATGGGCCTTTGAAGGCACCGGTTAGAAAAACATCCCCCTTGTTCTCTGACATGGTAGAAAGTATGTCGAAATCTAGAGTAAAACTGAGGAATATAAATGAGTCTACACAATCACATATAGAGGATTGATTGTATTAGTAGACTCATACAACCATCCTCATCTCCTATCATTGTAGGCTAGGTCGTATGGGCGAAAAGGGCAGCGACAAACACAGATGCACGTAGATGCAGACAGATGCACGTAGGATGCACATGATGTCACAGTGTGCACTAGATGTGCATTGGATGGGCTCACGGTGCACTTGATGGGCGCACGATGCACTAGATGTGCACTGGATGTGCGTAGCATGCGAGGCTGGGATGCGTGATGTGATGCTGGGAGGGCATGAGGCAAGGCGATGCGTGATGCAGGGAGGGCTCGAGGCAGGGCACATGAGCGTAATGCTGGGCATGAGGCGATGCAGAAGCAGGCACGAGGTGATGATGAGATGCAGGCCGTGAGGCGTGAGGCGATGCAGAAGGATGCACGCTGTAGGGGTCTCGATGCAGGACGTGAGGTGATGGAGAAGGAGGTGCGAGGTGATGATGAGATGTAGGGCGCGATATAGAAGATGCGATGCAGAAGGAGGCGTGGGGCAATGATGATGATGATGATATGTAGAAGGAGGCACGAGGCGATGCCGATGATGAGGGAGGGCACGATAAGGAGGCAGGGAGAGGGGGAGTGACAGTGGGTAGTGGCGTAGGGTTAGGGTTAGGGTGGGATACAGGAACCCTGGTTTAGGATCGTTGCTCTGATACCATGTTGATAAAACTGATTGACTTGATATTCATAGAACCCCTGGGCTCTCTTATATAGGAGAAAAACCCTTGGGTAAATTATAAGATAGGTACATGAAGAAAAAAAACATAAATAATACCAAAAGATAATAATAATCTCAACATTATCGGTCACAGAAATGTTGAAATCAACCCCGTTTGAATGGAGGCAATAGGAGTCTCTGTTTCGCATGAAACTTGAATGACATGCTATAGGGATATAGTAACGAAAATTCATGGAAGTATTTTTCAAAAAAAGTACAAAATGTGAAAAATGGTAGGGATATAGTTTTCGACCATTTGATCATTACGCGGGACTCGTTCTAACATCAGATAGATAGCGATTCTTATTATGTATCCATATTCAAATAAATATAATGAATATATGGAGACGTATGGAGATATTTTTTTAGATTTAGATACATATAAAGTTTTTTATTTTTCAGTCATTTTTGCAAGTAGGTTTACTGATATGGATAGCATTTTTTCAAGATACGATTACAAACGATTGCACAATTATATCATAAGATAATTTTATCGCTGGAAAGCAGGAGTAAGCACTAGTTACTTAACGGTAAGAACTTACTGATTCTAAGTGAAAAGGAGAAGAGGAAAATAATTATGAATTTAAATGAGTACAATCTTTGTTTAATCTGCTTACAGTAAGTGTGGATATAATCATGATTCAAATCTTTGGACGGGCAGTCGTGGGCGTGTTTACTCCTCTTGTAAAGTAAAAAAATATTGACAAATGTTGAAAGTACCCGGGAAAAAGGAGAGTAGATAACGAATAATTCACGCCAAAGGCAGATCCATAGCTTACATATTATTATAAAGTTTATGCAACACATGAACATATTGGGTAGTAATGACAAGAGTGACATCCGGATAGCTCCACATAGAGGTGAATGCTCTTTTGCTTTTATTTATTACATACATGGATGCCACACGCTCACCATCCATACACAATTGCAATCTAGACATACTTAGCGCACCATCTTCGGCACGTACCATAATACCATCCGCCGCAGCAGTAACGTTTGCACCAGTGTATACAGCGCCCATGGTAATCCCGACCTTCGCAACAGAAATAAGTAGTGCCGGGAGGAGGGTGGGAGTCCGTCGAAACTTCATCTGCACAGGAAAAGGGGAGAGAGGTTAAGCTCCATGTAGAGCGTGACAAATCAAGATAAGTACAAAAGCTATTCCACTTAATTAGGGCATCATTAACCCGAGAGAGAGAGAGAGAGGGGACACCCTCGAACACTTAGTATAGATCCTTAGAAACCAAATATGCTAAGACTGGAACGATTGTATTTACCAGCTTTTTCTCCGTCAGCATTTTCACCTGCCACAGTCAGGACATTCTGAGAAATGAGAACAATTGTGGCCATGAATATGGCCATTGCTATGATCAGATGCTTGGAAGCCATTTCCTCCCGTGTACTATTTCAAGGTACGCTGCTTGATTCGATATTGTTTGTTGGATGCGTACTAGATATTGATGATCTTGTGCCCTATATATAGCCCTTTTTTTGGTAAAAGGATCACTATTATTCGATATCGTGTGCATATATTCTTCTCTGTGAAAATATAAATCTCCTTTTAGATAAAATAAAACATTGCCATGTTGACGGCCTCCGATATATTTAAAAACCAAGGACGTAGAGGCAGGGACAGTTTATACATTAAGTAATTATTTTTAGATCCTTTCTTTTTGTTTGAATTCGGTAAGCTATATATTGATGACATCATGCAGTATTTGTTTCGGAATTTACTACCCATATTGCAGATTTGCAGGTGTCAACGAAAATGCTGCCATTCATGGTAGTACACCATTATATCTTCCGTTTGACAAAGTCTATAGCCTTGTTCTTGTACATTCAAATCTCGACATTATTTTTATGATCATCAAATATTTTACTTAATGCAATAAAAATATCATGAATACTGTGTGCTGAAGCCAAGTCCATGTTGCCTCAAAAACCACAGACGACTGTTGAGTACATACAATTAATAAAACCATGATAACAATCATGGATGAAAAATAATACAATTTACTGCATATCGAAGGATCGATGATGACCGAAAGGAAAAAGGAGGAAAGCATAAACCGAGTGAGGTGGGAGCATTTGAAGTTCAATAACGTCTATATGATGAGTATATCAGCCAGTAACAAAGAGGGGATAGAAACTCCAACAGACATACAGTCAGCAACTGAGATTGCCAGCGGACCTTGCACGAAAGACAGAACCCGATAATCATTCTTGCAAACTGCTCGAGAAGCTGATTGATTAGAGAGAGAGAACGTAGTCGATCATTTGAATTGGTCAGTGCAATGGTTTTCGTCAGCTAGAGTTGATCGAGCATGCTGAAAAGGTCGGTCCATCGCTTTTTCTACTGAGCAGTTCTTGATCTAGAAGTTATCAGCGCTCAAGGTTCCAACATTTACAATTAAACTTACAGAAAGTTTGTGCGTAAGCACATGATGATTGTAGCATATAGCTGAATGAACCTACGTTCCTATAAGTTAAACGAACAAACAAATGAGCGACATGCTACAATTGCAAGAGAAAATGACACTTCACGAAGGACTGTCCCCTTCTCAAAAGAACTTAGAAGTTTGAAAGCAAGAAGACCGAACTTTGAGAAGAAAAGAAGAGTGTTTGCCTAAATAATTTTCACGGAGAGCACAATAAGAAAGCTCCCAATGTCATTTGGGATGATTCTTTAGACTCCTCTGATGAGTCATGCAGCGACACCGATTTATCCAACGATGAAGAAGCTCCTGTAGGACTCGTGACCCATGATGATTACGTAAATTTTAATGAAAAATTCTATTGATGAGTTAGAGGAAGTTATCTCTGAATTGCATGATCTAGGCGTAAAATTAGAAAGATAAAATAAGATTCTCAAGAAAAGTGCAAACACTATACTATAAAATCATCTCTCACAAACAGAAGCTTTTAAAAAGCACATAGTTGAGCTTATAAAAAATTTGTCCACTTCAGAAAAATAGCATGACTTAGAAATAAAGTCTTTTAAAACAAACATATATAATTTAGAGAGGATTATCACTACACTAAAGAAGAATATTAGCACTCTTATTAATGATATTACTAAATTCACAAAAGGGAAAGAAAACTTAGACAAGATGTTAGGTGGTAATTACCAAAGCACAACCAATTATGGTTTAGGTTATAACAACTGTGAGTCCAACACTTCTAAATCTGCTAAACGCGCTCAAGTCTTGCTTAGCCAAATACCGTCGAAAAGGGTATTATAATCAAGGAGAAATATTTGGAACCAAACCAGAAGCTAAGGACTCGAAAGATATGGGTACGAAAGAACTATGTTCATTATTTTATAGAAGAAAGAAACAAGCTTATCATCAGCAAAAAATTGACAAAGTCATATTTCGCAGGAACAAGGCAACGAAATGAAAGATTATTGGATCATGGACAATGGATGTTCTAAGCACATGACTGGAGATGAGGACCTCTTCCTACACTTGGAAACCAAGGAAGGAGGCACAATCACTATTGGCAACAACCATACATATATAGTAATTGGCTAAGGTATGATTGGAACACCTACTAGTAGTTTTGATTCTCTTAATCTAGTTAAAAGCTGAAAGCACAATCTACTGAGTGTATCACAAATCTGGGACAAAGATTGTAAAGTATTTTCTCTAAAAAATGTTTTGAAGTTAAATAAGACAAATTAGATGTTTTGTTAAGAGGCGATAGGCACACAAATGTATACACAATGAGAATTGGGGAAGGTTTGTCGCTAGATTACCTTATGACGTCACAAGAAGAGTCTATACTACGGCATAAACGACTAGGTCACATTCGCTTCAAGCAAATCCATACGCTTACTAAAGTTAACCTAGTTAAATGACTTCCTAAGCTATCCTACAAGAAGGAAAACATGTGTACAACATGTGAGTTAGGAAAATTACATAGAAATCCATTCAAACCTAAGAAGTTCATCAACACTTCACGACCTTTGGATATGCAAGTTTAAGTGTGTGTCGTTACTCCTTTGTCGTAGTCAAAATTACTCTCAATTCACTTGGGTTTTGTTCCCTACAACCAAAATTTCCTTTTCTAGAGTTCGATAAGCTAGTTAAATAGATTCGAAATGAACGACGAACTACCATCACTAACTTAAGAAGTGATCACAGTGGTGAGTTCGAAATGGAATACTTCTCTAAATACTATTCAAAGACTGGAATCAAACACAAATTTTCAGCTCCAAGAACAACATATCAGTAGGGAGTTGCACATCGGAAGAATCACACACTACAAGAATGTTCCCGCCCTGTTATTCTATACATAAATCATAAATACCTCATGTTACGTCTTAAATAGAACTTTTATTTGATCGGGATTAAAGAATGCATCATTTAAGCTATATTTTGAACACACTCCAAGGACAAGTTATATATGAATCTTCCAGTGTAAGTGTTTTGTTCTTAAAACTAAGGATAATATTGACAAGTTTCAAAAAAAGTGAAGAATGTATTTTCTTAGGATATGCTTTACATGGCAAGGGTCACTGAATCCTCATTAAAAAATCATGACAATCGTTGAAGTTGTCAATGTTCCTTTTAATGAGAACTTGAATCAAATCGCTCAACCATAGGAATTGAAAAATGAGTATGAATCTGGGATCACTGATCCGTCGACTCTACACATTAATGTGAATTCTCATGGTCTATCAAATGATCACAACTTTGTTAGACACCACCCCAAGGAGTTAATGATTCAAGATGTTTCTAAGGGAGTTCAAACAAGATAATACTTAAACTCCATTGCCATGTCTCCTTTTGTATCCCTTCTCAACTCGAACTCCAAAGATGAGGTATGTAATGATGAATCTTGGCTCTTGGAAATGCAAGAAGAACTTATTCAATTTGAAAGAAATCAAGTATGGGAACTAATACCCCCTCCCCATAACCACTCACTAAATTATACTAAGTAGATTAATAGAAATAAATTGGATGAATTAGGATAAGTTGCTTGGAACAAGGTCAAACTTGTTGCTTACGGGTACTCACAACACGAAGGCATCAATTTGATGAAACTTATACGTGTAGGTAGGATTGAATCGATAAGAATGCTTTTTTGCTTTCTCTTTTTTCAATAAGATGTGCTTTATTAAATGAACTCCTTAAGAAAGAAGTTTATGTCAAGCAATCTCTAGGCTGTAAGATTCTACACACCTTGATTTTGTGTTTAGACCTAGAAAAGCTTTGTATGTACTTACGCAAACTCCAAGAGTGTGGAACAGTGGTTGAGAGACTGCCTTATCACATCGGTTTTTAAAGTAGGCAAATTAGATTGCACTTTATTTGTGAAGTCTGTTGGTTGTGATTTACTTCTTGTTCAAGTTTATATTGGTGATATTGAGTTTGGCTCAATTAATGCATACTTTATGCAAAGAGTTCTTTGAGCTTATGCATGATGCATTCGAGATGAGTTTAATTGGAGAATTTAAGTTTTTCTTAGGTCTTTAAATATCTCAGCTTGAGCACAAGACTTTATTCTCGCAACAAAAGTTCAGGTTTACTTCATTTTCTGGGATGCCTACTGTAGTAGTGCTATCTTATTCTTTGGATTTAGATGGAGGAGGTAGGCTTGTCGGCATAAAATGGTAGTGATGTATGATCAGACCACTACTCTATCTAATAGCAAGTAAACCTTATGTTCTTTTCAACACATAGCCGTATGGTTTCAGTCCTTCCTGGAAGAGAGTTACTTGATAGTTGTTAAAAGAATCTTTCATTATTTGGCTACTACTAAAATTTTTGGTTTGCTTTATCATAAGACAAGCAGCATGGACTTCTCTACATATAGCGATGCAAAATACACCAGTAGTCATATAGATGGAAAAAGCACTACTGGAATTTGTAAATTTATGGCAATGCTTTAGTACATATGTTGGTTTTCTAAAAAGTAAAATTGTGTTGTACAATAAAAAATGAAGTTGAGTTTATAATGACAGATCTAGCTTGTTCTTAATTATTATGGATGAGAAACACTCTTACTGCCTTTGGTTTATCATTTTGAAAATGTCAATTCTTTTGTGATTATACCAAGTCTATCAATATAGCCAAAAAATTCTACTAATCACCCCAGGACCAAGCATAAAGATGCTCGTCATCACTTTCTTCGTGAACACATCTTAAAATTAGAAGTTTGTTTGAATTATGTCTAAGAACATAAGCAATTAGATAATGTATTCACTAAACCTTTAGCTACTACTCGATTTGAGTAACTTAGAAGAGAATTGAGTCTTTATACTTTGAAAGATATGATTTAATGCAATCTTTTGTTGAGAAATCTCAACTGATGGTTAACGATCTATCAACATACAAGATATTATGTTTTTATCCAATTTGCTCAGACCTTGCACCACCTTGATCCTCTCAACCACCACACATGTTGATTGACCTTAAGAACATGTCAAAACACCTTTATCTCTTTCAAATTCAAAATTTGAATTTTTCAAATTTGAGTACCCACTTTTGGACCCTTCCCTTCAATTCTATTTGAGGAGATGCCTCCCGTACATTCTTCTCACACCAAAGACAAGTTCCCTTTCAAGAAAATCAAGTCTTCCAAGATTTGAAGATCCGATTGGTCGATTAGCCTGAAGGGACAATCCATCACTCTTGGATCGATCATCCCTCTTGTATGTGATTGATCATTCTAGTATGCCGGGGACTTCATTCTTTTATTTTTCATTTTTGGTGAATATCCCTGATTTCTACTAGCTTTTCTTCCCAAAAAGATGGCTCCCAAGCAACATTTCATCGTCGGATGATCTTCCTCAAGGTATTGACTCCCTCCACCATAGAATACGATCATTTCACCACCTTCACCCTCCTCATCATGGCAACATACCACCCCATCTTGTGGTGCATCTTCATAGATTTCTTCTAGACAAAGAACGACATCTTCGTGTGTAATGACCTTACACATTCTTCGACCCCTCATTCAACCTAGCTTCAAGAACTCATACATCATTTGTATTCCACCCATTTCAATCGCATAGTTCTTTACGAATTTAAAGGTACCAGTGACTCATGCAACTATTGGCTTTACTATTGCATTCATAATATGTCATTTTGTATTGAGGAACATGTAATCGCTATTATCCTTAATTGTTCATCTAAGGGACCTATTGTGAACGATTACCTAGTGGGCTTCTCTCTACTAAAGATTTTAAATAGGACCGTATGATCTCCGCCCCTTTCTTTCATCTTCTCCCTAAATTTATTAACTGCATCTTTTCTTGGACCTGTAAGAATAGACATACAAACTTTGAGTATGTCTCTAATATTATGAAAACTCTCATTTACATCTCAATTGGAGTCACTTCTCTCTCTCTCTCAATTATCCACTCCACCAACCAATTACATAAACCTTAGAGTCTCAAGATATCCATTATGACCTACTTATCTATCGATGATGTGGAAGAATCTAAATTATTAGAAGAGTTAAACCCTTCGAAGAAGAAGTTATGAAGTTTTCAAGGACTACGAATGATAATCCTCCATCATGACCTCCTACTTCCCAATCAAATCCCTTACTCTCAACATCGACACCTCACTTTCTTGGCTATGTACCCCATCCTTATCACCATGTGTCATCTAAGTTCAACTATTCTTGGGAGTTCTAGAACCAACATCTCACCTCTGGTCAGAATCATGCCCTAAGACATAGTTGATGGGATATCGCTCCTTCTGAGCAACTAGTAAGAGAGAGCTTGTTATGCTAAAGACTATGTGACAGTTTAGAATGAACAAGCCAAGCTCCTATTTTACTTGAATAATAGAATGGATAAGCTTGGTGTTTCGAAGAAGCCTTTGAAAAATCATGAATCACCCTACGCTAATTTAGTGAAATTAATGCTTTAATTTATTTATTGTATGCAGACAATTCAAATTAATCGAAAAGAGCACTTAAATTAATTTTCTAATTAAAGTGAATGGTCATAATTATTTCACTTGGGCGTCCAAGGTCGAACTCAAGGAGGTCACTGTTTCCTTAGTTCACTTAATAGATGACCTAGATGTTAGGTTTTCAGAGAAGTATTTTTTATATTTTATGCAATAATTACGAAATGTAATTTTGAGAAAGTTTAGGGGCTAAAATGTAAATTTCAATCAAACGATGTCCAAAAATCCTAAAACTTGATCGGAATGTGAAAATATGCAAAAAAAGATACTGTAATTTTTTGGAATTTTTAATACCAAATGAATTTATTATGAATTAAATATAAAAGTAGGGTATTTTGAGCAAATTAATTTTAATAATTAGGAAACCTATTTATTTCTCAGAAATACAATTATCCTAGATAAGTCTATGTGAGAGGTATCCAGGAAAAATAATAGCTCCAAAAAATATCGGGTCTACAACCTATTAGAATTAATTACTAAAATCACCACTTAATTTATTCTAATGTCGATATACATACAAATGAATGATTTTTTGGAATAATGTAAAACACACTTAATTCTACCTACAATGAATTTTTGGAACAAAAATCAATTTAATATCAGTTTAAGAGCACGTAGTGGGAAAAAAAAATACAATTTTCCACCAAATTAATTTTAATTAGTCAAACACAACTCACACAATTACCATTTAATATCCACAAGATATAGGATAAATTGTTCTACAATATAGTATTTAGAAATTGAAAAATGATGTGAAATGAGTGTTCAAATAAATACGCAAACTCAGGTGTGTGAATGCAATTTTAGAAAATTAAATAAATACAAAAATATACCGACAAGGATGACTATGCAATTACGAAAGACATCGGGGGATCGCTGCAATATGTCCATTAGCACACGTGCGCACCACGTGGCCTCGTTGGCGGGGGCTCCTCTACGAATTGTGGAAAATGGGGGGGGGTGCAAATCTCTCCTTGCATGTGCACCTCATGTGCACTAGGCTAGAGGGGTCTTCTTTAGAATTTGAGGATAATGCATGGGTGACTGTGTAATTCTTCTCCCTCCCCATGTGTTGCGCATGTGAAGAGGTCCTTAGGCAGCGGGCGGTCGAGAATGGTCGATGGGCTGCACAAGCCGAGGAGCTCAAGGGTCGAAGGGAGCGGAAGTCGAGGTGATGGCCTCTGTCGACGGGGAAGGCAGCTGGGCGAGCGTGCGGTTGTCAACGTAAAGCCCAAGGTCGATCGTGAAGCTGCTTAGCATGCGAGCGGAGGCATGCAAGTGACGGGGCTCACATGTTGAGGAGATTGTGCGGTGCTACTCTAGGCGACACATTCCCTTGAGCTCAATGGCGACAAAGCGAGGCTGGGGCCAGGGCTCATTATCGGTAGGGTGATGCTGCTAGAGGTGAAGTGGCTCAAGCCTCGAGGAAAGGGGCTTAGAGGTAGAGCAAGCAACCGATGTGCTCAGGTGAGTTCGAGATTTTGAAAAGCTCGAAGAAGGTCAGGCTATAGATGAGAGGAGGTGAACGGAGCTCCGATCGAAGAGGGGGAAGGGGCTGTAATGATGGAGGGTTACATAGATAGAAGAAGAAGGTGGAGAGGTCAAGAGGATGATGGCGACCGTTGATTAAGTGTTTGGCCGTTTCTTGCAACAAAAATTGGTTTTACGAGAGTAGCAGATAACATGAGATGAAGAGAGAAGAAAAGAAATAAGAGGGGCAAGGCAGAGAAGGAAAAAGAGGGTAGATGAAGTCACCCGAAATGGATCTCTTGGAGTTGGAAGATGGCCCTTTGGTTGTTGCCTTGATGGAGCCGACGAGCTCTAGAGGATCGAGCAGCTACGAAAAGATTGAGCTGCAATGACGAAGGGTGGTTCGCTAGATCTCGCATGAGGTCGAACCTGGTCATTGCTCTCTGATGGATGCGCTCGCTGTCACCAGTGCAGCTGGGAGCTCAAGCTCCTTCCCATGAAAATGGTAGATCTGTTTGGAGAGCAGGCATAGGTGCATGACCGACGTGGCGGGCGGGCTGAAGAGATGGTGTGGTGCTGTTCCAGGCAACACACATCCAGGAGCTCGATGGCGATGAAGCGAGGCTGTGGCAGAGGCACATCGTCGGTGAGGTGATGCTACTGGAGGCGAAGTGGATCAAGCCCCGAGGAAAGGGGCTTAGAGTCAGAACGAGCAACCATTGTACTTGGGTGGGTTCGACCTTTTACGAACCTCGAAGAGAGCCGGGCTATGGATGGGAGGAGGTGAATGGAGAGAGAGGAGCAGATGGATCACATGACCCTTGGTGACATGGAGAGTGGAGATGGAGGGGCGCCATGTTCGCGGAGGTTGTAGTCACCGTCAAAGGAGGTGGGGACTGTTAGGTCAGAGGGGCCGCCGTAGGAGACGGTGGTGGTTGCATCGAGCGGGGGAGACATAGCGACGTGGGGGAAGGAGGAAGAGGATGCACCAGGCTTGCCGGGAGCGGCCACATGGTGAGGGAAAAAAATTAAAAATAAATAATAAAATAGTAATAATAATAATCAAATTAATAGAATAGAAATAATAATAATAGAGGGTGATACGTGGCGGCTCAAGGAGTTGCCATGCGTCGCTCCCATAAAATTCAAAAATTAAACTAAAAGAAAAATAAAAAAGGAATAACAAATGAAGTCAAATTGAAAAGTAGTCTACATGAAAGTTGTTCATCTCGATGAGATCTACAACTGTTATGAGGGACTCAAAACCAAAAGAGATCACATGTACAAAAAGTATTTTTGATGGTACTCATTATATATAAAATACCACATTTTTGTATTTTGCAAAATTTTTTGTCATTTTTTAAATAAGGAAAAAGTCAAAATAAAGTTAGATAAAAATATAAAACAAATATTTATATAGTAATATAATTTTTTGTATCTTAATAATTAATAAAATAAAGAAATAAAATAAAGGGGATTGACGAATCCTCATTTCATCACCTTTATTCTTTCATTTTGGCCTTAAATCCCTAGCTAATACATGTATATATCATTAATCTTTGAAAAAAATCTATAAATTACACAAATACTGTACAACATAATATATACATATCGTATTTAATTTCAAAATAAAAGAATAAAGGGAAAATAATGAAGTTCCAAAGACATTGAGTGACCCTAGACCATAAGACCCAGTTAACATGATGACTTGGTCAACAGGGAATAAAGTAGGGGAAATGAGGCAGAAGAATTGTAAAGAAATACACAAAAAAATATACAAAAACCCCTAATTAGTTTTTCCCAAAAATTGCATTTTGAGACCTATTTTATTTTATTGTTTTTACACCTCAAATAACAAAACCCTCAACATGAATATTGTACATGAAAATACAAAAATACAAAATTGATTTCACCGAAAAATAATGCACAGCGTGCCTGAGACACAAAATAAAAAGCCACACAGAAAACTTTGCAATTTTGTATCTTCTCTATACTGTATCAAAATTGACCAAACCTACTTTATTGTTCATAAAATTAAATAAATCATTTTAATGAAGGTGGTTTCATTCAAATTGGAGCTAAGATGCAAAAGTTAGGTTTTGGGCCTTCATTGTGCAATATAACTGTATATTATATTCAATATATTCATTCTATATATTCTTCACTTTCTTTTATTTTTATAAAATTATAAATATTATTCAAAACATATGTACATAATTGAAATAAAATTAAACTATTAAAAATTGTTGGAGTATTTAGTTGAGCGCCTATTGAGTTGTAGACGGGTAAATGGATACCTCCAGGATCCATTTACCTCATCCAGTGGTTTAGTCCCACATCATCGTCTAGTGGTGGGACTTATAGGCCCTATGGAGGCTATATAAGGAGCCCCAGGCCTCCTGTAACAGATGAGAAAGTCAATAGACAAGCATACCCCGTTGAGGGCTTCTCCCGTGGTTTCATCCCGCTACTCACGGAGTAGGATTCCACGTAAAAAATCCCGTTGTTCTTTATTTTGTTTATCTTTTTCCATGTTACGCTTCCGCTTCCTATTTTCTAACATGGTATCAGAGCGGGTTGATTCTCGGGATTTTTTTATATTCATTTTTATTTGAGAATCGAGATTTAGATCTAGGGTTCTTGTTGGAACCCTAATTTAGTGAATATTGAAGTATCAAGTTGTTTTCCTCGATTTCGCTTGAAGATTATTCTTGTACTCTAGAATGGGTTCCGTTTAAACCCTATATGTTCCTGTTCAAGTTGAATCAGCACCCTCGCCTCCAGATTCCAGCCGCATACAGCGGCACAGTGCCCAGACGCACAGGCAACTCCAGGCCCTCCTTCGATGTGCTCTTGGCAGCGTGCCCTATTCACCCTCGCCCATAGCCTCCATGGCGGAAGTCCCTTCTCCTCCAGGCCGGGGGCGACGCCGCCCATGCGCCTCCTCTTCAACCGCGCGCAGGCGACGTGCATCCAGGCCGGCTACCCCAGCATCACGCACATGCGGAATATCTCCACAGCGCCACCCATCCAGGTGCACGATGCTAGATCCTTCAGAACAAGCACAGGAGGCGCAATCTACAACAAGCGCGGCGGTGCGAGCCCTTGCTCGATACCCAGGAACCTCGAGCGACGCCCCATGCCGCCCTACGATAATCTCCTGCGTGCGAGGCACCCATCCGCAACCCCATCTCGCGCGCACCTCCAGGCGCGGCTCATCCAGGCACTGCGCGCGACCCAGCAACTTCAGGCGAACCTTGCAGGTCCTCCGTCACAAGGAGCGGCGCCGCTTTCAATCAGGGATTCCTCCTTGGCGGCGGTGGCATTTTTTCCAAAGAAAGGGTTCCCCGTTGGGAACCCTAATAAAAGTCGCCCATGCATGTTTAAAAAAAATATTATTACATGCCCCGGTGGGCTGATTTGTAAAAAGAGATGATGGGGGCTGTGTTAAAAGAAAAATGACAAGGGGAGAGATGGGTCGAGAGACTTAAAAAAAAGGGGGAGGCGTGTATTTTTAAAAAAATGGGCTGAGTATGATAAAAAAGGGAGAGAGAGAAAAAAGGGGGTAATCACTATCGTTTGTTATTAAAAAAGAAAAAAAATAGAGAAAGAGGCGCGTACAAATACAAAAGTCGTACGCTTTCAAAAAAAATGTCGGAAAAAAGGGCACGTACAATAAAAAAAGCCGTACGCAAATATTTTTTTTAAAATGAATGATGCAAAAAAAGCCGTAAAAAAATTGAAACGGCTTACAAAAAAAATGATGACGGCTTAAAAAAAAAGAAAAGAAAAGAAAAGCCCAAGTATGGTTTGTTTTCCCCTATTTATCTGGTCTTCTCCCAACTTTGTCGATGTCATTTTCTGACAAGTATGGGAGAAAGGGGGAGTATATATGTAAAGTCACAGGTCTAGATCCAGAATCCAGATTCAGATATCAGTCTCCAGACCAGCCAGATGATCAGACTCTACAGTTCGGTTTCAGATTCGACGATCATTGTTTTCGAGTCTCCAGTTTCAGACATGCACAAGTGTGCGGTCATTTTCAGATGAGCATAAGTTGCCATCTTTTGTTTCCTGGTCCCCATCATTCGTCTTGTTGTCAGGCCAGAGTTTTCATGTGAGCCATAGGGACTCCAGAGCAGAGGACCATTCCCTTGAGGGCAAGGGTTTTCATGTGGTATCATAGGTACACCAGAGAAGTGCACCATTCTCTGAGCCAGATGGGAGAGACCCAGTTCTCCGACGAGGAGACTTCATGCGCAGTTTCAGACTCGATGTTCAGAATCCGAGTCTTCAGTTGACTCACACTCCAGCCCGTTCGTCCTCCTCACCTACACGGCATGAGAAGCAACGTCCTCGACTGCAGCATGTGCGCGTTGGGTTGATATTGTCCGTAGTGTCCTGTAGCGTTGAGTTGAGTTTCTTTCTGTTTGTTTGTCCAAGCTGAGCATTGCATGCTCCAGCTTGAGGGGGAGTGTTGGAGTATTTAGTTGAGCGCCTATTGAGTTGTAGACGGGTAAATGGATACCTCCAGGATCCATTTACCCCATCTAGTGGTTTAGTCCCACATCATCTAGTGGTGGGACTTAGAGGCCCTGTGGAGGCTATATAAGGAGCCCCAGGCCTCCTGTAACAGATGAGAAAGTCAATAGACAAGCATGCCCCGTTGAGGGCTTCTCCCGTGGTTTCATCCCGCTCCTCACGGAGTAGGGTTCCACGTAAAAAATCCCGCTGTTCTTTATTTTGTTTATCTTTTTCCATGTTACGCTTCCGCTTCCGATTTTCTAACAAAATAAAATAAAATAAATCAATTACTTTAATATATAGATAAAGTATATCTATATACACCAAAAGATATATGTACATAATTAATTAAGTATACAAATAAATTCAAAAAAATACAAAAATAATAACTAAATATGTGTTTAAATAAACTAAAAATATATAAAATACAAGTATATGATAATAAAATACAAAATACAATTAAAAAGAAAAACACCAAAACACATGTATATTTACCTATATTTATACATGTAAATATTAACCTATAATAATAAGCCTTGAAAAAATAACTAAAAATAGGCATAAAATACTACATTAATTGCAATCGTTTTTCATATTTTGATAAAAATTTAATTATTTCATTTATCAATTATTATTGATCATACAAGGTATTTTTGCCTTGGAATTATCGAGTTTAGTCCACGTGGACCAATCAGATTCAACAGTTTGTTGACTCCGGTCAACGTACCCCCTCTCTCCTTCTCGAGCGTTGAGCTTGTCAAACCCTGATTTCCACCCTTTTTCCTGCTCGAACCCATCATGATCTACCTTGGCGTGCTTGGCGAATTGTGGAGACTTGATCTCCTTAATTCACGCTAAGGCTGGAGATTTTGTTGATCTTCATTGCTCACGGTAATTTCAGAGCCCCAATCTCCCTCCTCGTTCAGCCTTTAAATAAAGCTCCTCTGCCTCTGTGTGTCGTTTGATCCCTCTTCGGTCGTTCTTAGCCCCTCGGATCCACAACATCCCTATCTATTGGTGACACCAACTGATCGGAGGTTTTGCAACAAGGAGAAGTAGTTGGAGGAGGAGATCGAAAACATCACTGGAGCAGCTCTCTGACGGTTCGGCTTCTTTGTCCCCCCGGCCAAGTCAAGGCATGTTCTTTCGCTTCTTTGGTAAATCTAATGTCCCATTTTCATTTCTATATTCTAATTTCACTTTTAATCATTCGATCTAGGCTTAATCAGAAAACCCCCATTTGACCTGGAGCTTGAGCTCCAGGCCAAATATGTCATCCATCGATCGTACTTCTATTTCATTTCCACTCCATTACTCTCCCTATACGTTCTATGCAAGTCCCCCATCTGATCAACCCAGATCCATCATGGATCTAGGAGTCGAGCTCCAATCGCTGCCTCTCGTCGGAGCTCTTTGCCATCCTCCCCATTTCGTGGCTTCCAGCTTCATCCCCCCGATCGAGGAAGTAGAACTCGAGCCTTGTATCTTTTTGGTGCAGGTTATAGGACTCAACAAGCCAATTGGAGCTCCCAAGTTCACTGACACGACTCCCACCACCCTAATTAATTCGATCAAATTAATGTTCAAATTAATTAAGAATGCTCGTTGCAGTCGGATAATGAGAGCGAATCAAAAACCACTTTTAATTAAAACAAGTTAATCTCAAGCGGCAATTTTTTTTACTTGGGCAAGACAAGGTCGAACTCAGGGAGGCAGCTGTCTCCTTAGGTAAATTTTCAGCAAATTCCAAGGTTTGATTTTTTGGGGAATAATTTTTTGGTCTTTTTTGGTTTTTTATGCATGACACATGCAAAATCCAGTCAATTTACAAATTAATTCAGAAAGGTGATCAAAACAAGTCCAAAAATTATGAAACTTGGCCAGATGATGAAATGTAATGAAATGAGGCTACCCTATTTTTTTGGAATTTTCTGACACTAAATAAATTTACTGTGAATTAAATATGAATGCAAGGTGATTTTAACTAAATTAATATTAATAAATATCAAATCACAATATGTTTAGGAATAAAAATTATCCTAGATAGATCTGAAGGTGAGGAATCTAGGAAAATTATCAAACCTAAATTTTAATGTGAAATGAACCTATTAAAAATCAATTAAGGAAATCACGAAATGAATTATTTAGGCCTCGTGATGCGTACAATTGAGATGAAATTTTTATGCAAGGTAAAGCTCATTATCGTAGATCTAATGTGATTTTTTTGGGGATTTTTAGAGTCACAGAGAAATTACTATCAATTAAGAGGCATAAATGGGCAAAATATAGCAAAATTCAACCAATTAATTAATAGAAAAATCCATTGATAATACAAAAATATGCCAAGTGTCACATAATGAAGAGGACAATATCAGCTACACAATGTAATTTTTCAAACTGAAAAATGAATTAAGATGATTGCCTAAATATGCGTGCAAAGATAGGGGTGTAAATGCAATTACAGGAATTAAAATTGCTGAAAATAAAACGTGCTGATAGGGACTAATATGCAATTACCTATAATGTAGAGGGGGTGGATGCAATTTCTCCAGGCGGCACGTGCTCCTCACGTGGGGTCGCCTGGTTGGGACTGAAATGTAATTTTGGAAACCATTCGGGGCCGCAGTGCAATTTGTCCAGGACGCACGTGCGGATCACGTGAGGGGTCCTAGGCTCGGTGGACTTCGGAGGCTCGGAGCGAGGCTCGGGCTGCTTTGGAGGTTCGGATCTGGCTCGAAGAAGCTTCGGGTGATCCGAGCCTAGCGGTCGGGGAGGAGGCTCAGATCTGGCGATGTGGACTGATCTGGACTGTGGGATCAAGGATGATCCAATGGCAGCTGGCTGATGACGCGAGGCCTGTCTGAGTTCGTCAGATCATTGATCGATCCAACGGTGATGGATTCGCTCCTGAGGTGACGACGTGGTCGATCAGTTCCTGTTGGATCTAGATTGATCCAACGGCACTTGGAGCGCAGAGATGGCGATGACGTGGCAAGATCTGGATGCGTAGGATCCGCCTGATCCTACGGCTGTGGGGCAAGGCGACGTGGATGGCTCCTGGCCGCTTGATCAAGAAGATCGAATGGCTGCTGGCTCTCGTCCCCAACGGCCCTCCGCCTCCTGCGACGGAGAGGGCTGGGCTCCAGCGAGGCTGGCCTAGCTCCGCCTCTTCCTCCCGTCGTCGGCGAAGGACGTTGGAGGCTCTGGCGTAGCTCGGAAGGATCGTGGAGGGGAGGTGAAGCGTCCGGTGATATCAGGAGTGGAGGAGGCGTTCTGGATCGCAGTGGCGGAGGAGCTCGAATGCAGCTCCGACGAGACTCCGGCCAATCAAGAAGATAGCACATGCAAGGGTTAGAAGATAGCCGAAGCATGCAAAATGTCCGTGGAGTGGAATGCGAGGTGAAGTGCGAGGCCAATGAAGCGGCACGATGGTCCAGTGGTCGAGCTCCGCTCAGGTGGCGGAGCTGGCGTCGGTGGAAGATGAAGTACCTCGTCGGAGGAAGCTAATGGTAGCGCGAAGATCAGAGCTCCTTTGCGGAGCTCGGGGAATGATCGGAGGAGCGAGATGATGCTCGTGAATGGCGAATTAAATCGGAGACGGATAAGGAAAAGGAAGAAGAAGATCAGGAGAGAGATGGAGGAGTCTACCTGGGATCAGAAGCTCAGGGGGAGCTTCCAGGTCTTCGCTCGAAGGCCGGTAGGAGGACATGAGCTCGTGCAGTGCCTGGAGGAGCTGCGACACAACAGTGTTCGACCATGGATCTCTCCGGAGGTGTTCTCGGTCATCGCTCGACCTAGGCTCAAATCGTTGTCACCAATCTGACGGTGGGAGCTCGGAGTCACTCTCCGTGGTGGCGGATGGGGGTGAAAGTGGCCGGAGGTGACTGATTTATAGGGTGAAGGTGACGGGGTAGTTGGCGACGAGGTGGAGTTCGTGGCCTTCGTGGAGCGAGATTGAGGGTTGTCATGGAGGTCGAGGGGGTTGGTGAGGATGAGGGATGAGTGGGAGACGTCGTGGTGGTGTCAGTGGTTGGAGAAGGTGGTCGGTGTGGAGCCGAAAATAGAAAGGGGGCGGCCCCTTGCGCACAGTGGAGAACATGGGCGCGGGGCGTGCGGAGGTTGATGATGACGTCTCGACCGTTGGATCTCGCGATCCAATGGTCCAGATGGAGGCGCGGTTCGACGCCTGAGATCAGATCTAAGGCGCGACACCCTGAACATCACATGACGTGTTGAGGATGTGGTACTAACGGGCGGCTGAGATGGACTCAGGGGTTCGATCGAATGGTTGAAACTAATTGCGATGATGAACGGTGAAGATAAAGGTGCCTGGAGCAAGATCGGAGGGCGCACAGAGTGCCACGTGGGGGACCCTTGGCAAAGCGCGAGCGGACGGTGAAGATGCGATCTTGGGATTGATTTAACTGTGTGGAATTAAGGCGGACGTGTAAATCACTCGGTCGTTGGATCTAGATGAAGATCCAACGGTCCAGGGCGCGGGCGGATATGTCAAAGGGAGCGGGCCGCGTGGCACAATCAGAGGGTGCCACGTGGTCAGCTGTGAGTGGTTGAAGAGAAAAATAAGATTAGAGGGAGAAGGAGGCCGAATTTGGAAAAACTAAAAACATGAAAGTTGTAGATCTCGATGAGATCTACAAGTTTTATGTTGATAAAAATGGAGATGAGGTCAAATGTGATACAAAAATACAAGAATACAAATATACATATGTATAGTATACAAGGAGGCCCGAAAACCCAACTTTTGCCTACGAGCTCCAAATTGAATGAAATTACTCTCATTTTAAAGGTCTCTGGATGTGTATCAATATGATGGTGAGTAGACCTAATTCAGAGTTGGTAAGAGAGAGATATGGGCATTCTAAGGTCGAGGAGGTTTTGGGGTTTTATTGGGTATTTTATAAGAGAGGGACTCTGGTCTTCTTCCCTATATTATTAATTAATGGTGTTATTTTATTTTAGAGGGGATAAAATACAAATAAATTGGTGGATATTTTATAGTGGAATTTACAAGTTGATTGGCTTCTTATTAAATGCAAATATGAATGCTAAAATGCATATTTCTTGGATTGATGCATGAATGCTTTTTATGCAAGATAAAGGGAAATATGAAGCTAAATACCCGGGGACAAAGCTCTATTTTCAACTTTTAGAGTGATGAATCACAGATTCATCAACCCCCTATACTTAAAACTTTCTCATCCCCGAGCAACTAAAATGAAATGCAAGAGTGAAATGATTTTGGGTTCCATACCAAGGTCATGAACAAAAGTTGAAAATGGACTTTGACTCAACCTTTGGATTAATTGTGTGGCGGAACCTCATTAGGATCTGAACTTAAGACCTAACAAACTTCAAGTTCCACAAGTCTTTTATTCAAGACTCCTCAATAGTCAGGTCAGAACAAATCCTCAGACGCAAATTTCTAATGACTATGATTCTTACTTGTACTGTGTAAGTGAAATGTCTCCACATCAGAAATGGCTCAGAAACAACCTCCTCTAACAAGGTAACTCAAATAACCTGATCCAGTAACTCTTTCCTCAAGGAGCGGGGTATTCCCTTCTAAGTTCAAGTGCGACTAACTCAAGAGGAGGGGGTAGAGAAAAGAATGGACG
This sequence comes from Ottelia alismoides, assembly GCA_037367405.1. Taxonomy (NCBI): domain Eukaryota; kingdom Viridiplantae; phylum Streptophyta; class Magnoliopsida; order Alismatales; family Hydrocharitaceae; genus Ottelia; species Ottelia alismoides. The sequence continues at coordinate 113,734 of JAZKJV010009804.1, forward strand.
GTAGCCAGTGTAGCTACCTATCTCGGGATTCCTGACCAGTGTAGCCAAGTCATCCAGCTGCAAACTTCTTGCTACTATACATACTCCGCAGGTATTTTATTTTCACTTGGACATGTCTGATTTTTTTGGAGTTTTTGCAAAAAAATTTTTCGAACTATATACAGGGTGCAACATGTACATCAAGAGTTTTTCCTCTTGAGCCAGTAGACTATCCCTCTTTTGAAGCATTATTGCAACCCACAGCATCCCGTCCTTAGATGTCAATACCATCAGACTAGGTTGAGATGCACTACCCTCCCTAGAGGAGGACGGATGTTTCCACCCGTGCGCTACTCCAAGTTAAAGGATTCTACTTCCTCACCACCTCATCAATGAAGAGCTACGTGCATAGTGTTTGTCCAAGTTAGGTCACCGTCTAAAAGAATCATGCATGTGCACGAGATATTCTACTTAGACTAATCAAGATGACATGTGAACATAGACTTGCGGACTCAAAGAATTAAGTCACTTGACCTGAGAAATCTTAACTCCAGTTCCTATAAGGTTCCTCTGAAATTAGGTGGATTAAGGTCGAATCAAGTCCATCCTCAATATATACTCATAACTTGGTTCAGAACCCACTAGCTTTTCAGCTTGCATATGCAAGATATGCAGATGAGATGCAGATGACATGCTATGTAGATGAATTAAATGCAAGACACTTTTTCTTTCTTTTCTGAAGTAGAGATGATATGCAAGAGTAAATAAGATGCCTTTGAATTTTTCATCATTTTTTTTTCGATTGTTCGGTATACCTCCTATGTTACAAAAATTTACAAGAGTATTATACAAGCGTATTTTACAAAAATTTTCTCCAAATTTTACCCATCTCATAATTATTACGAAATATATACAAAGATACGTGAAAGTACAAGCTATGGGTAAAGTATATATGTAATATATACACGTCCCCTATACATAGCGTGTGCTATGTCCTCAGAGCACGAAAAGTGAGGAAAAAGACATAGCTCGTGCTAAGCGTAGGAAAGCTAAAATAACAAAAATGTATAGAAGTCGCGCCGCCCCCTATACTTAGGCTCTGGCAGCCTAAGTGTAGAAGAAGATCAAAAATGGGTCGGGCGAGGTTAAGAGGGGAAATGGAGGAGTATATACACGGTGGGCATCGGTCCCCCCTATATTTATGCTCTGGTCAGCCTAAGTATAGGACATGAGTGAGTGTGAGAACCGATGAGATCTAGAGAATATACAACGAATGGTGAAGAGACTCGGGTCACTCTCCCCCATAAACTTAGGATCTGATCATCCTAAGTAAAGCTATAAAATGAAATGATATGGAGCCGGGGCGAGTGATTCGAATCACTGGGAAGGGAGGGAAAGAAAATATATACAAGGAGGATTGAGAATATACAAGGATCAAGAAGGTTTGTGACGAACCTTTTTGTGGGAGCGAGGAGGTGGGTAATATACAAGTGTATCTCTGTCGGAATCGTCCTCAGATGAATCAGTTGAATAGTAGTGCGGTGAAGGGATCATCCAACGTGGGTCGACACACGGTAGATTGCTTAGATAAGGCTTGAGAACAACCGAACTGAGCTCACTCATATAAATCACCTTATCCGGACCCGATGAGGATTCCTTTGATAATTTCTTCTCTGGAATGTTGAAGGAAATTTTCTTGTTCGATTTTCTAGAACCTGAATCATGGAGAGGGAGATGAGAGCGACAAACCTTGAGAGGTTCGGGAGAACACCTCGAGGAATCAATTCTCGACTTCCTCTCACTAGAAAGCTGACTAGAAGAGGGAGCAACCATGTTTTTATATGGAGTCAATGTAATCGTGGTTGTTTCCTTTGAAGGTCCGGGATGTGGTGCGGTGCTGACCATGGGTTCCTCATCAAACGAGTCACCATATAGATTGGAATATTCTTGAAGGGTCAGCACACTTCTCGAGAAAGTGCTAGTGATCTTAGTTGGCTTAGCATTATTAGGCTCTTGTGTCGGATCATCAAAATGATCAAGACAATCCATAAAGGTCGTGTCTGACTCAATGATAACTTCTAGTCATGAGTCCTCCTTAGAAGTTGTCACGGTGGTGGTGCAAGCAGTTGATGAAGTGGAGGTGTGGGGAGTCTCTGAACCAACGGTCGTCCGGACAGTCGGTCTCTCAGGTGTAGCAGAGAGGTGGGACTCATCTACCTCTCGATTGTCACGACTGTCAGTGGATGTGTGGGTCACCTTAGAGTAAAGTGTATCAAAGAATGGATGAGGTCGAAGCGCTCCCAATGCTGTAAAATCGATATCCCGAGTCTCGCAATCTATAGTCGTTTTAGCCAAGGCTAAGAACGGCTTCCCGAGAATAATCGGAGACTGGGACAACTCTCCTCGGTGCTCAATGTCAATGATCGTGAAGTCCACCTGGAGTAGAGTACCTTGGAAAGTAACGATGACTGAAATGTTTCCTCTCGACCGTTTGATAGATAGATCAGCCAGCTGAACGATCTCTCTCGACTTCCTAAGTGACCTGAGTTTGAGCTTGTCAAACACAGAGGTCGGGAGGATATTTATTGGTGAGTCATCATCGATTCTTACATGGGTAAAGATGGTGTCTTTGATTTCACATTCAACTCGGAGCAACCGCTTCACTCTGCAGCTCTTGGTCTTTCTCCCCATCACCAAGGAGGTGGCCATAGACACTATGTCTCTTTCAGTCCTTGTCCTCTTATTGCCCGATCTCTTTGGCCTCAATTTACTTCTCACAAATCGTTTGAGGTCAGGAAAGTAATCTATGACCTTAATCAAGGGAAGTTTGAAAATCAATTCTTCATCGAGTTTTTCCCTTAGGGCAGGATCCAATTTTTTAGGTCTTTTCCATTTTCAATTTTTATGGATTTTTCTGATTTTTCAATGTTTTTGGTCTTTTTGGGATTTTCAATTTTTTGGTGTTTTTTGTGGATGAATGATCAGACTCTGGATTTGAAGACAAGGGGTTAGTAGAAGAGGGAGATAGAATGGACTCCAGCTGTACAGAAGATGTGGGTTCCCTAATGCTTGCTTGGTTTTCAACATCAGATCTACTTACATCCTTTTCCCCTTTCATTCCCAAGCTGGCATAAATTGAGTGCAGTATTTTCATGACGTCTCTCAACTTGTTACCTAATGTTTCATTTTTCACGATAACTCGAGAAATTTCATCCTCCAAAAAATTCTCATGACAAATCATGGGAGAGTTCTGCTCAATTGGAGGAGACTGCTGAGATGTTGAGGTCTCATACTCAACATACCTAGACTCTGGCATGTAATGCTGTGTCGAGTATGGACTATCCAAATGGCAAATATTGTTCGGAGCCTCATATGAGGAAACAGGGACTAATAAGTCTAGCTCATGAGTCCAATCTTGTGAATGTATAGGCTCTCCGAATGAAGGCTGGTTAATGGAAGCTTGATCACTAAAGTCAATCAAGTCTGAGAAATCATGATGTGCATGCCTCTCTATTCGGGTTGTTCGATCGACCATGTTATGCCGTAAGGTCAAGTCGGGATGAGTATATGTAAATGGTCGTCTGGTCCCTACTTGAGGTGAGAATGAAGTATGTGGGGGCATATAATTTTGCCAATCATCTATCTCAGCAGTGGCTTGCTCTTCGTTCGATTCTTTGATTCCTGCAAGCTCTCGAGAATAAGTACAGTTAGCCCAAGATGGAAGTGGATCTGGAGTGTTAGAATATGGAGTAGGTGAGAAATGCGAAGAAGTGGAGAAGTCAGTCGAAGTTCTGACTTCATAATCGGGTTGAGGTGGAGCCGAACACAGGTAAGGGTCTCCCGTGGGTGGCAGAGGATACATGGAAGAAGGTAAAGGTGAAGATGAACGGTATATGGTCGAGGAAGAATGATAGGAGGTCTCAGGGTATGGGGACCAATATCCCGACATCTTGAAGGTTAAGGTAAAAAACGTGCAATTACACAGGATGACACGCACAAACAAACACAAAGACAAACACAAGAGCAAACCCCGAGTTCACACTCAACACTATGGAGGACCTGAATCGAGTCCAATTAATCTGATTGATTTTAAGTATGATTTTTCAAGAAAGATAGCAAGGATTTACGCGGCCAATAGGGAAGTCGGCTCAAAGCCGGATGCGTCTTCCCTGTTTAACCTGTCACCTAAGATACTGTCGGTCCTTCCTTTCTTCGCTCCTATCCCAAGTTGATGGATTCAAAGACCTGCCCCTATCTACCTGCAAGCAGGCGGAGGCTGACAAGGCTGGAACTTCACCCCGGGGGGTTACTGGCAACTTGTCGCGAAGTATCGCAATTTCGCCCCTATCTACCTGAGACATGCGGAGGCTACTTTGTACTAGTCAGTGAAACTGACTAATTCAACTTGTGATATTTGCTAGGATTAGTCAGAACGTGATATGGAAGGGGGGATTTGGGCTCTGCCTTAAGGTGTTCACACACACTCAAGTACCCTCACTCAGCCTGAAAACAAGGTCGGGGATTAATCTCCCGCAAGCAGAATTTCTAATTTTATTGATTTTTTGATCAATAATGTTAGCAGTCCCAATTTTAAGTTAAGTTATCACTGGTTTAGTCCAATCCACACAGCACGCCTATCGTCCAGTCCCAATTTCCTTTTACTTAAGTTTGAAAAACCAAGAGAGAGAAATCGAGAAAAGCTGATGCACGAAAATCGATGATGCTTATGCTAAGTGAAGAATACTTACAGTGATCCCTTCGCTTTTATATAGGATGCAAAATAGAATTGAAAGCTTTTATACTACATACAAATGCAGACGATAAAATCCGCTCCTAGACAGATAGTTCTATTAGCGAGTGAAGCACATGTTATTTTGACTAGATCTGCGGTCTAAGTGCGTCTTTTAAGTGTATTGTGTGGTCCTAAAAATTTACGAGCACAAGCAAATCCTAGAGTGGCTCGAGGAGCTGCTAGTGCAAGCCTAATTTACAATTCAATCCACATAGCACACGGGGATACAATTCCACTATCTTTACACACGCGAGAACCCAAACAGGAACTGTTGGAAATGATGGAAAAAAATAAAAAAATAAAATAAAAATACAAATTCTCTCAAATCACTCAAGCAATTAAAGTGCAGGCTCCTCGAAGCGTCTTCGACTCCTCGCGTTCCTCGTACATAAATAATTTGAGGTCAGATAGAGAACGACACAAAAATACAAAATTTAGAAGACAAAAAATATTCACAAGAAAATCGGGGGTCAGACTACCCGAGGATCGAAAATCAAGCACTTAGAATTACTGTAGATTAACCTAAGCCATGCCTCCCCGGCAACGACACCATTTTGACACGGCTCCCACCACCCGAGTTAATTCGATCAAATTAATGTTCAAATTAATTAAGAATGTTCGTTGCAGTCGGATAATGAGAGCGAATCAAAAACCACTTTAATTAAAACAAGTTAATCTCGAGCGACAACTTCTTTTACTTGGGCAAGCCCAAGGTCGAACTTAGAGAGGCAACTGTCTCCTTAGATAATTTTCAGCAAAGTCCAAGGTTTGATTTTCGAGGAATAATTTTTGGTCTTTTTTGGTTTTTTATGCAGGACACATGCAAAATCCAGCCAGTTTACAAATTAATTCAGAAAGATGATCAAAACATGTCCAAAAATTATGAAACTTGGCCAGATGATGAAATGTAATGAAATGAGGCTACCATAAATTTTTTGGACTTTTCTGACACTAAAAAAATTTACTGTGAATTAAATATGAATACAAGGTGATTTTTACTAAATTAATATTAATAAATATCAAATCACAATATTTTTGGGAATAAAAATTATCCTATATAAGTCTAAAGGTGAGGAATCCAGGAAAATTATCAAACCTAAACTTTGATGTGAAATGAACCTATTAAAAATCAATTAAGGAAATCACTAAATGAATTATTTAGGCCTCGAGATGCGTGTTATTAAGATGAAATTTTTATGCAAGGTAAAGCTAATTATCCCTAGATCTAATGTGATTTTTTGGGTATTTTTGGAGTCACAAAGAAATTACTATCAATTAAGAGGCATAAATTGGCAAAATATAGCAAAAATCAACCAATTAATTAATAGAAAATTCACTGATAATTCAAAAATATGCCAAGGACAATATCAGCTACACAATACATTTTTTCAAAGTGAAAAATGAATTAAGATGAATGTCTAAATATGCGTAAAAAGACAGGGGTGTAAATGCAATTACAGGAATTAAAATTAGTGAAAATAAAACATGCTGACGAGGACTAATATGTAATTACCTATAATGCAGAGGGGGTGGATGGAATTTCTCCACGGGACACGTGCTCCTCACGTGATGTCGCCTAGCAGGGATTGAAATGTAATTTTGGAAACCTTCAAAGGCCTCAGTGCAAATTGCCCAGGATGCAGGCTCGGTGGGCTTCGGAGGCTCGGAGCGAGGCTCGGGCTGCTCTGGAGGATCGGATCTGGCTTGGAGAAGCGTCGGGTGATCCGAGCCTAGCGGTCGGGGAGGAGGCTCGGATCTGGCGACGTGGACGGATCTGGACTGTGGGATCAATGCTGATCCAACGACAACTGGCTGATGACGCGTGGCATGCCTGAGTCCGTCAGATCATTGATCGATCCAATAGTGATGGACTCGCTCCTGAGGTGACGACGTGGTCGATCAGTGCCCGTTGGATCTAGATTGATCCAACGACACCTGGAGCACAGAGATGGCGATGACATGGCACGATCTAGAGGCGTAGGATCCTCCTGATCCTATGGCTGCGGGGTGAGGTGACGTGGATGTGTCCTGGCTGCTCGATCAAGAAGATCGAACGGCTGCTGGTTGTCGTCCCCAACGGCCCTTCGCCTCCTACGGCGGAGAGGGCTGGGCTCCGACAAGGCTGGCCAAGCTCCGCCTCTTCCTCCCATCATCGACGAAGGACGTTGAAGGCTCTGGCATAGCTCGGAAGGATCGTGGAGGGGCGGCGAAGCATCCAGCGATATCAGGAGTGGAGGAGGCGCTCTGTATCGCAGTGGTGGAGGAGCTCGAATGCAGCTCCGACGAGACTCCAGCCAATCAAGAAGATAGCACCTGCAGGGGTTTGAAGATAGCCGAAGCACGCAAAATGTTCGTGGAGTGGAATGCGAGGTGAAGGGCGAGGCCTATGAAGCGGCACGGTGGTTCGGTGGTCGAGCTCTGCTCAGGTGGCGGAGCTGGCATTAGTGGAAGATGAAGTACCTCGTTGGAGGAATCTAATGGTAGCGCGAAGATCAGAGCTCCTTTGCGGAGCTCGGGGAATGGTCAGAGGAGTGAGATGATGCTCATGAATGGCGAATTAAATCGAAGACGAAGAAGGAAAAGGAAGAAGAAGATCATGGGAGAGATGAAGGAGTCTACCTGGGATCAGAAGCTCAGGGGGGAGCTTCCAAGTCTTTGCTCGAAGGCCGGTAGGAGGACCTGAGCTCATGCAGCACCTGGAGGAGCTGCAAAACGATGGTATTCGACCATGGATCTCGTCGGAGGTGTTCTCGTCATCGCTCGACCTGGGCTCAAATCGCTGTCACCAATCTGACGGTGGGAGCTCGGAGTCACTCTCCGTGGTGGCGGATGGGGGTGAAAGTGGCCGTAGGTGACTGATTTATAGGGTGAAGGTGACGGGGTAGCTGGCGACGAGGTGGAGTTCGTGGCCTTCGTGGAGCGAGATTGAGGGTTGTCATGGAGGTCGAGGGTCTGGAGAGGATGAGGGATGAGTGGGCGATGTCATGGTGGTGTCAGTGGTCAGAGAAGGTGGTCGGCGTGGAGCCGAAAATAGAAAGGGGGAGACCCCTTGCGCATGGTGGAGAACGTGGGCGTGGGGCATGCAGAGGTTGACGACGATGTCTCGACCGTTGGATCTCGTGATCCAACGGTACAGATGGAGGTGCAGATCGACGCCTGAGATCATATCTAAGGCGCGACATCAGAGGGCTTTGAACACACCACGTGGCGTGCTGAGGATGCGGCGCTAATGGGCGGCTGAGATGGTCTCAGGGGTTCGATCGAATGGTTGAAACTAATTGCGGTGATGAATGGTGAAGATCAAGGCGCCTGGAGCGAGATCGGAGGGCGCACAGAGTGCCACGTGGGGGACCCTGGGCAAAGCACGAGCGGACAGTGAAGATGCGATCCTGGGATTGATCTAACGGTATGGAATTAAGGCAGACGTGGAAATCACTGGGCCGTTGGATCTAGATGAAGATCCAACGGTCCAGGGTGCGGGCAGATAGGTCAAAGGGAGCAGGCTACGTGGTGCAATCAGAGGGCGCCACGTGGCCTGCTGTGAGTGGCTAAAGAGAAAAATAAGATTAGAGGGAGAAGGAGGTCGAATTTGGAAAAAACTCAAAACTTGAAAGTTGTAGATCTCGATAAGATCTACAAGTTTGATGTTGACCAAAAATGGAGATGAGGTCAAATGTGATACAAAAATACAAGAATACAAATATACATATGTATAGTCTACAAGGAGGCCCAAAAACCCAACTTTTACCTACGAGCTCCGAAATTGAATGAAATTAGTCTCATTTTAAAGGTATCTGGATGTGTATCAATGTGAAGGTGAGTAGTCCTAATTCGGAGTAGGTAAGAGAGAGATATGGGCATTCTAAGGTCCAAGAGGTTTCAGGGTTTTATTGGGTATTTTCCAAGAGAGGGACTCTGGTCTTCTTCCCTATGTTATTAATTAATGGTGTTATTTTATTTTAGAGGGGATAAAATACAAATGAATAGGTGGATATTTTACAGTAGATTTTACAAGTGGATTGGCTTCTTATTAAATGCAAATATGAATGCTAAAATGCATATTTTGTGGATTGATGCATGAATGCTATTTATGCAAGATAAAGGGAAATATGAAGCTAAATACCCAGGGACAAAGCACTATTTTCAACTTTAAGAGTGATGAATCATATATTCATCATTCACCTGGAGCAGCTCTAGGTAAAGTCTGAACTATCCGAGCTCCAGATCTTCATTGAAGCCATCTAGCCTCAACGGAGGCCACATGTACGTGCGGAGCGCCACGAGCAAGATGTTAGACCTACCGAAGTGAGGATCCACTACTGGAGTATAGATAAATTCTAGATTAAAGTCAACGTAGATTGTGTTTATCAATTATTCCTCGTGACCCCTCACCAATCGTTGGTTGAAGAACACATCCCAGATCTAATTTGGGTTGTTCGTTCTTTTCGAAGCAGCACGAGACCTCGAGCGTTAGATCAAACATGTGTCCTCCAAGCAACGGACTGATCAGAGTCCTTTAAGTGAGGTAAATAGCATAAAACCTCCTTCACCTTTTTATATTTAACACATAGTTCTGTAATATTTTAATTGTAAAAGTTATTGGATAAGTTGCATCTAAGCCCCTAAAACTTTTGGATATTGTAAATTAGTCCTCTACCAGGTTACCTCGCTTGCCCCCCCACGTAAGTGGACATTTTGTGCTTGTACCCTCCAAGTTTTGTAATTATAATTTAATATTAAAAAAAATCAATTTCCAGTTCAAAAACTTTACATATTTTGCACAGAGCACCTCACATTTATTTTATATCACAAATATGCCCGTACGAGTTTATTGATTTTTATTTTCTATAAATACCTATCGTGCTCCAAAAATTTTGCAAAAATAGGAGTAAAAGCCTGATAAAATGCTTATTCACATCATGTAGTTTATTTGACATTTTTCTTGCATTTATTATTTATAAAAAATGAAAAGAGCACCTTCTATTCCCTATTTGACTAAAAATACAAAAAATATAAAACCTTCACTAAAAATTCCAAAAAAAGAACCTACTATTTATTACTATATTTTATCACTATACCAAAAATCAAAAAAATATCAAAAGAAAACCAAAAAATCACAAACCCTTTCTAACCCTAAAAAATTATAAAATATTTTCCAAAGTCCCCAAAAACAGTTTTCTGTCCCAGATTTCTATATACACATATTACTACATATTGAAAGTAGTTTTGGAAAATTTTAGAACTATTTTTTTTAACTCTCAAAACAATCCTGCCTATTTAAATATTGCATATTTTTTTACTATTTCTGATTTTAAAAATACAAAAAATTAGCAAAAATTCCCAAAACAAATCACAAAAATAGAAGGATCTTTGAAAAATAAAAAATTGTTTTATTTTGTCATTTTTGAATATATATAGATATATTTATAAATAGAATACCCTATATAGATTATATATACATATACATAATTATATAGTTTATATTATTATAATTAATATAAATACCTTAAATATATTTTAAGTTCTTTAGAAAAAAAAAGAACAATACTTGTTTGTATTCTCTGATTTTTATTCTATATTATACATATATTATATACATACCATATATTATACATATTATTATATATAATGATATATATTATATTAAAACAAAAAGAAATTACAAATCATAAAAATAGATAAAAAGATATTATAAAACTTATAAAAATTAAAAAATATAAAAAATTAATCAATTACAAAAAAAGCCACAAAACATTAAGTAAATATTATGCAGCTATATATACATACATACTTATATTATTTAGAGATAAATAAAAACCTACTACACCCCATTATTCCTTGTGTTCGACATCGTACTCATACTTGTCCACTATACATTTTTATCTGTAGGGTTTATACTAAATTTTGATCCATCTTGCTTTTCATTACTTGATTCATTTTTATGGGTTGATTATTGATTTAATTGACTTTCGTGAGCAGTCTTCTCGACGACTGTGCCCTCTCCTTGTGAGCGCACATGACCGCCTCTGAAAGTTGGTTAAACAAATGTCATCGTTGCCAGGAACAACAGATAGTGTAGCCTAGTTGTATATTATTTGCAAATTATCCTGTCTTTTATTTCTCTCTTATTTGTTGGTAATTATTTATCTATTTCTGACCCATATTTCTTTGTTGACTTTCTTGTGTGGGATCGCATGGAGACAACTAATTCTTAGGAGGTGAATGCATCCGAGATGCGAGGAGATTGGCTCTTCTACTTGTGAGCCAATTGGAGAGAGCATGAGAAGGAAACATAAAGAGAAAAGTAGAGCAGATCTCTTCTAGTATTTTTATTTTGTTTTATTTTATGAGAGAGTGTCTTCATTTTATTTTCATATATTATTTATATATTATTTGTAATAATTTGGATACTTGGATACTTCTACTTCACGAGCTCCATTGCCCGGGTGTATGTTCACCTAGGGGCCTCGTCGGGTTTTATCGTTGTTTTTATTACATTTATTTTATTTTATTTCATGTGCTTTGAGTTTTTCACCTTTATTTTTCTTTGATTTATGTGATTGAGCCCCTAGATCTAGGACTGCCTGACTCGGTAAAATTAGGTCCACAGCATAATTAGAATCATGTGCCTATAGTTATTTATGCTTAGATCTAGTCATATAATTGTTGATTATTTGGATTTGAGATCGAGAACTGTGAGAGGCTCCATACAGTGCTAGCAAGACCCATTGTGGCAGACATCAAGGAGTCTCTAAGATCAGACTTTTAGGTTCAACATGAGATAATTAACACTCGGTTCTTCACGCTAATAGCAATTCAAGTTTACAGTAATTTCACGCTTTTGCATATCGTGCATGTAGTAGATATTTATATTTCTGCCTTGCATCCCGCATGGAGAGAGAGTTGGGAAGTACTATAAGTCCTCTTACTTTGCATGCATTATTTGATACGAGGGTGAGATTTCCACACTAGTATCCACTTGCACGGCTTTTCCACTATCTCCCTCTTTTTTATATCACTTAGGTTCAAAAAGAAGATACAAAAAATGTTAGGCGCATTTTATTGGAAAATACTCGAAAAAAGTTGAAAACCCCAAAAATAATAACAAGAGGATTGCTAATAAAACTTTAACCTTAATTAAAATATTTAATGGATATCGTTGTTTTGGGTTCCTATATCCCTCATTATTTTCAGGCACCGTTCAAACATAGTGAGGCACGACCCCTAAGGATTAGAGCTCAAATCACGATCTGTGGCAGTCTTGATAATCACTTGGGATAGCGAAGTATTGATGCTTCTACCGTGCGAAGGCGAGTAAGTCCTTGTTGTTGATGATGTTACTGCCTTGTGTGGATCATCTGATTTGTTCTGAAGTGTCGAGCATAGGCCATGCCCTCACAAGGGTGTCTGTCTCATTGATCAGTGTTCGAGTACCTCACTTCTGAGGGAAGTATTGGTTTTGCTTATTGGCTTCCTTTCTCTATTCCTTTGGTTGAGTAGCCCCCTAGTCACAAGATCATGGACCTCTAAGTGTACGGCTCATAGGTTACAAAGGAGGTGGAACAAGTACAGGGTACTTTCCTGGTAGTACACAATCTCTCATAGGGATAGCTCTGTGAAAAGATTTTGTTTGCAAAACAAAAATAAAATTGAAAAAATAAAAATAATCGAACTCTTACAGCTTCATTTGTGTTGAGGTGGTGAATCCAAAACTTGTTTTGTGTTTGTTTGATTTAGATTAAGATAAAAAATTAGTCTCGTACTTTTGTGCCATTTTTCATTTTCTTTTTTTTTTATCATTTGACCCCCACTCACTTTGAGCCATTCTACTATTTTACACTCCTTTTATTTCTCATTCATCACTGTATCCTTCCTCCATTCTAGATCTTCCTCTTACCCTCGAGATGGTGACTCATGGATTGCTTGGTCGGGACCCTGCCGACACTTACATTGATTCCATGCAGCTGACATCTCCAATAATTCGGTACGATTCCCGAGATCATGGTTCGGACTTTGCAAACTTCTCTCCAGACTCCCCCTTCTTCAATAATACGATATTGCTCTTGTTCTGAACTCTGCTCATTTTGGATGGAAATTGATTTCACTTCGTATACCTCTCCATCCTTAATGAAATTCCATGTTGATCTTAGCATAGAATGATTCCCTACATGTAGTGCTTCAATTCAGACTGATCAGGGGATTATTCCATGGGCAGACCAAGAGCCAGATCTGGAGATAGAGATATTGTCAGATTCTGATTCAGACATGACTCCAACAGGAAAAGGGTAGGGACCTTAGGAGACACCACAACCACAACAGGGCTAACCAGACCAGGATGCAGTAAATTCCCAGCTTCTTGCCTCCATTTAGGAAATTTAGCAGCATCTCAGAGACAAGGCATTGGCCAAGGTCACCTTCTAAGACATGGTCAATGACCTGAGCAGAAGGAGAGAAAACCTAGGAGGAGGAGGAGGAGGAGGATCCGAGGAAGAAAGAGAAGATAAAGGCTATAGAGGGCCGGTACATGAGCCTAGAGGAGAGAGGCCCAAGCCTACTCTAAAGGAGACCTACAACCCAAGAGCATGATAAATGACTGAGTGGATCCAGATTCCCCCGGTCCATGCACATTTTGAGTTGAAGCCTCAACTTTTTGCTCTTATTCCCACCTACATGGGAACGCGAATGAAGAACCCTACATCCATCTGCAACAGTTTGCTTGCATTTGTATAAAATCGTACTACCCTAACATATCGTTAGGTGTAGTCAAGATGACAACATTTCCAATTTCCATTCATCCTTCAGGACAAGGCACTCCATTGGATCAACCGAAAAAGGTCGTCATGACCTAGGAGGAGCTCAAGTTAGTCTTCTTGAACAAATTCTACCCTCTTGATCATCTTAATCAAATGCGAGCATGCACTTCCAATTTCTTCCAGGCCACACACGAATCCATCCATGAAGCTTGGGAGCTTTTCACAGATTTACAAGAGAAGTATCCCCAAAATGGTATTCCTTGGACCAATTGAAGGATATGGGAAAATCCTTAAGCGCATCACGAAAGCGTGAGGATCGCGTCATATGCGATCGGGAGCGACTAGTAGCACTAGTCGCTCGAGGCAGTGGGATTTAAAAAAAATCAAATGATAAAATCACATGATCCAAGAACACTTCTCATATTATTTCATCTAAACCACAAACAAGTTTTACGGTTACCTCTTGAAGCGTGGTTGTGATTGAGTCTCTAAATGAAGAGACCTCCTATCTCAAGTTCGATTCAACGGAGGAGACGCTTGCGAGCGCGTTGATGAAACACATGCTCCTTGCAATCCATTTTGATGATCCAAGCGACGAATCTCCTGATCTCGTCACATGACACCAAAGGAGACGAATATCCATGAGCAAACAATTCGGCAGCATAACGATGGCACTGTGGCGATGGCGACTCTCTCTAGGGCTCCATGGTGAACGTCCATAATGAGAGAGAGAGAGAATGTGAAGAGAATGAGAGAGAGAAAGAGCATATGGTGTTGTTTCCCTCTTGTGTAACTTTGAAGAGTAAGGGGTGCCTCTTCTTATATAGTATTGTGGGAGTCCATGGATCACAATCCATGGACTGCACAAAATCAATGGATGAGGTTGATTTGTGCTTGTTTCAATGCCAAGATTTTGTTGTAAAAACACAACAACAATCAATTTAATTTATATTAAATATATATCAAAATAATTAATCCCAAATTAAATCAATCAAAGCATGGAGATTATGGAATGGAGATTGCCTCCTTCCATTAAGAGGAGTGGACGGCCACCCTTTCCTAATGGGAGTTGGTGGCCCTCCACCCTCTCAATTAGGAATGAGGTAATCTCATGTAATTTCAGGAGATTACATTATTCCATGGAAATATCCAAGATTTAAAACAATACTTGTTGTAAATAATTATACAAAAATAATTCATAATTATTTTGTGAATATTGCAATCTTACCAATGAAGAATTGTGAATAACATTCACAAGCCAAAATAAAATGAAAATAACATTTTCAATTAATTGTCCAATGTGAATCCAATTCATATCAACATTTAATTTGTAAATGTTCTTTACAAATAAATCTCTATTATATATTATAAATCACATTAGAAATATATATGAATAATTAGGATAGTGCTATCTATATTATTGATATCCATGAGAATTAAATCATATTTATTCATCTTGGATCTCTATTCTCATGTGCCCAAATAATATGAATCACATTCAGCATTATTTACATCTTTGATAATGAAATCACATAAATTATCTTAGATAAATCTCCTTATAATATGAATCAAATTCATATTATTCATGATAATTAAATCACATTTAGTTATCAATTTTCTCAATGCTTGGATACATATATCAACAATGAAATTATCCATGAACTCTTTCAAGGATAATGCGTTTCTCCACGGATACTTGGAGATAAGGACATGGCGATTGTATTATTCCACATATAGGGACTTGGATATTGAGACCATATCTCAAATCCAGATCTTGCGGACCTCCCATAGATGCTTGATTAAATCAAGGCCGCATATCCAATCATCTCATTACATCCGAATCACATTTAGATCGCCGTCCAACACTTGGACCAAGATTACTTTACTTCTCTATTGAGAGGAGTCACTAAAATCTAGACCTGTTTCATCACTCCCTAGGAATGTAAGCGTCATGGTTATACAATCATTTATGATCACATCATCCTTATGTATTCCTAATACCTATATATCCTGCAATACTTGAAGACCAGAGTAAACCCATAGTTTTAGATCTCTTTTGGAGTGTCTCCTTTAGGGTTTTATCATTAAGTTTCTCATTCGATCATTGTGAGTCGGTATCGATCATATACTTTGCAAAAACATATATCATACCTAGGTGTTGATCATAAACTTTCCAAAAGCATATATCAAACCATACAAATTAAGTCAAGCATCCAAAGCGAGACGACTGTGCACGAAATTTGATTCTTCCTAATATCTCATGAGTGAGATCATATCTTCCGGTTCATTAAATAAACCTGTATGATCCCTTTGAGAGATCGTATGACTCATATGCCCTTGCATGCACACCAGCACGCCAGTGTAAAGACCTTGGTTAGGTCATCAATCTATTGGTCTGCCAAATGTACATACTAAGATATATAGTAATACATCTATCTCCGATCAAAGGATGCATGCCTATATCATGACATCATACGACACATGACTTTGGTTATCTCGATCTTGTTATGTCAACTCTTTGACCTAACTAATCTGACACCTCCAAATCTCTATTCCTATGCAGAGGACCTGCATCAAGAGGTCGGTCAGATATCAGCCTTCAGAGAATAGATTGCCATCTTCTTCTCAGACTGGAGATATTCTCTTAATAATCATTTGACGATGCTTGATGAGTCCCTCAATCTAACTCTTTAGATATTCATCCAAGCACTAGCCTCTATGATTCAATAATTGAATCAACAGCTGTATGATAATTAAGATGGCCATGGTACATAACCCTGATTGTACTAAGGGACCTATTATGCAAATTAGTTATTCTTCATTTCAGATTAGGGAATGATATTTCCAATAATATTCATTGCATAATGGCTCGCTGTAGGCTCGCATGTCCAATAATCTCCTACTAGCCCAAAGACCCATTAATGGGCTAATCTTTAAACTCACACTCATGTTACAATCATAGGCTAGTTAGAAAAATAGCTAGGTAAGCTGATCAGTAACTCTGTTCCCAAGAGACTACGCTAAGTCCTTTTATGGCACTTGTATATCTCTTAGTAACAATGCTCACATCCAATGTAAATGTTGCATCTTATACAACCAATACTCAATCTTGTTAGTCATAGTGTCCTTGACACTACAACTCAGTCATTATTATAACCAGTATTTTCATTATCCTTATCAGAATACCCTTATTGCTGGAGATCTCTATCTCCTAAGGTATCTGCGGTTAAGACATTTTTAGATCACTATTTATAAAGTCTTAATTTCTTGAAAATAAGACTTTGAGACCACTATCTCAAAAAGTCTTGTCCTCTTTGAAGATATTATCATTACTGCAATCAAATGTTTTATCTCCATAGTAGGATTAGTAACAATTCACTACTCCCACTGCATGGCAGATATCTGGCTTTTATGCATATATAGCATACACCCGGCTTCTCATAACAGATGCACAAGGGCAAGCAGTTTTAGCATTCACTTCCTCAACTCTTTGAGGTGTTATCCTTAAGATAGGTTAGTACCATATCTTAAGGGAAGGAAGCCTTACTTGGATTTCCAAAATATAATATATCCATGGTGTACCACTTAATGTAATAGTCGCAATACCCTCTTCTCTTTACTTCTGAACACTTTCAGAAGTAAGATCCAAGAGGTATCCTTGAGATCATATCTCAAGGTATGAAATAGCCAGTCTATAAACACATTATTATCTTTATATCATTCTAATGATTAGGATATTATCTACATTTATCACGGTGAACACAATGGCAATCCCACTAAGCTTCACATGTTTTATCAAGATTCTATCTGAAACCATAACATTTATAATTTCATCAAATCCAATGTTCCAACTACAAGAAGCTTATTTGAGTCCATAGATGGAATTCCTTTGGCTTGCACGCCTTGTATTCCTCATCCATGAAGTCATGGGGCTACTTCATATGAATATCCTTGGAGAGGTATTCATAGAGGACTGCAAGTCAATCTTGAAGATGTCAAAAGTCAAGTTGTGTAGCTATAGTTAGCAATATTCTGATGGGTTTTAAGCATGGCCATTGCAAAACAAGTCTCATTGCAAGTGATGTCTTCTCTACGGTCTGTAGCTCATGGCTACGAGCCGTGCTTTGAAGGTCTCTACCTTCTCATCAGGTTTCCTCTTTCTCTTGAAGATCCATTTACACCATAACGGGTTTTACCCATATAGGTGGATCCGAGAGGGTCCATGTACAAAACTTGTATATGAAGTCTACTTTAGACTTTGTTGCTAACATCCATCTTTCCATATCATGATCCTCAGAAGTTTCATCACATGAAGTTAGATCATTGTCAGACTTAACTAACATATGGAATCCATCCTCAAACTCATTTGAAGAGGGATGAGTGTTTCATCTTTAATTGTTCTTTTAGTTTCCAATTTCAAGAGCCTCATTATCTTCTCAAGATTTAATGAGTTCCTTTACTTCATTTTCATTTGATTCTCAAGAGAGTCATCCTCTAAGAATCATATCCTTAGAGATGAAAACTTTTAATAATCTCAAGGTCATAAAGTAGGCATCCAATACCTTCCTTTATTTTCCTAATGAAGTAGAACTCTCTGGTGCTGGATTCCAGCTTACTTGCATTGAGCCTTATATATTATAGTCTCTACTACATATATACTTGAAACTAAGAGGTAATTATGTTAATATTCATTATTGATCAAATCATGTCATACATGATCCAATTGTATCTTCCTACAACTCTATTGAGTTTAGGTGCATTAGGAGGATTGAGGTAGGAATGATATTCCTTTCTTCATAAGGTATTCCTTGAATTCATCTTATAGGTACAAGCTACCAAGGTTAGATCAAATTTATTTTATCTTCTTTCAGACTTTGGCTCTAAATCAAAATTATGAAATCTTTGAACATTTCAAAGCTTTCTAAGGTGAAGGGAAGAAGTCTCATATCACAAAAATCATCAATTGATATCACGTATCATTAATGTTTATTATGATACAGATGATCCACATACATCAATATGCATGAGATTTGACTACCTTGGCATCTTGAACCATTCCCAAAGAAGGGTGTATCAGACATTTTACTTTGAATACAATATTCACAAGTATGTAAGATTTCAAATTTTAGACAATCTAAAGTTTCATCTCTTACTAGTCTATTGATCACATCAACAGACTTATGTTTAAGATATGATGCTAGATCTTTGTTAAATGATTTTCATCCTCCTATTGATCTTTTGACTACCTTGGCATCTTACACCATTTCCAAAGAAGGGTGTATCGGACATTTTACTTTGAATACAATATTCACAAGTATGTAAGATTTCAAATTTTAGAAAATCTAAAGTTTCAACTCTTACTAGTCTATTGATCTCATCAACACACTTTTGTCCAAGATATGATGCTAGATCATTGTTAAATGATCTTCATCCTTCTATTGATCTTTTAAGGTACAATTTCCAGTATTAGAAATGTTAATGAACCATTCATTAATTTTTTAATTTAGTAGAGTCCTCTAGATGTTAGATTGCCATCTAAAATATATTCATCATAACTCTTTATGATATTTCTATTCCAGAATTCATGTTTATTTCCAACACATAGAAATAAACTATGAGTGTATTCTAATATCTTAGTCATAGAGAAATTCTTTAAGACTAAGGGCCCTCCCACTGAAATTATGAAGTTTGTCTATCTATGGAGATTGTTGCAACAATTGCATCAATTCCAATATAGATGACTATAAGACCTTAAGACCAAATTTTCTAAAACATATGAAACAATTGCAAGTGTTATTAAAAGAATGAGATACAATTATCAGATTTTGATCTTATCAAATAAGAAAGTCAATTTCAATGATTATATGTAGATGTAGATTACCCCGATGCACTATCCGAGTCCTTCTCTAAGGATCTACATGGACTTGATAGTCATACTATAAATGCATCGTCTTGTTGCAGTATCGGCATTCATCCAACTCTTTGGATGTCATATGGAAGTCACAGAAGTACGGTCCACTCTTTGACTTACCTTCTTACTTGGGTCCAACCCATGATTCCATTGCGCCCCCTTCATCTATAAACAACCATTGCTTAAGACAAAGGATCTTTTATGTTGAATTTAAAAGATCTCAATATAAGAGTATTTCAACATCTATACATGCTTCATTTAATTCATACAATATGAATATTATGAAGTTTCATGAATGACTAGAGTGTAGATAGTAGAAGGATAGCACTCATCATATCTGCTTACATCTTAACTCTTAAAAACATAGGTTCTGGTAGGTACTCAAACATTTTGAATACATCATCTCTTATAGAGACACCATTCTACAAAATGCAGTGAACCATGTCATTAATGATTAAATGTTGAGAGCACATATGTATGTCATAACATCTTCTTAGATTTTATAAGGATTATTTGATAATTACAATCATCATCGACATGACACTTACAAAGTACATTTGATGAGAAATCAAGACTATAGAGACATACAAACCCTAGGGTTGTTGTCCTATTGTCTATTTAATTCATTCCTCATTATTTTGAGGAAACTTGCACATTGCAATCACATACATTTAGTGTCCAACCGCAAGTACAATATCTTGATCATGGATCCAAACAATGATATTTTAATGGTTATTATTGAGTAAAGTATTGAGTGGGTTTAATGAAGGATTATCTGAAATAATAAATTTGAATATATATATGTATACTTTACTTTGATTTAGGAATTTTTTATATCAAAGTTGTCTTGCTGTGTCAACTCTGAAAGTTCATCCCCATATTCATTTTCAAAGTAAGAGATATACTTACCATTCTATCTCAAGTAAGATCTGGGATCTCCTTCCTTATCTTTGTTACATCCCAATAATATGAGAACTTGCAACTCATATAAAAAGATGCGGGAACACATTCCACCTCCTTGCAAGTCCAAATTGCATTTCCTAATTCGGTCTTTAACACCTGGTCCCACCACCCCTAAGTTGATATTGATCTGTCATTAATTGAACCAACCGTTAACATGAATACAACTCACTATGCGCAATCCAATATGGCCCCAATAATATGAGCACTCCATATTGGGGTAAGTACGCATACGTCCTTACTCTTTTGAGAAGCAAACAACCCAATCCAGATGTGCTTGTATGCAGGAGTTGTCACTTTGGACAGACGTCTCCTATATACAATCCCTGGCGACGAAACCCTTTGCCTTGATGGGAGACCATGGATGTCACTTATGTGATCCTCCACATCGTTCAAATTCTAATTAATCATTATGAATCATATTCATTATGATTAATTCTTCCAAGGGAATTACAACTCTATTCATAATAGAGTGTTTTATATTTAATTGAATTCCAATCAATCTAATCACATAACATCAATGATCCAATTAATATCCAACAAACATTCTTTATTGTGACTTGAAATATGGTATTGTCTCAAAGACATATTATTTTGAATTTTAATAATTATAAAATACATCATGATCTTTCCATCATTATCCCTTCCCTAGCCGTTGTCATGGTCAGTACCGACGGGAGTGGGACAGACCGCACATGGTGAAACTTGCTACCCCAGTGCTCTCGACTAGACACCATATCCACCTCGAGAAAGGATAATGACAAATTGATCCTTATGTACTTGAGATGATAATTGGTTTTTCAACCGAAGTTATACCATATAGTAATAATCAAAACCATTTTGATTATAAGGAAATTTGCTAAACAAATTCCCAATCCTATTCAAGTAAGTTTGTTTGTTGGAAATTAAATCATGTAACCAGTTTGTGATCTAGATCATATCTAATCACTTAATGGTTAAGGCAATGCCATTTAAGGAAATAATTAGGGTAAATTACAATTTGGGTCCCCATCTATGGGTCTGATCTCAGAATGGGTCCTGATCTTTAAATTGTAACGATTCGGGTCCCATGGCCATTAATGTAAGGAACTTTTTGGGGCTAATGACAAGTATGCTCTTGTTTAAAAGTTGGAACTCAACCCCCATTCTCTTCCCAACAAGGTCATATTCATCATGAACCCCAAAATTTCCATTTCCTAAATGGTCCTGGGACACGAATCGTTACAATTTAAAGATCGGGACCATTATGGGATCTGGCCCACAGATGGAGACCCAAATTATAATTTACCCAAGTAATTATCAATCAAATATTTATCAATAATTATTCTTGAAAATTAACCATAAATTTCATTAATTAATTAAATGACAATCACAAGGTTCTTAATTAGGAATGTAATTTCTAGCAGTGACCCCCACTTACTAAAATTAGCATGTCTCAATCAATTTAAATCTAAATCATGCAAAATAAGTTTCCGAAGTTTGTTAATTTGATTTACAACAGAACGTTAAGATTCACAATTCCCGAAACAATGGATACATGTTGACTAAAATGATCATAACTTGAGCATACAGATTCCAAATCACGCAAACTCAAATCTCACGATTTCCTTATTTAATGAAACATAATCCAAGTGATAATTTAGTATTTTAATAATTAGAACATAGCTGAAAAGTTTCACAAAACAGGGCTGCGTGAATGAAATGCGATAAAATTTCGCAAACCCTAATGGGCCCAAGTCGCCTTAGATTTAAGGATCGTATCCGAAACCTTCAACCTGGCTCTGATACCACTTGAAGGATATGGGAAAATCTTTAAGCGCATCACGGAAGCACGAGGTCGCATCATATGTGATTGGGAGTAACTAGTCGCAATAATTGCTCGAGACAATGATGAATACTCATTCATCACTCTTTATTCTTATACTTTAGCTACAAAAACCTTTGCAAATACATGTAGATACTTGTAAATACAAATAATTACCAAAAGCATGCATTGTGTAAAAAGTAATAATTAGCATGTTTTTGTGCAAACATAAAAGAATAAAGATTAAAGAGAAAAAGAGGGAAATATTTAGAATAAATATTGAGCAACCTAATCCCAAGGGAGGGCTCAGCATGGGCCTGACCGCATAAAAGCCAAAGTAGAGAGAGATAGGGGCTCATGTGTGTAAATATCCCTGTAAATACAACAAAAATATCTTCCTCCCAAAAATAGAATAAAAGTGGCTTGTACATATTTGTATATATTTATAAAGACAAAATCAAAATAAAAATAGAAAAAATTAAAAAGAAAATAAAAACATTCACCTTGTACATATTCACCATGTATATAAATACACTCCTATATTTATTCTACCCTATAAATAAATAAATTTAATTCCACAAAAATTTGTATATATTTTATCTTTTATGGTGTAAATAAATAAAATAAAAACCATAAAAACAAAAACAAAATAAAAAGAATAAAATTAAAAACCAAAAAGAACCTTGTAAATATACCATGTATATACATGTACATATCTATTTATTTCAGCCTTGTATATAAATAATAAAAATAAAATAAAAATATCTTTTTATTCCTAATTTTATGCTATAAATAAATAAAATATAAAATAGGGATAAAAATGTATAAAAATAACAAATTAAAAATCAAAAATTAAAAAGCCATATTGTAGATATACCTATATATAGCACTACAATGTAAATACCCTATTTTTATTTCAAAAAAATAATTACAAATCACAAAAAAATAGAAAAAATTAAAACAAATATTTTTCATGTTTTAAGTTTTTACTAATTCGGCCATTTGCTATTTTTAAATTAATTTCCAAATCATTTCCAGGTGGCTGATTCCCATTGGTCCACGGGGACGTTGACCCCCCGGTCAACTCCCCCCTGTGGACCACTTCCCACGGGTCCGTGACGCCCGACCCGATTTCTCACCATTTTAGCGTCATGACCCGATCACCTCACACCCAAACCCAGGGTCCTATTTGTTCTTGCCAGATCCGACACCCTCGTCGGGATGCCCGCCTTGGAGTCAGCGCTCTGAGCTGCCCTACCCGATCGACTTTAGCCGGACCCCTGGCTGTATAAAGGCCGAGCTCCGCCTCCATTTTCCCGATCTTTGGCTCATTCGCCTTCTACCCAGTGACCTCCAGTGCCTTCGCGAGAGTGACAGCTCGCTCCGGGCATTGTTGCAGTGAGGAGGAGACGTCTCGTCCACTGATCCGGCGTCTTCGCGCCGCCGTGCTCCGCCTGAAGGTAGAGCTCGAGCCTCGGGCCTCGACGACCCGCGAGGCGACGACCCAGAGCTCCCAGAGCTGCGCAGTCGACTCATCCGCCCAGGTAGCCTTAGTTCTCTCCCATTTTCTTTGATTTTGCATTTCGCCCAATTCGCCCCTTTTCCGTTCTGCTTCGATTCCGTCCATCCTAGTCGCCTATCCGATCATCGGAGCATCCCATCACGACCGCCTTCCCCTCGCGCATCTTCTCTGCCCATCCATTCAACCTAGCTCGCACAGGAGCTGGAGTTTCGAGCTCCTCCGCCGTCGCATCGCCGGAGCTCGACCGCCCCGTCGCACCGACCACCTTCACCCCCGCTTATAGGGTCGAGGCACTTTGCCCTCGACCCGCGAGTCTGCTGATGTGCTTTGCAGGTCCATTCGAGGCCATCTGAGGGTCTCGACCATTTGAAGTAGCTGCTCTTCCTCCGCCGACCTCGCCTGAGCTCCCCAGAGCTCCGTCGAGCCATCGGAGGATACCAGTAGACGCGGAAGGCCTCCACGCTTCTTCTCCGATCATCCGTGGCCTTCGAGGAGTCCTCCAGCGCGTGCACGAGCCCGCGAAGTTCGCCGGAGCCCAGTTCGTCGAGGACCCTCCCCAGCCGTTCGATCCTCTTCCAGCTCCAGTTTGCATCTCCGTCGTCCATCTGAGGAGCCGACACCACCGTTCGATCCTTGGAGGAGAGATCGTGACCGTCGACTCGCCGAGGGTTAGCCACATCACCAGCAGCCGTCAGATCTCCACGTGGCTCGCATCCGACGGTCGACTTAATAAAGGGTAATTTACCCTTAGGCCCTTCTCTTTTTAGTAGTTTGTTTTTAGTCCTGTAAATAGTTTTAATCTTTTATTTGCGTTGGGAAAATTGCATAGTGGACCCTGTCTTATCTGGTATTTACGTGTATGCCCTTGCCTGTAGTAGATCAGGTGCATCGACACGTGCTTTGTTGGGTTATTTACATGTATGACCTCCATGTTCTAGGATGTTAATGAATGAATGAAAGTTTTTAATTAATTGCATATATACCCCTGTGCGTGGTTTTTTAGAACATGTGTTGAAATTCGTGGGTATTTTACACTGAGGTCCCTGGACTTTTAATACCTATTATTAAATAGTCCAAGAACCTCAGTTTCTTTGCAATTAGGTCCCTGAGTGCCCAAGTCACGTGCCTCGCGCGTGTTTTCTTGGACAAATTGCACCGAACCCCCTAGAACTTTTACTATTTGCGTATAGGGTCCCTGTGCACTATACCCTAGTTTTGATTTTTAATAATATATCAAACCAACTCCAAATGTGATGAAAATTGGACACATGGCTCCTGCCATGGTGTAAAATTTTCTCCTATTTTTGGGGACATTTTTTATTTCATTTGCTATTTTAAAAAAAAAATCAAAACACACATTTTCTTTACTGTCTAAGTTTTAAAATCACAAAAAAATATTAAAACACCTCTAAAAATTACAAAAAATTAGACAGTAGTCATTTTGCCTTGTTTGATTTTGTGACAAATTTTGGTCATTTTTGGATATCTAAAACCCAAAAAATTGAAAAACACTAAAAACCTTATAAAATTCTAATAATTAATTTAAAAATCCAAAAATAATAATTCCAGTGCCTAAATTTTCCTTATACTTTCTAGTTTTTTGGAAAATTACCTTCAGATCTTGATAGGGCCTTTATCTATTTTATATTGGCTCTCCAAGTCTGACTGGACAACACCTTCATTTCTTTATCTTGTTTGATTTTTAGAAAATTCAATAAACATTAGAAAAATACCAAAAAATAACCAAAAATAGTAAAAATTATAAAAAACATAAAAATATTTTTATTTGAATTTTTGAATGATTTTTGAGTGCCTTAATAATTGCTTGAAGTTGGTTGCTTTATTGCTTTCGTTATTTTCCTTATTAATTAAAAATCTAAAAAAATTTAAAAACATTAAAAATCCACCAAAAATTGTTGCTCTTTTATTTTATTTCTTTTTAGACTACTTCGTAGGCCACAAGGCCATTACGTGCTCCTTGTGTTCGACCCTGGTCGCTATACCAGGTTAATATAATAGCGAGACCGCTACTTGAGTTTGATTGATTTTTGTCCTATTTTGGTGGTCTATTTTTCTCGATCGACTGCGCTTGGTGACTTGGGTCGTAACGACCCTTGATTACCTTTTACCCGAGTGATCAGGCGTGTCGTCAGAATGGCGCTGTTGCCGGGGAGTACGGCTTAGTAGTCGTTTTAGTTTTATTTTTGTTTTCTTTTTCGCGGCTTTCCGTGGCTCTTTCTGAGTCCGCGTCTTTTCGCGACTTTTTATTTTTCTCTTATTTTTGTTTTAATTTATTTTATTTTCTTTTATTTTTATTTCTGTTTGATTTTTGCTTGTTTATTTTATTTATCATTTTGCACATATACCCCTGTTTAGCTTTTCTGCTATTATTGATTATTATTCTTGGTTTGACACTATGTTTCTTTCTTGCGAGGGCCCGAGGACCGAGGCAGCGACTCTCGAGCAGCCGACGCAACCGCAGGATTCGGAGGCGGCTCCCTTATGCACAGGAGTCACAGGATTGCGTGAGAGAGAGGCTTAGTGGGCGAGGAGTAGCTTAGACTTTTATTCCTGTTATTAGAACTGTTGTAATAATACAAAGACAGTGTGGACTTGGACTTTTTAGCGGGTCTGTTTCGCCGAGCACCGGTGTGCTCGAGGGACCCTTAGGTTTTCGTGGCTTTTTCGCGGTTTCAGTTTTTCGCTGCCTTTTCCGGTTTTACGTGGTTTTTCTCAAGCCCCTAGATTTAGGACTTTCTGTTTGACTGTGCCGTAATTGAGTAAGATCCAAACAATTAATAGACTGCATGCACCTATAGATCGTTAATTGGACCTACTAATAAAAGGATAATAAAAATAACTGACTCACTCCCTTCGAGCCTACGTGCCGTAGCCTGCCCTGCCAAGCGCTGCTCCTAAACCCGATGTGTCGGGTGGAGGAGGGGTAGACCAAGACCGGACTCTTGGATCGAAGGATTGGTGACCAATTAGACGGTTCTTCGAGTAG
Organism: Ottelia alismoides; assembly: GCA_037367405.1. Classification (NCBI taxonomy): domain Eukaryota; kingdom Viridiplantae; phylum Streptophyta; class Magnoliopsida; order Alismatales; family Hydrocharitaceae; genus Ottelia; species Ottelia alismoides. The sequence goes on from JAZKJV010009804.1 coordinate 140,462, forward strand.
AAGTTGCCTGTTTAGGGACTCGGCTTTTACTGCTGCACCATATAGGTAGTTTCTTTCAGTCTTTCAATTCTGTGCGGATCATATTGCATGTAGAGTGCTGGAGACAGGTACGCCTTTCTATCTTTGCATGCATCATTGATTTTATCGCGCATCGGCTTTTTCATCTTCTCCCCCCTGTTTTTGACTAAATAATCAGGAGAACCGAAAAATTCGTTAGGCCTCTTTGTTTTTATTGAAAAAGATAAAAAAGAAAAACAATAAAATTGGGACTATTTAAATTATTGACCCTAAAAGACACTTGACTTAAAAAAATCTGTCTTGGGGAGAGCAACCCCCTCATTGTTTGGTTTGATTGTGCGAGAGAGTGACCCGTACACTAGGTAGAGCCCTCCGGTACTACTCTCGACTGATTACCAACTTCTTCTGTGCGGGACAGTCGGTTGGGAGAGTATCGGGTATCCCAAAAGGTCACGTAATCGCTCTGATATTTTTATTGTTCACCAAAATAAAATAGACAAGATAATTTGACCGAGCATTTACGGTCTTCAGCTCGCGTTGGTGAACTGAGGGGTTTGTTTGTAATCATAGTTTCTCCAGATCTCATCCGCCTTACTCGCCACATCAAGATGATGGGCAGACGATCTCTTAGGCAGCCTCTGGCTGCACTGCTTTTGGGCGCGTCTACCCGTTCATCTAGGTTGGCTCGCGAGAGCCGAGACTAGCTCTCCGAGCGCGATTATGATTCCGCCCTGTTCCCCCTCGACCCCCTTTCTTTTGGTTCCGAGAGACCAGAGCCAGAGGAGAGATTGGCAGATTTATCAGCACCTGAGTTTGGATCGTTTGGTTTTGCAGACACCATGGCCGGCAGTTCCAATGATCGCTCTAGAGGTCCACAGCCCGAGCACTTTGTGTTGGACCAGGGTGCGATCAACTCCACCCTGATCGCCTCCCTCGAGACGGTACAACAGAAGTTGAGGGATCAGGGAGCGTTTATGTTGGACATGAGGAGAGAGATGGAGCATATGAGAGCAGAGCAAGAGCAGTGGAGAGACGGGCCGAGAGTCTCGGATGATGCAGCAGCAGCCGCCGCTGCAGCGGCAGCCGCCGCTGCAGCGGCAGCCGAGCCACCGAGACCGATGCGGGAGTTGCACAACCCCGGATCGACACTGATGCATCACTGGGTCCTGCTACCAGCTATCGTGGGGGACTTCAAGTTCCCCCCGAACACCTTGCAGCTTCTCCCCCGTTTCCACGGGCTCGCCACCGAGGAGCCCCATCTCCACCTCCAGGAGTTCCTTATGATTTGCAGTACTGTCCACGACCGTCAGGTGGACCTGGATACCATCAGGATGATTGCCTTCCCCTTCTCTTTGGCAGACAGAGCAGCCACCTGGCTGAAACATCTGGGGAAGTTTGTCTACACTTGGGAGAAGCTCCGCACCGAGTACTTGCATAAGTACTATCCACTCGGGCGGACCAATGCCGCGAGAGCCCTGATCAGCAACTTCTCCATGCTCCCCAACGAGCAGTTCCATGAGGCATGGGAGAGGTTCCGAGAGCTGACTGATAGATGCCCGCACCACGACATTTCCAAGCCCAACCTCATGCAGAGCTTTTTCAGCGAGCTGACACCCGAGCTTCAGGGCTTGGTGAACGCTTCTTGTGGTGGGTCTTACTTCGCCAAGGATCACGACCAGGTCTGGGCCATCTACAAGGAGATGGCCGAGAACTATATGGTGATGTCCCAGACCCGGTTGTATACTCAGGGCAGACCCCAGCAGCCAGGACCCGTGCAGTACCAGAGGATAGCACGGGTCGACGCCGGTCCTTCCAGTTCGTCCGCAGTAGCAGCAGCACAGGCAGAGTCATCAGCTGCTGACATGGGTATCATTAGCGAGAAGTTGGATCGGATGGAGTTGATTGAGAAGAAGCAGTGCCAGGGCATCACTCAGATGGAGCAGATGGCACAGACTCTGAGCGACATGAAGACCCAGCTCATGTGTCTCTAGGAGGCACAGACGGCTCCCCAGCCCCGTCTTCATTCGCGAGGCGATCCAGGCATCAGCAATAGCTCGTCCCAGCACTCCAGCTCACACCAGCAGCCTAGACAGGTTCACCTTGTACAGGCGGAGCCGTACCAGCAGGCGCAACCCACCTACCAGTCACCACCATCTCCAGACTTGCAGATGGTGGTATACCAGCCGGATCAGCCTCTGGCAGTGCTTCCGCCACCCCAGTACGACACAGAGACGTTGATGGATGTCAACGGGATTTGGTATGACCGCCCTCAGCCTGGTATCCGACGAGACCATCCCGGATTCAGGTGGGGGACCGGAGGTACCTAGCCCAGCAGCTGCCGTCAGGATAGGGTAGCCAGTACAGCCATCAGAGAGAGCACCAGCCACAGCAGCAGCCCCCAGTGTACCCACCACAGCAGCAGCAGTCGTCCTATGGTCCTCGTCCTTATCAGCAGGGACAGTCTTGGAGGCGAGATCAGCCTCACCAGCAGCAGCATCCCCCATACCCCTCTCAGCCACAGCACCAGTTCCAGCAGCCTCACTACCAGAGAGGCTACCTGTCGGGCTCCCACGAGAGCCCTGCCTTGGATGATATAGCCCGCCTCCTCACGGACCAGCATGCCACTTTCCGACGGGAGATGGATGAGTTCCGCCAGGAGATGCGGAACATTGTGAGAGGGAAGGCCGCCATCCGTGCCCAGATCGAGCCGAACCCCAACAACCTGAAGCGGAAATCTAAGCAGGTAGCTTGTACTGAGTATACCACTCCTAGTGATGCATTTGGTGATATGACTGGATATCTGTTTGATACTGATTTTGTTACACTTAGGAGCGGTAGGATGCCAGCAGGCGGCGCCTCATCTGAGCCACATCATGAGGATCCACCCAGAGCGCCTGACGAGGAGGAGGAGAGCGGTACTGAGGCCGCTAGAGATGATGACGATGGTACTGATGCCACGAAGTATGCTGACTCCACAGGCGGTGCTGAGGATGCCGTTTCACCAGTTCGAGGAGGTGGTACTAATATCACCCACTATGCCGAGCCAGAGCGCGGTACTGAGGCCGCGAGCCTTCCAGTTGATCCAGCTGATGGTGTTGCTGAGGCCACCCGTGTTCATGTAGAGAGATCTGTTGCTTTTCCCACTTCTGATGTATCTCGGAACCCTGTTGTGAATAAAGGAAAAGGTTTGGTTTTTTCTGGTCCCACTGTGGTGCGTGATGTATGTGCGGATCCGACCGTCGAGCCGTCTAGACCTTTTCCTAGTCCTTCATCTGAGAAGGACCTAGTGATCCCCTTCCCTAGAGCCCTTCAGATGGGGAAGGGGAAGAAAAAAGAAAATCCAAAAAAAGAGAGAGCAGGAAGAGTTCAGCCAGCAGATGATAGACTAATTTCACATACAGCTGACTCTTCAGGAGGCTTTGCAGCACATTCCCCTTCTTCAGCGTTCACTGAGAGACAGGACTACAGTCAGGAGGAAGAGGAGGAACCACCATTCAGAGATCCATGTGCTGACGAAAGCCATGTGTTTCGCGATCCAGAACCGTATGCCGGCCAAGAGGCCAAATTCAGGAGCCCCTTATGTCAGATGCCACATTAGAGAGCAGAGGTTCGATCGAACTCTATTAGATAGTGGATCGTCGATCAACCTCCTTCCAGCAACCCTTCTCGACCGTTTCGAGTTGGGCACTCTTAGACAGAGCAGGACAGTCCTTCAGTTTGCTGATCGATCTGTCAAGAGGCCGAAGGGGTTGTTGCGAGACGTTGTCGTCACTATTCAGGGCCTGCAATTCCCGTGGACTTCGTAGTGTTGGACATGGAGATCCCTGATTCAGTGACCGATAACCCCATCATTCTCGGTCGTCTGTTCTTGACCGCAGCCAAGGCGGTGACTGACCATGATAGCGGGAAGGTATACTTTCGCGTCGAGGGCGAAAGTGTACAAATAAAAATGGTCGAGGACAGCCAAGCCAGAGAGAGATCATGCTTAGAGACCACTTCAGACATAGAGCAGCTGACAGATGCCGGGCTAGACATCCACCAGGACTGTGATTTTGTGATCACAGACGATGAAGTAGTATGGGCAGACCCAGCAGCACAGGCCATCCTCTCATTTTTAGACACCGCTGATGCAGAGATGATAGCAGAGGAGAGCTTGGAGAGCACATTTCTGGTCCAGGGTACTTCAGAGGCAGCAGAGCCGGTTCTCGACCGCGAGACAGATTCTTGTGATGATGGTGGTACTGATACCACCGCAGATGATGCAGATCCCTCGGATTCAAAGTCTTATTGGGCAGATTGTGAGGATTACATGCCAGACCTGAGTTCCACTGAGCCTACAACTGAGGAGGAGGTAGGTGCCGAGCAGAGCAGAGACAGTCCATCAGGGCAGCCTTCTCCAGTTTCTGAGATTGAGAGAGAGTTTCAGTTCTCCCATGCAGATTTGGCAGCGTTCAAAGAGACATTTCAGAGGCCAGATCCACCAGCACCCAGCTGTCCAGAGCTGAAGCCGCTCCCTACTTCGCTGAAGTATCGATTCCTTGCGGGTGAGCCTGAGATGTACCCAGTCATCATCTCCGCCGATTTGACTGGAGAGCAAGAATCCCGTTTGATGGGGGTTCTTGAAAAGAACAGTAAGGCAATCGGATGGAGCGTAGCAGATCTCCAAGGGATAAGTCCGGCCCTGTGCTCCCACCATATCTATCTCGAGGATGAGGCGAAGCCGTCGCATGAGTTCCAGCGGTGGCTGAACCCAAATATGAGAGAGGTTGTCATGAAGGAAATCTCGAAATGGTGGAATGCCGATTTTATCTACCCCATCTCCGACTCCAAGTGGGTCAGCCCTTTGCATGTGGTGCCCAAGAAGACGGGCATCACTACTGTGATCAGTGAGTCTGGAGAGGAGATTGCTACACGAGTACCCACTTCTTGGCGGGTCAGCGTTGACTACAGGAGACTCAACCAGGCCACCAAGAAGGATCATTTCTCCCTGCCATTTATTGACCAGATCATTGAGAGACTAGCAGGGAAGAGCCATTATTGTTTTCTGGATGGGTACTCGGGCTACAACCAGGTGGCCATCGCTCCTGAGGACCAGGAGAAGACCACCTTTACCTGTCCCTTTGGCACATACGCCTTCCGACGCATGCCATTTGGGCTATGCAATGCCCCTGCGACCTTTCAGAGATGCATGCTGTCGATCTTTTCGGACATGGTAGGGGAGTGTTTGGAGGTCTTCATGGATGATTTCTCGGTTTACGGCGACAGATTCGACTCGTACTCCAGCGATGTATAGAGGTTCACTTGGTGCTATCTTGGGAGAAGAGTCACTTCATGGTGACTCAAGGGACGGTGCTTGGCCATATCATCTCCGACAGGGGCATGGGGGTTGATCCGGCCAAGGTAGATGTCATTAGAAAACTCGCACCGCCGTCCAATTTGAGGCAGTTACGGTCCTTCCTGGGGCACGTCGGTTTGTACCGACGATTCATTCATGATTTCAGCAGGATTGCCCGGCCGTTGACTGACCTACTGACGAAAGACACCGAGTTCCTTGTCGATGACAAGTGTCTTTCATCCTTTGAGACTCTCAAGCAGAGTGTTATTGAGGTTCCTGTTCTCCAGCCGCCTGATTGGTCTCTCCCATTCGAGATCATGACGGATGCCTCCGATTTTGCCGTGGGGGCCATGCTGGGACAGAGGAGGGATGGAGTCCCCTTTGCTATCCACTACGCTAGCCGCACATTGGATTCCGCGCAGCGGAATTATACAGTTACAGAGAAGGAGATGCTAGCCGTAGTGTTCGCCCTAGATAAGTTCAGATCTTACATCATTGGATCTAGAGTGACCTTGTATACTGATCACACCGCCATCCGATACCTCATGGCAAAGAAGGATGCCAAGGCCAGACTGACTAGATGGATCCTTCTACTCCAGGAGTTCGACATTGAGATCAAGGATAAGCCTGGAGTCAAGAATGTGGTGGCGGATCATCTCTCCCATTTAGAGCATCCTGAGGAGTCCGAGCATATTGATCCCATTTGTGAGACCTTCCCAGATGAGGCGATCCTTGCTATCGCCTCTCTCCCGTGGTATGCCGATATTGTGAACTTTCTCGTTGCTGGGAAAGTCCCACAAGATTGGCCCAGGCAGAGGCTTGAGACCTTCCTTGCGAAGGACAAGTCCTACCACTGGGAGGATCCCATCCTTTACCACGAAGGAGGGGATAGCGTCTGGCGTAGGTGCATTCCTCAGGAGGAGCACCATATCGTCCTCACTTACTGCCACAAGCTTGAGGCAGGAGGACATCATTCTGGGAGGAGAACGACATAGAAAGTGCTCTAATCCAGCTTGTGGTGGCCTACCCTCTTCAAGGACTCTGATGAGTTCGTGAAGAGGTGTACTGACTGTCAGAGGATGGGCACTTGTGGACAGCGTGATATGATGCCGATGCAGCCCATTCACTTCTGTGAGGTTTTTGACGCATGGGGCATCGATTTCATGGGTCCATTCCCTAAGAGTCAGGGATTTGAGTACATTCTGTTGGCCGTAGACTATGTTAGTCGTTGGGTTGAGGCTATCCCCGCCCGAGCCGCTGATGCCAGGACAGTTTGCAGATTTTTGAGGAAGCACATCATCACGCGGTTCGGGGTACCTCGAGTATTGATTTCAGATGGGGGGTCTCATTTTATCAATGATAAGGTGAAGGCCCTTGCTAGCGAGTTCGGAATAGACCATCGAGTTGCCACTCCATACCATCCACAGACGAATGTTCTAGCCGAGGTGTCGAACAGGGAAATTAAGACTATTTTGCAGAAAGTCGTCTGCCCTGACCGTAAGGATTGGTCACAGCTTTTGGACTCGATCTTGTGGGCATATAGGACATCTTTCAAGACACCATTGGGCACATCTCCCTTTCGCCTCGTATATGGCAAGCCGTGCCATTTACCTGTTGAGCTGAGACACAGGTCACTTTGGGCAGTCACTGAGATACTTATGGATCCAGATAATGTAGGAGATCAGAGGAGGGCAGAGTTAGCAGCCTTGGAGGAGCTTAGAGATACCGCCTTCTCAAACAGCCTACAGTATAAGGAGAGAGTGAAGGAGTGGCATGATTCTCACATCAGCCACAAGCATTTTGAGCCTGGACAGAGAGTATGGCTGTTTGATGCGAGGCTTCATCTATTTCCAGGGAAGCTACAGAGTAAATGGAAGGGACCCTACTTGGTGAGAAAGGTACACGACAACAGTAGCATTGACATATCCGAGTTGTCTTCTGAAAGTACCTTTCGTGTGAACGGCCAGCGGCTCAAGCCATTTCTAGATCATGAGCCGCGGGTCGTTGATGTTGTCCCTATTCATTTTGCGTGAGATGTGGTCTTTTGACTCACATCTATTGCATCTCACGCCTGATTTTCACTGTTCTTCCGACCTGTATAGATCTAGATGTCCATATCATCACATTCTTTAGTCCCACATCCCTTTCTGCATCTTTCGATTATGCTATACTTAGGGTGTACTTTACCCTAAGTATAGGGGGGATGTAGGACCTTTGGGTATTTCTTTTGTTTCTTTCTACCCCTGTTTTGATGCCTATACTTAGGGATATTTTACCCTAAGTATAGGGGGGGTAGACCCTGTACATTCTTCACTCGGTTTTCCCTTTGTGTACAGCCTGCTATACTTAGGATTACTTGATCCTAAGTATAGGGGGAAAAGCTGAGAATCTCTTGATTTTCTATTCATTCATTCTTCTTTGTATATAGCCTTCCTTTTCACTTCCCTATACTAAGCACGAGTTATGTCTTATTCATCGCTCTTGACTCTGAGGACATCGTTCGAGCTAAGTATAGGGGGGTGTATATCTATTTCATATATACTTTAGCCATAACTCGTACTTTGTGTGAGTGTGTTAATAAATAAAATGGCTAAAAACCCTAAAAATCACAAAAATTAAAAATTTTTCCTGTAAATAATCATTCTTTTATTTGCACATACATAGCTAGTGTACAAATCATTTTTGTAAAAATGTTTTCAAAAATCTTTTGTGTAAAGCTTGTGTAAATATTTTTTTTATCAAAATTATGTATATAGTACAAAATTTTTCCAAAATGTTTTGAAAATCAAACGTTTGCAAAAATCTTGTGTAAATGTGTGTAAATACTTTTGCAAAACTTGCACTTCATGCATTCATCCATACATGATTTCAAATCATTTTTCAAAAATTTTGCATGTTTGTAAAAATTGTGTAAATAACATCTTTGTATATATGTATATAGTTTTTCTGGATGATAATTGACATTTAAACTAACCTGGAATTAAATTGGGAAATGGAGCTTGATTAAGAACTTAATCCACCTAATTTATAAGAGGAACCTTATAGGGCTTAGGTTTAAGGCTTTTCAGGTCTATGGTGACTTAATTCTTTGAGTCCACTAGGCTATGATCACATGTCATCTCAATGAGCCTAAGTAGAGCACTTAACAACGACACATGACTCATAGGGACAATGGCTTTACTTGGACACCAGCACTTTGCATCGAGCTCTCTACGGATGAGGTGGTGAGGAGGCAATCTTCCTTGACTTGGGGTAGCATATGAGGGTAGTACTTCTAGGCGGAACCTCTCTTCTTCTTTTAGTGAAGGAAGTGCATCTCAACTTGGTCTGGTTGCCATGAGGTCTAACGACATGAGTTGTGGGTTGCAATAATGCTTCAAAAGAGGGATAGTCTACTGGCTCAAGAGGAAAAACTCCTTGTATATATGCTGCACATGTATATGTTGTATAGATGCACTTGAAAAAAAATGCAAAAAGAAAATAACTCCAAAAAAGTGGTGGGTCTGAGAGAAAATGATAATCCCACCGGAGTATGTATATAGTGCAATAAGCAAAGCTTGAGATTCATGATCCACCTTATGTAGCTTGCAGCAGGGAGACTTGGCTACACTGGTCAAGCTCCCAAGGATACATGGCTACACTGGCCATGGTCCATTCTCTTCTTCCTCCTCTTCTTGAGCCGGTTGAACTTGAACTTAGAAGGGAATACCCCGCTCCTCGAGGAAAGAGTGGCCAGATTGGGGTCATAGAGTTACCTTGTTGGGGAGGGTTGTCAAGTTGCCATTTCTGAGGTAGAGAGCTTATACTTCACTTCCACAGTACAAGGAAAGATTCATGGTCTTCAGGGTTTGTGTTTGATGACTTGTTCTGATCTGGATTGTTGAGGAGACTTGATTATAGATTAGTGGAACTTAGAGACTGTTGAGTTTTAAGCATGAGTCCAAATAAGGTTCCGACACATTAATAATCCAAAGATCTGATTGAGCTCCATAATTCAATTTAATGAAGGCAAGTTTAATATTCAACCTAGATCCGTGTGCATTCTCCTCTTTTTCTTTTGCTTTCTTTCTTTTTCACTTCTTTTTCAAATAAGTTTTTGCTAAGGGACTAGCAAAGTTAAGTATAGGGGGGTGATGAATACTCATTCATCACTCTTTATTCTTATATTTTAGCTACAAAAACCTTTGGAAATACATGTAGATACTTGTAAATACAAATAATTACCAAAAGCATGCATTGTGTAAAAAGTAATAATTAGCATGTTTTTGTGAAAAAATAAAAGAATAAAGATTAAAAAGAAAAAGAGGGAAATATTTAGAATAAATATTGAGCAACCTAATCCCAAGGGAGGGCTCAGCATGGGCCTGACCACATAAAAGCCAAAGTAGGGAGAGATAGGGGCTCATGTGTGTAAATATCCCTGTAAATACAACAAAAATGTTTTCCTCCCAAAAATAGAATAAAAGTGGCTTGTACATATTTGTATATATTTATAAAGACAAAATCAAAATAAAAATAGAAAAAATTAAAAAGAAAATAAAAACATTCACCTTGTACATATTCACCATGTATATAAATACACTCCTATATTTATTCTACCCTATAAATAAATAAATTTAATTCCACAAAAATTTGTATATATTTTATCTTTTATGGTGTAAATAAATAAAATAAAAACCATAAAAACAAAATAAAAAGAATAAAATTAAAAACCAAAAAGAACCATGTAAATATACCATGTATATACATGTACATATCTATTTATTTCAACCTTGTATATAAATAATAAAAATAAAATAAAAATATCTTATTATTCCTAATTTTATGCTATAAATAAATAAAATATAAAATAGGGATAAAAATGTATAAAAATAACAAATTAAAAATCAAAAATTAAAAAGCCATATTGTAGATACACCTATATATAGCACTACAATGTAAATACCCTATTTTTATTTCAAAAAAATAATTAAAAATCACAAAAAATAGAAAAAATTAAAACAAATATTTTCCATGTTTTAAGTTTTTACTAATTCGGCCATTTGCTATTTTTAAATTAATTTCCAAATCATTTCCAGGTGGCTGATTCCCATTGGTCCACGAGGACGTTGACCCCCCGGTCAACTCCCCCCTGTGGACCACTTCCCACGGGTCCGACGCCGGACCCGATTTCTCACCATTTTAGCGTCACGACCCGATCACCTCACACCCAAACCCAGGGTCCTATTTGTTCTTGCCAGATCCGACACCCTCACCGGGATGCCCGCCTCGGGGTCCGCGCTCTGAGCTGCCCTACCCGATCGACTTTAGCCGGACCCCTGGCTGTATAAAGGCCGAGCTCCGCCTCCATTTTCCCGATCTTTGGCTCATTCGCCTTCTACCCAGTGACCTCCAGTGCCTTCGCGAGAGTGACAGCTCGCTCCGGGCGTTGTTGCAGTGAGGAGGAGACGTCTCGTCCACTGATCCGGCATCTTCGCGCCGCCGTGCTCCGCCTGAAGGTAGAGCTCGAGCCTCGGGCCTCGACGACCCGCGAGGCGACGACCCAGAGCTCCCAGAGCTCACGCCCAGTCGACTCATCCGCCCAGGTAGCCTTAGTTCTCTCCCCTTTTCTTTGATTTTGCATTTCGCCCAGTTCACCCCTTTTCCGTTCTGCTTCGATTCCGTCCATCCTAGTCGCCTATCGATCATCGGAGCATCCCATCACGACCGCCTTCCCCTCGCGCATCTTCTCCACCCATCCATTCAATCCAGCTCGCACAGGAGCTGGGGTTTCGAGCTCCTCCGCTGTCGCATTGCCGGAGCTCGACCGCCCCGCCGCACCGACCACCTTCACCCCCGCTTATAGGGTCGAGGCACTTTGCCCTCGACCCGCGAGTCTGCTGATGTGCTTTGCAGGTCCATTCGAGGACATCTGAGGGTCTCTACCATTTGAAGCAGCTGCTCTTCCTCCGCCGACCTTGCCTGAGCTCCCCAGAGCTCCGTCGAGCCATCGGAGGATACCAGTAGATGCGGAATGCCTCCACGCTTCTTCTCCGATCATCCGTGGCCTTCGAGGAGTCCTCCAGCGCCTGCACGAGACCGGCGAAGTTCGCCGGAGCTCAGTTCGTCGAGGACCCTCCCCCGCCGTTCGATCCTCTTCCAGCTCCAGTTTGCATCTCCGCCGTCCATCTGAGGAGCCGACACCACCGTTCGATCCTTGGAGGAGAGATTGTGACCGTCGACTCACCGAGGGTTAGCCACATCACCAGCAGCCGTCAGATCTCCACGTGGCTCGCATCCGACGGTCGACTTAATAAAGGGTAATTTACCCTTAGGCCCTTCTCTTTTTATAGTTTGTTTTTAGTCTTGTATATAGTTTTAAACTTTTATTTGCGTTGGGAAAATTGCATAGTGGACCCTGTCTTATCTGGTATTTACGTGTATGCCCTTGCCTGTAGTAGACCACGTGCATCGACACGTGCTTTGTTGGGTTATTTACATGTATGACCTCCATGTTCTAGGATGTTAATGAATGAATGAAAGTTTTTAGTTATATGCATATATACCCCTGTGCGTGGTTTTTTAGAACATGTGTTGAAATTCGTGGGTATTTTACACTGAGGTCCCTAGACTTTTAATACCTGTTATTAAATAGTCCAAGAACCTCAGTTTCTTTGCAATTAGGTCCCTTAGTGCCCAAGTCATGCGCCTTGCGCGTGTTTTCTTGGACAAATTGCACCGGACCCCCTGGAACTTTTACTATTTGCGTACAGGTCCCTGTGCACTATACCCTAGTTTTGATTTTTAATAAAATATCAAATCAACTGCAAATGTGATTAAAATTGGACACATGGCTCCTGCCAGGTGTAAAATTTTCTCCTATTTTTGGGGACATTTTTGATTTCATTTGCTATTTTTTAAAAAAATCAAAACACGCAATTTCTTTACTATCTAAGTTTTAAAATCACAAAAAATATTAAAACACCTCTAAAAATTACAAAAAACTTAGACAGTAGTCATTTTGCCTTGTTTGATTTTCTGACCAATTTTGGTCATTTTTAGATATATAAAACCCATAAAAATTGAAAAACACTAAAAATCTTATAAAAATTCTAATAATTAATTTAAAAAACCAAAAATAATAATTCCAGTGCCTAAATTTTCCTTATACTTTCTAGTTTTTTGGAAAATTACCTTTAGACCTTGATAGGCATTTATCTATTTTATATTGGCTCTCCAAGTCTGACTGGACAACACCTTCATTTCTTTGTCTTGTTTGATTTTTAGAAAAATCAATAAATATCAGGAAAATATCAAAAATTAACCAAAAACAGTAAAAAATATAAAAAACATAAAAATATTTTTATTTGAATTTTTGAGTGATTTTTGAGTGCCTTAATAATTGCTTGAAGTTGGTTGCTTTATTGCTTTCGTTATTTTCCTTATTAATTAAAAATCTAAAAAAATTTAAAAACATTAGAAATCCACCAAAAATTGTTGCTCTTTTATTTTATTTCTTTTTAGACTATTTCGTAGGCTGCAAGGCCATTACGTGCTCCTTGTGTTCGACCCTGGTCGCTATACCGGGTTAATATAATAGCGAGACCGCTACTTGAGTTTGATTGATTTTTGTCCTATTTTGGTGGTCTATTTTTCTCGATCGACTGCGCTTGGTGACTTGGGTCGCAACGACCCTTGATTACCTTTTACCCTTGTGATCAGGCGTGTCGTCAGACAACATAATTTAAAAAATTTTCAAACGATGAAACCACATGATCCAAGAACACTTCTTGGATCCTTTCATCTAAACCACAAACAAGTATTAGGGTTACCTCTTGAAGCGTGGTTGCGATCGAGTCTCTAAACGAAGAGCCATGAATTCTAAAAACGGATGACTTTTTACAAATAACCATGCAAATTTACAAATAACAGATGACTTTTTGAATGAACAACGGATTCTAAAAAAAAACAGTCGTTACAAAAGGAACATTGAATTCTACAAAAAATGCGTGAGGATACAAACATATGCCTCAGATAATATCGCCCAACACAAAACTGGATATTTTTTAAATAAGGTATTGACAAAAATACCAAAAATAAAATTAGTTAAATTTAGTATTTCAGAATATTAATTGGCGTGCCTAATTGATGCGAAAGTTGATAACCAAAATGCCCTTTTGGATAAATAAATTGATGATGCCGTTAGAATCTAAGGCTATGATCGTTGGCCTTCCTTAAGGATGGAAGCACCAAGTCCTATTCTAAAGGCCCCCTAATGTATAATAGTTTTCAAAATCCAACTTTTGCATCTTAACTCTAAATTAAATGAAACCGCCTTCATTAAATAGCTAATTAAAAGTTATATAAAATTATCATGATTTTAATGAATTTTTAGTCCATACCAATGTAGCCAAGTCATATGACTGTAGGCTCACATAGATACTTTGACTTTGAAGCTCAAGCTTTCTTATTGAATACATATTCTAATGGGAATTGATTTTTCTTTGACTTTTGTCCGTCTATTTTTTTGGAGTTTTTTTCGAATACTATATACAACAACATTTACATATGGACTTATTCCTCTTGAGCCAGTAGACTATCCATATTTTGAAGCATTCTTGCAATCCACAACTTCTATCATTAGACCTCATGGCTATTGGATCAGATTGGCGTACAATGGCCACAGATATGTGACTTCGGATGTTTCCATTGACTTGTGTCTCATGTTGGCAAATCCAGTCCTCTACTACTTCAACTTAGATGAGCAAAGTGTAAAGTGCAGGTATGCAAGTTTGGTCACTGTCGACAAGAGTAGTACGAGTGTTCCAAAATATTCTACTTAGGCAATCAAGGCGACACTGAACCAAGTCTTGTGGTATCAAAGAATTAAGTGTAGTAGACTTGAAGTATATCATTTTTAGTTCCCTTGAGGTTCCTGTGATTAAGTGGATTAAGGTCCAATCAAACTCAATATTCATATTTTATTTAGACTCGTCCAATTGTTATTATCAATCCAAAAAATACAATTGTTATGCACAATGCAAGAAAATATTTTTGTGATGCAATTTTCTGATTTTGAAATTTTTATGGGTTTTTGAAAAATTTTGCAAATTTTTATGCAAATTTTGAAAATATTTTACAAATTTTTATGGATATTTGTTTTTACAAGTTTTTAGTGGGTTTTCAAATATAAAAGAAGTTTTAGAAAATAGTTATCTACAGATATTTACATGAGAATGTATCTTTTTATTTACAGAAATTTAGGTTAAGGATTTACAACAGGTATTTATAGGTGTTACGTACAAGATTTGTAAAGAATTTTTATAGTCCTCAAAATAATTTGCAAAGATTTTGAAAAACATTTTGAAAACTTTATTTTGAACGAATAATTTAACAAAAAATGCAAATATTTACAAAATTAGAAAATCATTTTGCAAAGATTTTTTAAAGAGTATGTATAGGTTTTTCAAACTATTTTTGCAACCATTTTCCAAACCATTTGTGAAAAGATTTTCAAACATTTTATTCAAACAAAAGAAAGAAATTTTTACAATTAAAACATTTTTACAAAGGTTGAAACGTTTTACAAAAGAATTTCCAAACAATTTTCAAAAGATTTTTTAAAGATATTTTCCAACCATTTTTCAAACATTTTGCATTCATCGGTATATACAAAGAATTGTATTTTGTCTTTTTATTTTTATTAATTAGTCATATTATTTGAATATAGAAAAGTACGAGTTATGACTAAAGTAAATACATCATACATACGAACCCCCATACTTAGCTTGATTTATGTCCTCATAGATCAGAGAGAAAAGAGAAGATATACCTTCTACTGAGTGTAGAAGAGCCTATACTACTACGACTAAAGAATAATGAAAGAATGAAGAATGAGAAATCGGTCATCCTCCTATACTTAGGATCAATTAATCCTAAGTATAACAGACTGTATTCTACATGCAGGGAGGGTTGAGGGTGGGAATGAACATATCCCAACTCGGTTTGTCTCCCTCTATACTTAGGGTAAGACATCCCTAAGTATAGACAAAAATATCGATAGGAGAGGAGACAGTTAAGGAGACAAATAAAAACCAATAAAAAGAAAAATGTGTTGGGTGAATGTACGCATCACTCCCCCTATATTTAGGGTAAAAGATCCCAAGTATATGCAACAATAGAAGTGATGAAACGAAATGACGACAGAACACTCGACTCATCCACCTCCCCTATACTTAGGACAAACTGTGTCTTTAGCAAGGCAAACACATGGACTGAGGTGGGTGAGCAAAATAGTAGATGGAAGGAAGAAAACGAAAGCGGATATACAAAGTGGAGGCTATACAGAGATCAAGAAGGTAGAAACGTACCTTCTTGCATGATCGTTGAAGAATGGATCTAACAAGGTGCAAATCATTATCGGACTTATCATCTGACTCAAACAAATCAGGATTGACATGGAATAGATCCCCAGTAATCTCAAAGTGAAAAGAACAAACTGGTCTGTGGAAGTAGTGTGGTCAGGTTTGGATTGAGAAGTCTCGGGGATCTCAAAATGAAAGGGCACGACTCATATATAGAAGTAGTCAGGTCAAATCTAATATGTGAATTCTCTCCTAAGTCTACCTTACACACTAAGGTGTCTATGTAAATGCCGCAATGTCATCAACACATCGCCATGCATATGAAGAGGGAACTCCAAGGTCTATGCTATCTGAGTCTTCCTCCCTAAAGAGGAATTCTCAGGTCTCAATATCATCCATAATAAAGCAAACCTCTCTGATATCAGCAGATAGGTCATAGTCCTCAGGGTCGGCTGACATAGACACACTCTCATCAGATATGGGTCTCTAGTCCATGGTAGATGTAGTGGTCAAGACAACGCTCTTGTCGACAGAACAAAAGCGCACTTCTCCAGATCCATAATCAATAAAGACTCTCGTTGAGGCCAGGAAGGTCGTCCTGGGATAATTGGAGAGCGCTCCATGGGGATGGAGATCTTCATGGGCAATACATTGAAATCAATAGTAAATCTCATGCCCTGGATCAGAATGATGATGTTCTCAAGAATACCCCTCGGCCTCTTTATTGATCCGTCAACGAATTGACAAATCGTCCTGATTTTCTTGAGAGGCCCAAGGTGAAGATATTGTACCAATGAGAAGGGTATTATATTAATTGATGCATCGCCGTCAAGGAGAGTATGGTCACATTTGTAGTCAGAAATGGCACATCTCATGAGGGGTATACGAGTGTCCCCTTTCTTATAGAGTGGACGGTGGGTGATCGTGTAGGCAGTGGCCATAATGAGAAGGTGTTGCTTGGATCTGCTTTGTTGCTTTCTTTTCTTAGGAATGGGTGCATATAATATGTCCATGACCTTTTGAAGTTGGTCCTCAATAATGTCATGAATAGATGCTGCCACTTTGGGATGGGACAACATTTTTTTAAGATTTTCTATTTCTTCCATACAAGGGAAGAGATTAGAATCATCCACACAAACATGACTAAGAGCCGTATATACAGTGTCATCCTTGGGGGTTTAAAAAGGTGGGAATTGTGGTGGATGCATGTGTGAGCAAAGGATATGGCAACGGTTCCCCTCCTGGCAACTCGACTCAGCTAGGTGTCTCCCATTATTATCTTTTTATATTTTTTATATTTTTCTCATTTTTTGTATTTTAGACGATTTCAAGATCTCATGGGTGTCCTCAAGTTATTCATAGCATGGGAAGGCGAAGCGATAGTATGACTCTTATTTATACTAGTGAGGTCATCTATCCTCTACTTCATTTGTTCCACTACCTGGGTCATGTACTCAAGTGTGGTATCAATAAGAGGTGACTCCAACAACTCAATCTCAGGAGGGTGAGATATATGGGAATGTGATGGTGATGGGTAAAAATCAAAATCTGATGCCTAAAACTATGAATGAGGCGGGTATGTACAAAAAGGAAAGTCAGGAGCAAAGTCCTCCTGATAAAATGGAGGAGAACTGACTGGAGAGTAAGAAGGGTCCGCGAAGTCCGAACAAAAATAGCTCCAGTCAGCCATCTCTAAAACAAAAGACAGGGATCGAGAGATCACGATGGTCAAGTCAAGATATGCAAGAAACATGCGTAAGTGCGCAGAGAAGATCGAGTATGCACACAAACAAACCCGAATATAAACAAAAAAATCCCTCAATTTATTAACTCAACACAATTATAGCCATGAAACTTCAGTTGTTTTATCTTGTCAAATTTTAGAGTTAGGTGAGAAAACAAAATATTTACAAGCTCACATGTACAGTCACCTAGAGTAGTTATGTTCTAGCCTGGGGTGCACATGTACTAGAACATCAGATCACTTCATCTAACATCTGAGGCAACTACTTCCAGAAATAACATGGCCCAAGAGCCGATGCAAGAACTTAAGGCACAAGTCTAGGGATGGGGATTTTATTCCTTAGGTGTCTGTGCCTCACTCAGTCTGATTTGTAACATTTATACAAGAAGAGGTTGCTCCCCTCAAAACGATGATTTGTCCGTTATGTTTATTTAAGATCGAGTAGAATTAGCAGTCCTAATTTTATTGATTATCACCTTTTTGATATTTTTGAATACACGAAACGAGGTATCAATTCCTTTAGTATCTTAGTGTACAAAATTAGAGGGAGAGAGTCAGAAATTCAATGCAAGCATAAATCAATGATGCGTGCTAAGATAGAGATGCTCACCTTGCATCCAGCTCTCTTTCTGTAGGTTGATAGACATGAATAAAAAGCTACACTATATGCAAATGCAAGTCGATGAGAGCGCCCTAGAAACATGAGTTCCTATTATCGTGAAGAACAAGAGCTGACTACCTACACAAGAAACCTAGAGTCCGGTCCTGGAGATTCATGGATGCCCGCCACAACGGGTCCTGCAAGTGCTATATAGAATCTCTCACGACACGCGGCTTCAAATCCAAATAATCAATAGTTAGATTTGACTAGATCCAAGCGTAAATCTATAGGTACATACAATTTAATTAGGGTTTTGGACTTATTCTATCGAACATGTAAATCCTAAACTAGGGCTCAATCACACAAATCAAATAAAAAGAAAGTAAAAAACTCAAAACATGTGAAACAAAGAAAAAAAGCAAGTAAACCACAAAAAATCGATGAGGCCCCCAGGTGAATAAACAAACAGGCAGTAGACCTCGTGAAGTGTGGCAGTATCTAATGTCCAAAATTATTACAATTTAATTGTATAAAAATAAAAGGAAACCACTTTCTCACTAAATAAAATAAAAATGCTAAAGGGTGACTGCTCTTTTTTCTTCTCCCTTTGCCTCCTTTTCTTGCTCTCTTTTGGTCAGCTTGGGTGCATCAGCCTCTTGAGAAATCACCATTGTCGTCCAGTCCCTCGCAAGAACGATCGACAAAGAAATAAGTGGTCAAAATATTTAAAAAATTATAAAAAATAAATAGCAGAAAATAAAAGAAGAATAATGTACAAAACTGCTACACTCTGTTGTTCCCCATCAATAACACCATTTGTTTAGCCACTACAAAAGAGCGATATGATCATACTCTCCATACAAGGCAGGAGCGCAGTCTATGCGATGACTGCTCGCTAAGCCAAGCAGCTAAGAGAACAATTAACCCACACAACATAAGAATCAAGAAATTCAGCGTAAATGTAAATGGATCAAAATTTATTATAACCCAGAAATGAATGTATATAGTGGGCAAGTAGTCTGGGTGTCGAACATAGGGAGATAAGTTAGTGTAGCAGGTCTATTAATTATAAATAAGTAATGAATAATTATTATAATTGAATTTGTAGAATATTCACTTAATTAAGTAATTAATGTTTTTGTGGGTTTTTATTTTATTATTATTATTATATATATTTATTTATTATTTATTTTTTAATTTTATAATATTTGTTTTCTTTTTGAAATTATCTGATTTTTAATTTCTTCTTCTTTTAATTATGTAATATATATATATAATTATACATGAAAATGTATAATATAAGTGATATATAATATAAAGTATATAATACTTATAGAAAAATAAAAAAAATACCTAAAGAATTGGCATTTTAATTTTATAAATGACTTAAATATTTATAAGGTATTTAAAGTAATTAATAATAATATTAACTATATATATAAGTATATTATGCAATATATGGCATTATAGTTATATATAGATAAAAATAATAAAAAATTATAGAATAATATTTTTATATTTTCTAATGTTTTTGTGATTTATCAGGTAATTCTGCTAATTTTTAGTTATTCTTAAATTCAGAAATATTAAAAAAGCGACTAGATAAATATGTAGAATAGTTTTGAGTATTAAAAATACTAAATAAGTTCAAAATTTCTCAAAACTAATTTTAACATATATATATTTATATGCATAAATAATAATACATAAAGAAACTAATATTTTTGGGTTTTTGGAGATTTTTCTTTTTTTATAAGGATTTTGGAGCTTTTTAAGTTTTTATGTGATTTTCTGTTTCTAATTTTAGGGATTTTTGGTACGGAGTTATAAAATACTATAAAAAATAACCCTATTTTTTGGAATTTTTTAAGATGATTTTGTATTTTTTTATTGTTCAAATCAAACATGGAATAAAATATGTTTTTTTATTTTTAATAAATAGAAAATGTGTGTGTGAAATGCAGAATCAAATATATAACGTGGAGGAGTAATAAATCGGGCACATTATCCTTATTTCCCATAATTTTTGGAGCACGAATAATATCTTTTGAAAATACTAAACATACACAAAAATTAGTTGAACTGGTAGGGGTATTTTGCAATAAAAAATAAATATGAGGGGTGAGTGCAAAGTTACCACAAAGTTATAATCGAACTTAATATTTTATAATTAAACTACAATTACAAAAATCGTAGAGGTAAATATGCAAAATGCCCAGCTCACTTGGGGGACCAGGTGAGGTGCGCTACAAAGACCTAATAGTAATATGCATATATTCTGAGGGTTCACTTGCAAATAGTCCACAAAATATTACGTTGGAATATAATATTATAAGACTAACCAGAAATAAAATAAAAAGTAGTGGTATTTATGCAATTATCCCCAAAAGGCATCCAATCAAACGACGATGCATGCTTCACTAATCCACATGGCTGGCGCTCCATGTGCGATGACGCTTCGTCGATCAACAGTCAAGATTAGATCTTGGACTTCATCGAATGGGCAAAGCAGGCTATGATTGGACGACCGCGATCAGAACTGTAGAGGAGGTATGATTCGAAGGTAGCTGCTCTTCCCGAAGAACAAGGAAGAACAACAATGTTGGCGAGCTTCGATCTCCTCCCGTATGCTGCTTCAATCACTTGGATGGGTTCCGAGGGGCGCAAAATAAACATAGGAGTTCTCTGCTGTTGATGGTGTCTTTAGGAAGGTACATAACCCACTGGGAGACCCACTGGGAGGGTCCTAGTGATCTAGGAAGGACCGATCACATGGGAATGAAAGTTAGACCAAAAATGCCTCGACAGAGGCCTTGAAGTCCCTTGTCCTACACAGTTAGCTTATGCACGCACTAAGAGAGGCTCAGGGGATCCTATTGATGGGTGGAATGGATTGACATTGGTCGGGAGGAAATCTTCGGTGAAATGTGGCAGAGGAAGACTAGATCTCTCGATCGTGAGTGGATCGAGGTGAGTGGAATGATGTGTGGTGTAGAGTGGCAGTGGGGCGAGAAGATGGAGGTGGAAGGTGAGTCAGAACAGGGGTGTTGCGACAGAGACTAGGGCTGGAGCTCTTGAGCTTTGACAAATTTAAATCTTAACTTTATGCTAATGCTACTTATTAGAGCTTAAAATAAATGCACAAAATAAAGTTAAGATTAAAATCTACCTAAAATGTAAAGAAAACAGGGCAGCTCATACCTAGGGGAAGGGAGCAGATACCTTTCCGGCTATGATTGAGATGGCTGGGACCACCTCCTATGATGTTCCTCCTTGTTGTGAAGGGTGACGATCACCTCCTATCATGAGCATCATCACCACGAGGCACTCCAAGGAGGTAAGAACATGTAAAAGGTGAACCAACCTCAAAATTGGAAAAGAGGGTCGAAGATATAGGCTGAGGAACGAGCGGATTTTGATGGAAGGTGGTGTACGCTGGGAGAAGAGGAGATATGGTCGGCATGGATTACGGATGAGTAGACAACATCTTTCATGAAGGAGGTACAAGGCTTCGAGCCATGTATCATGGCAGAGAAAAATAAAGAAGAAAGGGGGTCCAGTTATTTTGACACACTAGGTCTGGGGTCAGAGGAGTTGACCCCAGGTCAACGGAGAAGGTCTCCCATTGTTCTAGGTGCGCCACTAGAGGACAAAATAGGTTGGAAAATTATAAATAATAAAAATAAAATAATAAATGAATTAATTAAATAAAATTTAAATATAATTTTTCATTATTTTATTTAGTAATTTATTATGATTTTAATTATTTTTTCTTGCTAATTTATTATGAATTACTTTTTACATGTATACATATAAGTATATTTATCTATATATTATGTATTTTATTTTATACTTCAGATTTTATTATTTTATACACTATTTTATGTATTTATAACTTATTTAAATATACATAAATGTATTTTTATTGTATTTTTCTGAAGTCATTTGTACACCTAAAGTGATAAGTATATTTATTATATATGTGTATGTATAGGGTATTCATCTTTGTTTAGAAATAGACTTATTTATTTTATCTTCTCTTTATGGATTTATTTTATTTTATCTATGTACATGTGTTATATATGATTTTTGCAAAATCATAAAAATACAAAAAGATGAAAAAAATAAATAATAAATAAAATGGATATTGTATTCATGTATAATGTACAATAGGTGTCCAGAACCTAACTTTTTCATCTTAACTCCCAATTAAATGAAAACACCTTCATTAAATATTATATACAATTAAAGATGATTTTGATAAATTTTGAGTTCATATAAAGAAGATATAGGCCTGGAAAGTCTGGATTTTGGATTTTTATTCTAAGTGTAGAAAGCATAATATGCATTATTTTTATGTGGAATAAATTTTTTATTTTTCTATATATTTTTATCTACAACTTTCATGTACGAAGTTTATTAATTTGATGTATAAATAATAAAAAATAAAATAGGTCCCAAACCTTTATTATTAAAGAATAAAAACGAGAATTTTTATTGTGTTTATTGGCCTTTATCTTCCCCTAATTTATTCCTTGCCGACCAAGTCAATTCTTTACTTAGTCTTGGTATTTAGGGTCGTTCAATACCTTTGGTATTTCATTCTTTTTCTTTTCTTTCCTTTATTCTGTTAGTTTGCCATTAATTACACAATTTTATACAATATTTATAAAATAAATAATGAATGTTATTTTGTATAAAATAGTGTTATATACATGCATTTAACTGGAGATTTAAGGCTAAAAAGAAGAATAAAGGTGATGAAATGGATTCATCAGTGTGTTCACATGTTCATGCTTGAAATTTGTCCAAAACATACGATATGTAAGATCTTATTCGGAAAAATCATTAAATAAAACAATATCCCTTCAAAATAACCCCATTTGAAGTTGTTGATAGGATTTACTAACCCATATAGGCATAGGCTTGCGATAACTTTCTTGACCATTGACCATATCCTTAATGTAAATATTAGTGTCCACATTACTGAAGAAAAACCAATCGAGCTTCGAGTGAAGTGGATATCCGCTATGGATGAGTACCTTTTGCATCTCTTTAATGATTGTAATCTTCGAGTTGTTTTTGCAAATGGTATTTGTCAATTGATCTCGTCTCTGAGCATTTCACTTACATGGCATGAAAAGGCTGAAGATGATGAACAATGAAGAGATTACTAAGGACTTTTGTTTCAATTGCAAGGACAGGAACCATCTCAGAGTGTGTGATTATGGGTAAGAATCATAGTTTAGCAATCCAATTACAATTATGGGTGATAATACCACACTCGTAATTGGATTACTAAACTATGATTCTCACCCGTAATCACATACAGTGAGTCGGCCCCGTCCTTGAAAATGAAACAAAAAGTCCTCAGCAACCTCTTCCTCGTTCATCATCTTAATCCTTTTCATACTCTACAAGTGAAATACTTGAAAATGAGATCAATGGATGCAAACCACTTGTAAAAACGACTCGAAGATTACAACTGTTGAAGAGATGCAAAAGGCAATTATCCATAACTGGTGTCCACTTCACTCGAAGCTCAGTTGGTTCTTCTTCTGTAACATGGGCATCGTTAGTTAATCCTATAACCCCCGAGACCTACATGGGATAGTCAATCCTAATACCATCACCAATAATGCTACAACAAAGCACTAAACTATCAACAACACTCATACACACCCTTATGTATGAAATTAAGAAAAATCACGAGGATAGTTAATAATAAAATTAATAGAACATAAATTAAGGACAAAAACGAAAAAAAGTAGGGTGTAAAAAACTCTTATCATATGGTAATGTCCTCATAAATCGATTGTTGCCGCATCCGATGATCGAGCGATGCCACCATAGTAACTGTTCATCCATGTTTGGTGTGGCACCGTTTGATCTTCGGGATTGTGGGAAATCATCATCGTGATTGGTGTGTTCACATGTTAAGCATAAATTCGTAGAGAACAAAAACATATGATATGTAAAACATTATTTGGAATCAATCGCTAGAAAGAGGTCGCCGATCGTTCGCTGAATACGTGATGTGATTTGGGCTCGTTGTAGTATGTGTACTTAGCGAATCAGTCAGAACCGAGAAAGGATCTCCATGAAGAGTGTCTCAGCTTAATTTATATCCCGGGAAAGTCTGGGGTCGAACACAGGGAGGCAAAGTAACAACTTCAGGTTAATTTGAAATAATTAGGTCTACATTTTCAAATGGTATTTTTTTTTAAATTTTATAATGCAAAAAAATGATAATGCAAACGCAGGTGGATTAAGAAACTAAGAAAATACACAACGTAGCCAAATTAGTTTTAATGTCAAATTAGTTCAATTTAACCAAATTATTTTTTTCTAGAATCTTAATTCAGAGATGAATGCAATACACTTTTTTTAGAATTTTATGAGTTAAAATGCAACAATTAAAAATACACACTTTTTATGGGTTTTTTTCGTAATTTTTCACTCAAACAGTATGCAAAAATTATGAAAATTTTACTATAATGCAAACATGATGCAAGGAGGCTACAATATTTTTTTTGGATTTTTCTGACCAAATATGATTTTTATGGATTGCTTAGTAAAAACAGAGTGACAGTGAGTAATTAATTCCTAATAAATCCATAATAGCAATTTATCCATACTGCGAATTATCTCAAAAAGATATATTTATATGCAATCTAGAAGAGTTGAAATTTTGCAAAAATATTAAGTGTGGATTTAATTAAAAATCAAAGATCAAAAGCACTCTACAATTTATTTCATGCACAAGATAACCAATTAATATGAAATTTGGAAAGTACTTAAATCACACTTCAAGACATCATTCCTAGTTTTTTGAAATTTTTCGAGCAACTGTGAGTGAGATATGAATTTATGGGTCCAGATTGGATAAAATATGAAATATTTCAGTTAAATAATTTTAATTAATTACACACAACTCACAAAACAAATAAATATTCATATAGTAGACAATTTGTTACTCAATATCATGCTATTTTTCATTGAAATTAAAGATGCCATAATGAGGTCCAAATTAAAACGTGAACAAAAGGTTATCCTTGCAAAACAGAAATCAAAATTAAACAACACAAACATGCACATGGACCGTTTTGTAATATTAGAACCATGCAATAACAAAAATGCATATTTTATAGAAATTAAAAAAATATAAAAAAAACACGACCTTCGTACTCTACAGTGATGCTAGGGCGTAGGGAGGAACGGGCGGACCGTGAGCGGCGGTGTCACTACGCACGTGGCCGCGGCGGAGGAGACGTGGAGGAGGCCGGACAGTTGGGGCGGTTGCTGCGTGCACGTGGCGGTGTCCGACCACTGGTGGAGGTGGCACTGTGCTGCTGGCGGTGCGGGGTGGCCGCCCTCAGGCTGGAGGAGATGTGACGGGGAGAGCGCCGGCGGGTGGTGCGGCTGCCGACGGTGGGCGCTGCGCTGCGCTGGGGGAAACCACCGCTGGGGCGGTTGCTGGAGGCGGTGCTGAAGGTGGTGCGTCGCTGGCCTGGTGGGTGGCTGGTGGCAGTGGGGTGCTGCAGCTGCAGCTTATTTATTTATTTATTTTCTGAATTATTTTGCTGATATAATAAAGTTTTTTTTTAAAAAAAATAGTTTTTTTTAATTTTTTAATTTTCTTAAACATGAAACAAAATGCAAATGAAAATGAAGGTGGATAATGGATAGATGGATTTGGGGATGCTATGATGATGATGGTAGTGGTGATGAAAATGATATGATGGTGATGGAATGCAAAAGATAAAAAGATGTGGTGGAGAAGGTGGTAATGGAAATGATAAGTGATGATGTGGTAGTATAAAAATGATGGTGGTTACCAAGACAACAAGAAAACAAAATGTTAGATAAAAGAAAATAACAAGAGAAATGAGAAGAAATACTTACCTGAATCTTCGTCGGATTTGCAGAGCAGCTAAGCTGGACTCCTGTCGTCGCTTCGATCCGATTGGCAAAATAAAAATCAAAGAAACTACGCGAGCTCGATGGGGAACTCGTGATGCGGAGCGGAGCTCCGCAGATCTCGCCTGAAGGAGGTCGTCGCTTGAGGAAGACGCTTCGCCACTGTCACCAACAAAACACTCCAAGCTCTCTCCTTTTCTATTAGAATGGCGGATGATGAAAAATTGTGGATGTGGAGATGAATATAAAGAGAAGAGAAATGAAGGTTAGATATGTGGTGGAGTTGAATGGGAGGTTATATTATTGGTGGAGTTGAATGGAGGTTAGATGAAGAATGTGGGGTGGAATGGGAGTTGGTGGTAGAATGAAAAGAAGAGGGAAGTTAGTGTAGAGAAAAAGAAAAAAAATAAAAGGAAAATAAAATAAAATAAAGTAGGCTACTTTAAATACAATAAAATAAAAGAGAAGAAAAAGATTGGAGAATTTACAATAGGACACAAACAACATGTACATGTTTCTTATTACTTTTCTAATTTTAATTAATATTTTTTTGTATTTTTAATAAAAGATATTTACAACAGAAAAATACAATAAAATACTATGAAGAAAATACAACACAAAAGGGATTTTTTTGGATTTTTTAGTAATTAAGAAGAGTAAATAAAAAATGATGAAAGAAAAATGTATGCAATATATACAATGCACACCTAGGTCCCCAAACCCAAAGTTTGCAAACAAGCTCTGATTTTAATGAAACCACTTTCATTGGAAAGATAATTTTCTAACTTAAACTTTAAAAATGAGTTTGGTAAATTTGGAATTCACACGGAGCAGGAATTTGGTCGGGAAGTTGGACTTTGCGGCTTTTTATCTTTGGGATATGGGGGCATTTATTTGAGGTGAAATTTATTTTATATTTTTATATTTTTATATACATTTTTATGAACAAAATAGAAAAGAATTAGTCAAAAAAGAGTTGAAATAAAATTATTAAAAATACATGAAGTTTTGGGCTATTTATAGGTGAAAAACTCCTTTATTTTTGTGACTTTTTATTGCTAATTTATTTTGTATAATATAATATACAATAATTAATGTGTTTTATTTACAAGAGTCATTTTGTTAATTTATTGATTTTATGGATATTTATTTGGGATTTTACTCAGGGATTTTGCTAAGATCAAGATATTTAGATGATGAATTGCGGACTCATCACCCCCTATACTTAAACTTTGCTAGTCCTCGAGCAAATAAAGAATGAATAAGTTAGAATAACCACTGATTTTGCATTTGAATACAAGACTTGTTCCATTCAAGAACTCTTGGTTTTAGATATCCTAAAATTCCAAGTTGAACCAAGCTTTAGTCAAAAGGTATCCAATTTCCCTAATCATCAGACTCTCTCTGTATACATATATAGTAGGGATATGACTTAAGTGTGGACTGCAGTTACAAGAGTAGAGTCGCAACGTCACCCAAGGTTTCAGTCCAATAGATTCTCCTACGAACCCAATCCTCAACACTAGAAAATAAACCATTTCTTGCATCCAATCCACCATCTCTTTAGTTGTCAGACTTGAAAGTGTAGATGGAAGGCCAGTTGATGGAGGGCATAGGATTGTGTCATTTCTTTTCTCCCTCTCATTGGAATAAGGATCCTCTCGAGTGCCTTATTACTCAACGTATTTTTTTGGTGTTGATCAGTGTGTCCGTCAAGAGAAGTTGGAGTCATCTGCACTTGTTTTCTTGGGAGTACACCGGGGTGTGCCTTTTTTGAGTACCTATCGTACCTTCTACACCCAGACTTGTAGCATTTACGATGCAAAGCCCTTTTTTGGTGCAAGCCCGACTCCTGGTCCTAATAGCGGTGGTCCAAGTGGACACTTTGAAAATGGTTGGGAGTGCTCGCCTTTTGTGGAAGCTCTTTGATATTTGACTTTGTGGAACGAGAGCTTTTCTTTAACATTTCATTGCTTTGTAATATTTTTGGTTAGCTCCATTGCTTTTACTAAGAGTTGGCGCACACTGATCAACATTTATTTTATTTTATCACACCCTGGCACTTAGGTAAATATCAAGAGATAGTACAAGAACGATATTCTTATACTGGCTAAAGGTGCTGACACTCAGGTTTCATGAAGTCTTCATTGATTTTATCCCATCCTCAAGCATCATTAAATCAGGTCCAAACTCAAATCCCTCATCCCAGTTCCTCAAGTGAAATTTCAACTCATCTCATCATAACGACAGTTGTGTATGTGAAGTGTTGATCATATTCTTAAGATAGAGACTAAGCATGCAATATAGCACACAAATCGTTCAAACTAGGGAAATGTGAATAATTAAGTCTAATAACCTAATGACTAAGGCTGGTTAACTCAAAATCTCAAGACCTCATAAACTAAGTGTTCTTGAACATCACAAGTCTTGTGTGAAAGTGTAAGTGTCAGGGACTCAACCAACTCATTAGTTAGTTTTTTTTGTGATTTTTTTAAAAAGTTTTTTTGAAAAGGTTTTGTTTTTTTCAAAACACATTTTTTAAAAGAAAAAGAAAAGAAAAAAATTTGAAAGTTTTTTTGAGAAAAAAGAAAGAAAAAAGAAAGAAAATTTATAAAAGATTTTTTATTGAAAATTTTTTGGAAAGTTTTCTCTCTCTTTTTTTATTTTTCATACCTCTTATTTACAACAATTTACCCATAACCCCTTGTTTTAATTACAAATAAGTCAAAGTACGAGCTATAGGTAAAGTATATATGTAATATATACAAATCCCCCTATACTTATCATGTGCTATGTCCTCATGGCTCTAGGTGATAAAAAGCCATAGCTTGTACTAAGTATAAGTGAGTGAAAAGAATAGAAGTGAAAAAGACTATAAGAGTGTGGATAATACACAACGGGCATCGACCCCCCCTATACTTAGGCTCTGGTCAGCCTAAGTATTGGAAAGAACACAAATGGGGGACCAATGATACTGGGAAAGAATATACGAAAAGAAAATAAAAAGAAGAGACAGAGCAAATCGGGTCACTCACCCCCCTTTACTTAGGATCTAGTCATTCTAAGTATAGCCACAAAATGAAAACGATATGGAACTAGGGTGAGTGATGTGAATCACAGGGAGGGAGGGGAATAAAGGAAGGAAAGTCTGTACAAGGATAAGTGAGGATGTACAAGCATCAAGAAGGTTTGTGACGGACCTTCTTGCGTGAGAGAGAGGGAGGGTAGTATATCTGTCAGAGTCATCCGTAGATGAATAATAGTGAGATGTGGGGAACGTCCAACGAGGGTCGACACACGACCGCTTGCTCAAATATGGCTTCAGAACAGCTGAACTGAGCTCACTCATATAGACAACCTCATCCGGACCTGATGAGGACTCCTCAGAAAGTTCCTTCTCTAGTAAGTCGAAGGCAACTTTCTTAGCCGGTTTTCTAGAACCTGAAGCATCAAGAGGAAGAGGAGATTGATACGTCTTAAGGAGTTCGGGGGAACCCCTCGAAAAATCAATACCCATCTTCTTCTTAGTTGATGACCTACTAGAGGATGGAGCAACCAATTTATCAATATTGGTCAATTTGGTCCCAGTTCTCTCTTTTGGTGTAGGTCTTGGATGTGGTGTGTGTGAGGTACTGACCAAAGGTTCATCATCAGATGAGTCACCATATGCATTGTAATACTCCTGTAGGGTCAGCATACGTCTCTGGTAAGGCATAGTGTTCTCAGTTGGCTTGGCATTGATTGTCTCATGAGTCAGATCATCTAAATAATCAAGGAAATCAGTAATGATCATGTCCGACTCAGGAACAACTTCTGATTGTGAGTCCTCTCTAGAAGCTGTCAAGGAGGTGGTGATGCAAGCAGTGGGTGGTGTGGAGGTGTAGGGAGTCTCTGAACCAATGGTTGTCTGGACAGTTGGTATCTCAGGTGTAGTAGAGAGACAAGACTCAACTGTCTCTCGAAGGTCATGATTGTCTGCGACTTTATGGGTTACCTTGGAATACCGTGTGTCCTCAAAGATCAGGTGAGGTCGGAGTGCTCCCAATGCAGAGAAATCAATCTCCCGAGTCTTACAATCTATAGTTGCCTTAGCCAAGGCTAAGAACGGCTTCCCAAGAATGATCGGAGACTGGGTGAACTCTCCTCGGTGCTCAATGCCAATGATCGTGAAGTCTATCTTCAATAGAACACCTTGTAATGTAACGCTGACTGAAATGGTTCCTCTCGACCGTTTAATGGACCGATCCGCCAACTGAATTATCTCTCTTGACTTCTTGGCAGATCCGAGTTTGAGCTTGGCAAACACGGAGGTCAGAAGGATATTAATCGATGAGTCATCATCAATTCTTGCATGGGTGAATGTGATATCTTTGATTTCACAATCAAATCTTGGTGACCGCTTTACTCTGCGGCTCTTGGTTTTTCTCCCTATCATCAAAGATGTGGCCATAGATACTATATGTCTCTCAGTCCTTGTTCTCTTATTGTCCGACCTTTTAGGCATCAATTCACTTCCCACAAATCTTTTAAGGTCGGGAAAGTGTTCAATGGCCATTATTAAGGGAAGCTCAAAAATCAACTTTCTATCCAATGCTTCCCTAAGTGCAGGATCCAATTTTTGTATATCTTTTCTATTTTCAATTTTTATGTTGTTTTCTGAATTTTCAATTTTTTGGTCTTTTTTATAGGTGAAGGAGGACTAGGAGAATGTATAGACTCTGGTTTAGAGGGAAAGTGGTTAGTAGAAGAGGGAGATAGAAGGGACTCCAGCTGTACATGACGTGTGGTCAATCCGGTGTCTTCTAGGTTTTCAAGATTCAATCTGTGAAATCCATGATCCACATTCCTACATGGACTCTTGATCGGTCTACAAATGTCATCCTCCAATAAATTCTCATGACATATCATGAGAGAAGTCTACTCAGTTGGAGGATACCGCTGAGAACTCGGGCTCTTATACTCAACACACCTTGACTCAGGTGTGTAATACTAGGTTGAGTATGGTCCATCTCTATGGCAGTTGTTGGTCGGAGCCTCATAAGGTGGAGTTAGTAGGCAAGGGGTCTGTAAATCAATCGCATGAATCCAATCCCCTGTATATGAAATGCTCTCCGAATGGGTGATATGAAGGTTGGTCAATGTGGGCTCTATCACTCAGGTCAATCAAGTCAGGAAGATCGTACGATGCAGGCCTCTCCATTCGATTTGTCTGGTCGACCATGTTGTACCCTAAGGTTAAGTTGGGATGTGTATAGATCAATTGTTGTTCGGTCCCAACTCGAGGTTAGAATGATGTCCGTGGTGGCAACTAATTCTGCCAGTCATTCCTCTCAGCAGTCGCTTGCTCTTTAATTGTTCATTGATTCCAGCAAGTGGACAAGAATATAGAGAGTCAACCCAGGGTGGTTGTGGGTCAGGGGTGCAAGAATGTGGGGTAGGTGTGAAGGATGAAGAAGTGGGGAAGTCAGTCGTAGTTCTGACTTCATGGTCGGTGTATGGGTATGAGGAGGAATAAGAGGGTGGAGATGATCGGAATATGTTGAAGAAGGGTGACTTGGATATGATGACCAAAATTCTGACATCTTGGAAGGAAGATGGGAGAATGAAGCGGATCGAGGAAGAAAGCGTGCAAGTGCACCAAATAAGACACAGAACAAACAAACACAAGAGCAAACCCTGAATTCACCTACTCAACACAGTGATGGTCGCAAAAGTCAGACCGTTTATCTTTTCAGTGATGGCAACAACGCCATCTGATCGTTCACTGTATACGTGATGTAATTTGGGCTCGTTGTAGTATGCGTACTTAGCGAGTCGGTCAGAACTGAGAAAGGATCTCTATGAAGAGTGTCTCGACTTAATTTATATCTCGGGCAAGTCCGAGGTCGAACACAGGGAGGCAAAGGAACAATTTCAGGTTAATTTGAAATAATTAGGTCTAGGATTTCAAATGGTATTTTTTTTAATTTTTTTAATGCAAAAAAATGAGAATGCAAATGCAGGAGGATTAAGAAACTAAGAAAATACACAACATAGCCAAATTAATTTTAATGTCAAATTAGTTCAATTTAACCAAATTATATTTTTTTAGAATCTTAATCCAGAGATGAATGCAATACACTTTTTTTAGAATTTTATGGGTTAAAATACAACAATGAAAAATACACACTTTTTATGGGTTTTTTTTTTGCAATTTTTCACTCAAACAGTATGCAAAAATTATGAAAATTTCACTGGAATGGAAACATGATGTAAGGAGGCTACAGTAATTGTTTCAGATTTTTCTGACAAAATATGATTTTTTTATGGATTGTTTAGTAAAAATAGAGTGACAGTGAATAATTAATTTCTAAATATCCACAATAGGAATTTATCAAAAGTGCGAATTATCTCAAAAAGATATTTTTATATGCAATCTAGGAGAGTTGAAATTTTGCAAAAAAATTAACTGTGGATTTAATTAAAAATTAAAGATCAAAAGCACTCTACAATTTATTTCAGGCACAAGATAATCCAATTAATGTGAAATTTGGACAGTAATTAAAGCACACTTCAAGATATCATTCCTAATTTCTGTGAAATTTTTCGAGCAAGTGTGTGTGAGATATGAATTTATGGGTCCAGATTGGATAAAATATGAAATATTTCAGTTAAAAAAATTTAATTAATTCCCCAAAACTCACAAAATACAAATAAATATTCAGATGGCAGACAATTTGTTAATCAACATCATGCTATTTTCATTGAAATTAAAGATGCCATAATGGGGTTCAAATTAAAACATGAACAGAGGGTTATCCGTGCAAAACAGAAATTGAAATTAAACAACACAAACATGCACATGGACGAGGGTGCAGGGGGGGGGAACAGGCAGACCGTGAGGGGCGACGCCGCCACAGACGTGGCCGTGACGAAGAAGGCGCAGAGGGGGCCGAACGGTTGGGGCGGTTGCCGTGCGTAGGTGGTGGTGTTCGGCCACTGGTGGAGGTGGCGGTGTGCTGCGGGCAGTGTAGGGTGGCCGCCCTCAGACTGGAGGAAATGCGACGGGGCGAGTGCCGGCGGGTGGCGCAGCTGCTGACGGTGGGCGCCCCACTGCGCTGGGGGAAACCGTCGCTGGGGTTGTTGCTGGAGGCAGTGCTGAAGGCGGTGGGTCGCTGGCCTGGTCGGTGGCCGGCGACGGTGAGGGGCTGCAGCTGTAGTTTTTTTATTTTTTATTTTTTTGACTTTTTTTGCTGCTGTAATAAAGTTTTTTTTAAAAAAAATTACTTTTTTAATTTTTTAATTTTCTTAAACAGGTAATAAAATGCAAATAAATGGTGATGAAATGCAAAATATAAAAATATGTGGTGGGGAAGGTGGTGATGGAAATGATAAGTGATGTTGTGGTGGTAATATAAAAATGATGGTGGTGACCATGACAACAAGAAAACAAAATATTAGATAAAATAAAATAACAAGAGAAATGAGAAGAAATACTTACCTGAATCTTCGCCGGATTTACGGAGCAGCTACGTCAGACTCCTGTCGTCGCTTCGATCCGATAGGTGGAATAAAAATCAGAGAAACTACGCGAGCTCGATGGAGAACTCGTGACGCGGAGCGGAGCTCTGCGGATCTCGCATGAAGGAGGTCGTCGCTTGAGGAAGACGCTTCACCGCTGTCACTAACAAAACACTCCAAGCTCTCTCCTTTTTCTATTAGAATGACAAATGGCAAAAAATTGTGGATGTAGAGATGAATATAATGAGAAGAGAAATGGAGGTTAGATAGGTGGTGGAGTTTTATGGGAGGTTATATTATTGGTGGAGTTGAATGGAGGTTAGATGAAGAATGTGGGGTGGAGTGGGAGTTGGTGGTATAATGAAAAGAAGAGGGAAGTTAGTGTAGAGAAAGGGAAAAAATAAAAGAAAAATAAAATAAAATAAAGTAGGCTACTTTAAATACAATAAAATAAAATAGAAGAAAAAGAGTGGAGAATTTACAAAAGGAGACAAACAACATGTACATGTTTCTTTTTACTTTTCTAATTTTAATTAATATTTTTTGTATTTTTAATAAAAGATATTTACTACAGAAAAATGTAATAAAATACTAGGAAGAAAATACAACACAAAAGGGTTTTTTGGATTTTTTAGTAATTAAGAAGAGTAAATAAAAAATGAATAAAGAAAAATATATACAATATATACAACGTACACCTAGGTCCCAAAACTCAAATTTTGCGAACGAGCTCTGATTTTAATGAAGCCACTTTCATTGGAAAGATAATTTTCTAACTTAAACTTTAAAACTGAGTTTGGTGAATTTGGAGTTCATACAGAGCGGGAATTTGGCCGGGTAGTTGGACTTTGCGGCTTTTTATCTTTGGGATGTAGGAGCATTTATTTGAGATGAAATTTATTTTATATATTTGTATTTTTTATACACTTTTATGAACAAGATATAAAATAATTAGCCAAAAAAGAGTTGAAATAAAATTATTAACAATACATGAAGTTTTGAGCTATTTACAGGTGAAAAACTCCTTTATTTTTGTGGCTTTTTATTGTTAATTTATTTTGTACAATATAATATACAATAATTAATGTGTTTTATTTACAAGAGTCATTTTGTTAATTTATTGATTTTATGGACAATTATTTGGGATTTTACTCGAGGATTTTGCTAAGATTAAGATATTGAGATGATGAATCGCGGACTCATCAGTCACTCAGAATACCCCCAATCGAAACTGTAAAACATTAAATCATCGTAGTTGTTTCCTCCGACTAATCTTCTTAGTTTTAGCATCCATGAATGCTATGTCACCGTCACAAGTGATAAGCTATGCCAAATACATGGATGCTCATCGAATAAGCAACAATGACAAAAATCCATTGGTTATTCATCATCGTGGGAATTTAGAACCACAATTTGAAATAGGAGTCCCAATCCCCTCCTCCCCTCCATCTATACTACAACAAAATCATCCAATCAAGGGTGGGGCGAAGAATTTTGTATAAGTGGGTTCAAATTTTAATAAACAAAATACTTAAATAGATAATTAAAAAATTCACATATGCTTATACATATTCCTCACACACTAGCACACATTCCCAAATACACCCATACATTGCTCCATACACTCTTACACATCTACATGTATACCCAAATTCCTCACACTTGCATACATGCCCAAAAACACCCATTCATGCCCACAGTGTACCATATACTTTTACATATCATGCATTTCTCCATACACTCTTACATGTATGTATCCACATATTCCTCACACTCTTGCATACATGCCCAAATACACCCATACATTGTTCCTATAGTCTCTACATATCCTCATACAAGTTTATCCATGATCGAGTGTTTTGGAATTTTGTCTCTATTTTGTCACGTTTGTTAGGTTGTTTAATTATCTTGGGAATTTTATAAGATGTTGAATTATGCGAGCGAGAAATACCTCTCAAATGTAATAACACCTGAGAAAATTTGGTTTCAGCATGGGTCAAGATGGTATATTGTCCTAACCTATCCTACCCCTACCCATGTACCTGTAAAAAAAACATCCAGATTCGTGTGGTGCCGTAAGGGGAATTTCTTAGCTTGTAAAGCTAAGACCTAGCAGTTGTGAAAAAAAATAAAAAATATAACACACGATGGGGACATCAGTCCCCAAAATGTGATTCACATGCCTCCCGTTGTGTAGGACCACACATAATCTAGTGTGGAAGGATGCATGTGTGTGAATGAGGTTTTTTGCAATTCGTGTAATATCCTAATGCAATCTACGTGACGGGTCTATCTAGCAAACACATAATATATAATTAATTAAAATTAAAATAATGATTACCTACGAAATAAAATTATATTATGAATTAACATCAAACACATGAATATCAAAATATTTGTTACCTTAACACTCACACACTTCAACACAAACATACAAATTGTACTTCTAATTCACATATGACAACAAAATCATATATTGCAGAAAAATCACATTTTAAAAGATATTTAGTTCATCATCCAATAAGACAATATCTGTTAAGCATTTCCACAAACACCTACATTGCATTTCAAATGAAAATACATGCTCTTAGATATTCCAACAATCTATTAATTCATCCAATCTATTTATAAATCACACAATGCATCTCTTAGGCATTTCAACAAATATCATAGTGCATCTCAAAAGAACATACATACTCATTGCAAATTAAAACAAAAAACTAAACAATTAAATATGAAATCTAATGACAAGAGATATACCTAAGTAATAGGAGGATGAGATGGGGGAGATGGTCACTGGAGGACAGAAATAGAAGAGGAAGAGCATATCCACAAGGGTCTAGTCTCCTCTAATTTTTCTCCACAAGGGAGGAGGGTGAGGATGGAGTAGAGGATGAGATGGAAGAGATAGGAGGAGAGGGAAGGTCATGGATGTAGGGAGGAGGAGAAGCTAGCGGAGAGGGAGAAGGTCAGTCAAAGAGGGAGGAGGTCGAGAGGAGAGGGATAGTGAGAGATATGACATGATGAATCAAGTGAAATGGGAAAGAAATGGTTTTATGGTTCTGTTTAGTAGAACATGGGACTACAATATGCGACCACACTGTGGTCGCATATTGAGGTGCCAAATTGCTTGCCTAAACATTATTATCACATATTTAGCTATGAGACCACTTGCTGAGGTAAAGTAGCCGCATTACCTATTGCGATCACAATACGACTACTAATGGTCACAAATTGGTGCTAGTAAATCAATAAATTTCTTGTAGTGCCCTTAATACGATGCTTATGCATATGGATCGATAAGATTTTGTCACACTAATATTGTGTTGTACCACTAATAGGAATTCCTTCTTATAACGATCTTATTGCATACATTTAATTTAACTTTAAGATATGTCTAACATCTACATGGAGAGAGATGAGAGGCCAGTAATCTAACTTCACATATGCCATGTGCTTCCCACTTGCATCGATATTTATAACTTATCCCTCCATTTTGTTGGACATAGAATAAAAGAAATTAAGATATCATTAGCCCAAATATTGAAAAGAAATAATAAAAGAAATAGAAAATTAAAAAATGTTACTACTATTCTCATTTAAACCCAAAAATAGAACTTGTAATTGGCACCCTTCATACTGAGATATAACACCCACGTTGTACTTGTTTTAAGATGTATTGCTTTAAGAAGCACACTTACACACAAGGGTTAGAGCCTAAATTCCTAATTCTACATGTGTAATTTTTATACCAAGAGGCCTATCTTGGGAGTACGGACTAGACAATATCCTATCGAAACCAATGTAGGAACCCCCTCATCGTATTGGGTTCTTCGAAGTAACAAGGTATATTCACCATCTTGTTGGTTTTGTGCCCTCTTTTAGTATTTAGCACTCAGAGGATCATGTACACTTCTTATCGAAAACTTGATGAAGGCCATCATTTCGTGTACTCTTCGGTATAAGTTGTGCTTTGATATGGATATTGCGGGTATTCAACCTCATGTTATAAAGTGATTGAGAGTGTGAATAATATCACCTCAGTGAGGTACAACCTTAATATTATATGTCATCGAATGACAAAAGTCAACCAATCGGATCGTCTAAAAAGATAGAAATCTGTCATTGTGGTGACCAATTGAAATTCACAGGAAATTTATTTTTATTATTTATACTCCTAAACTAATGTGTACAACAATAAGTACAGAAGTGTCGACCTCAGGGAGGCAAACTATGAAAACTATGGTAAAATAGTAGAGGGACTAAGGTAAATGGGTTTCCTGATTTTTGTTTATTTTTCAAATGATTTTTTTTCTGAATTTTTATTTGAATTTTATGAATTTTATAGTGTTTGTGTAGTTTTATATAACTATAAGTAGAATTAAAGGTATTTGGTTTTATATTTCTTTTTTGGGTTTTTATTTTGTAAATTTTATATTTTTAATTTTATTCTTGTTTTTGTAAATTTCTTAGAGGTTTGTAATATTTTATGGCTTATGAATTATTTTTAAAGTTGAAAAACCATTTTTATTGAAAACATGACTTATTTTTTATTTTTAAAATATTATAAGATAAGAAAATATTTTTATTTTATTTTTATTAGAAAGTAGATTGAAATACCTTTCCAACAAGATATTATATATATTTTTTATTTTTATTGAATTAGTTATGAATATTGAAGTTTTGAGTATTTTTAATTTATTATTGATTTTAATATTCAATTTTTTTCTTTTTGATCTTATATGTAAAATATAGTAAAATATAATGTATGTAATTTTTTATTATTTTAGAAGTGTTTTTATATTTTTCTGTATTTTATGAATTTGTGTATTTTTTATATTTTAAAAATTTATTTAAGAAAGAATTTTTTTTTAATATTTTTCTAAAATATAATAATACTATATATAGTATAATACTAAGTATTTATATGTATTTTTTTATATTTTTATTTACTTTTGATATGTATATAATACTATAGTTTTTATATATAGGATCAGGGGTATTTATGTGATTTTCTGGAAAGTTAATGGGTGTGTATGAAATAGCATGAATGTCAGGGCTCGCACACCATAATCACGTGCTAATCACGTACAGACTGCTCGTTTTGGACCTATTTGTAATGGCAGATAAGTCAGAGGGTCTAATAGCAAATGCCCAAATACCTCTCCGTCAACACACATGCATGTCGCGCGCGAGCGAAAGTGGCAGGGACGCTCTGGTGTCGGCACGTGGCTGATGTCAGGCTGTGCAATCAGCAAATGATCCTATGATTCTGATGTCGACACGTGGCTAGATTTTGGAGCGTTTGATTAAAGGACGATCAAATAATTTTCGATCATTCTGGAGCGGAGACTTTATTTCTTCCCCAATTCTCTGCTGGAGCGACATTTTTATCTATCGAGGGGGAGGATCTGATATGGCAGAGATCTCGAAGGTTCGTCTAAACCATACGGTGATGAAGATGAAGACTCGATCGAATCTTCTCGTTGTAGTGCTTACATGAAAATGATGCTTCGTTCTTGATTATGCGGCTCACTGATGCTGCATCCTCCAGATGGTTTGTTTATTTGCGCCCAGATCTATGCATGATTCGCGATTCTATCATGATCGAATGATGATGCAATTGCTTCGCGAGGATGTTTGCTTCGATTGTAGGTGTTCCATTATTAGACCTCAAATTCTTCAAGTGAACTCAAGCTTCTCTTGCGATGCCTCCAAAACGACGATGGATCTGATCTCGTGTTCCTCGATCGCAGCTCGTATCTCTGGCGATATTGGCAGCTCGATTGATTACAGGTTGTTTAGGTGATGCATTTATTCTCGATGTGAAGCAATGTTTGTGATGATTCCTCGAGGTGATTCAACTTGCAGCGATGAATCTGATTCCCCTTAGCGGATGCAGTTCGTATCCATGGTGTTCGTGGTATGGGCTTCCAGATGTTGAATGCTAAGCTGTGCCATGCTCCACTCAAGCGCCTCCAGATGCTCGACTTTGAACTGGATGCTATGCTTCGATCTGGAAATGAACGAAGGTATGAATGCTATTGCCTATGGACAGAGTTCGACGAGCTCCATGGTAATGGCCTCGACCCACGACGACGAGGAGGCTGATGCAAAGGAGCGAAGCTCAACTCAGGCGATGGATCACACTGCACCTTGCCCGATCTCGCTCAATGGTGGAGGGGGAAGGATGCTGTCACCATCCTCGAGTCTCTCTCTCGGAGCTCATAGAAGGGGGAAGATTGCGAATGGTGGATGATTGGAATCGGAGAGGATGCATGTCCTTATATAGAGGAGTTCGCGTGGAGAGCATGAAAGGAGAGGGCCAACCAGGTCGTTGGATCAGTTGGGCGAACGAAGAAGGAAAGGAGGATCTGGGAAGGAGAAGAGGAATGGTGAAGGATGGTGGAAGAAGAAAACAGGGAGGAAGAGAAAAGAAATAAAAAAAATAAAAAAACAAATTCATTAATAATTAAATTAATTAAATAAATTCAATTAATAATTATAATAAATAAATAAATATAAATTCTGAATAATTTAATATATATATTTAATTATAAACTTTAATTAAATAAGTAATATTATTTAATTAAGTAAATACTTACATATATAAATAGTATATGTATATTATACTTATATAAATAAATAATCAATTAATTTAAATAATTTTATTTCTGAATAAATTTTGTTTTTATTTTATCATTAGTAAAATATTAAAAAAATGTAAAATACAAGAAATAACAAAAGTAAATAGAATAAAATTAAGATATATTATACAATTATACAAATAGGGTCCCAAAACCTACTTTTACGTAGGGATATTTACACCCATAACCCTGAGTAGTTCCATAATTACCCCGGATACCCTCTATAATCACGAATTACATGCAGGACCCCCAATAATGCTCCATTTTACATCCATAACCTTCCGTTAGTTTGGTTCGTTAACTCAACCATATCAGTGGGTTAATCTAACCAATCCCGCTATCTAACGGCTACGATTAATCAAAGGTAAAAAAGAAAAGAAAAAATGATTTGCAAGTGTGGACGAGACTTGCCGGAAGTGGTGGAGCGGACAGAGAGACTGGAAGCAGCGGGTCGGGCAGGGAGGAGCTTGCAGGCAGAGCTGCGGCCTTCCACCAGTGCTAGAGGCAGAGGGGAACGTGCAGGAGCAGGAGGGGTGCAGGCGTTGCAGGCTTACGGCTTGCCGGGGTTGTGGTTGTTGCTTTAAGAAGTAGGAGGGGCGCATGTGTTGTAGGCTTACGGCTTGCCGAGGGGTTGGTTGTTGCTTTAAGGAGTAGGAGGCTTGGCGGGGGGAGGGTTGCAGGCTTACAAGAGTAGGAGGGGCACAGGCTTGCGAGAGCAGGGACTTGCAAGAAGTCGCGCCGGGGTGGGGGAGGTTTGGAGAGGGGCTTGCAGGCGGGGGTGGGGGGGGGGGGCTGGGCTTCGAGAGGGACGGGGTGGGGAGCTTGCAGGCGTGGGCGGCGTCGGGGGGGGGGGGGTCCCACTGGAGGTTCACCTTGCAGGCATGGGCGGCGTCGGGGTGGTCATCGAGAGGCAGGGGCTCTTGCCGGGTGGTGTTGCGTGCTTGCAGGAGCGGGAGGGGGTGCGGCGGGGGGGGGGGGGGGGAGGGCTGGGCTTCGAGAGGGACGGGATGGGGAGTCGAGCTTCCACTAGAGGCGGCTCAGCTTGCTTGCAGTCGAAGGCGGGAGGGGAGGGCTCCCAAGGGCGACAGACCTGGGGGGGGGGGCTTGCTTGCAGGCGACGAAGGCGGGAGAGGAGGGCTCCCTGGGGCGGCGGGGGACATGGGGCTCCAACCTTGAGGTGTGCGGGAGGCCGGGGCTTACCCTGGGGTTTGTAGAGGGTAGGAGAGCTCTGGGGGTGGCTCCAAGTAGCTCGCTTGTAGGCGACGACGAGAGGGGAGGGCTCCCACGGGCGGGGGACTTGCGGCTCCGTGCGAGAGTCTGGGGGCTCTAACCCTGGGTCTTGTGGGCGAAGACGGGGGGAGGGGGGGGTGGTGGAGCTTGCAGGCGGAGGTGGGGGACCTTGCCGACTGGGAGTGGGGCAATGGAGGCGTCGACCGGGAGGGGGTCTTGGAACGAGGGCTTGCAGGCGGGGTAGGGGCAGAGGAGGTGGTCGGTAGGGGAGGAGGAGGTGGTCGGAGGTGGGTGCTGGAGGGATGAAACAGGGAAGGAGGGGGAAGGGGCCATACCAAAATAAAATATAAATTTGGGTATAAAGTGTAAAATACTTAATAGATACCGTCAAAGTTAAGGGAAAATTTTGTTGAAGTTAACACATGGTTATGAACGTAAGAGTTAAGCACTATTCAAGGTCTCTAGTGTAATTCGTGTGTTTACAGGGTTTCTGGGGTAATTATGGAACTACTCAGGGTTATGGATGTAAATATCCCTTTTAAATATAACTATGATTTTAATGAATTTTTTTATTTAATAGATAATTTTATAAAATGAACTTTAAAAGTGACTACATCTAATTCGGAGTTCATATGATCAAGTTATGATGTTCAGAAGTGTTTATGCTTTTTCATTTTGAGATTTATTGGCATTTATTTAAAATTAATTTTAAGTTATATTTTTATATTTTTACTAAATTTTATAAACAATTTAGAAAAAGAATCAGGTTAAACATGATTAGGAATAATTACATAAAAAAGAAATAATATTTATATACATATAGTGCATATATACAAAGGGGTCCAAATGCCAAAACTCACACGCTTTATTATGATATTTTTTGGTATTTTTAATAAATAGTATTAGTTATAAAAAAGGTTTAAAAGTGAGTTTGGTCAATTTAAAGTTTTTCTATAAATAGTTATGAACCTAGGATGTTGCCTTTTTAGGCTTTTTAGGTTCATTGTAATTATTTATTTATAC
The DNA here is from genome assembly GCA_037367405.1 of Ottelia alismoides. Taxonomy (NCBI): domain Eukaryota; kingdom Viridiplantae; phylum Streptophyta; class Magnoliopsida; order Alismatales; family Hydrocharitaceae; genus Ottelia; species Ottelia alismoides. Next base: position 182,823 of record JAZKJV010009804.1, read on the forward strand.
ATTAATAATTTCTCTGATATTTTTATAAATTAATATATATTATTATGAACGACTTTCGTGAAGAAAATATTTTTGTTTGGAATGATATGAATGATAAATAAAATAGGTGAACATATGTATAAGGTGACAAATGTGTAGATATATTTTTGTGATCTTCATTTCTTAGGATCCTTATCCCTCCATACTTATTTATTTTGTCGACCATGTCAATATTGACCTGGTCTTGGAGTTAGGATAAGTCTATACATATTTCATATATACATCATTCTTTTCATTTATTTTTATTTTTCTATTTATTATTTTATTTTGGATAAAATAAGTGTTAAATATATAATATTAAAAAATGTGGTTAGAATGTTAATTAGTGAGAATTAGTGAATATTTTCATGTATTTTACCAAATATTTAGCCAAAATGAAAGAATAAAGGAGATGCATCATGGATTCATCATTCTCCTATACTTTATATTTAACAGACACTTATTATATAAATAATTGAAAGACAAAAAGAAAAGAAAAAGGAAAGTATCTTAGAACATGATTGTGTTCTTTAAACTAAATCTTACTTCACCCAAAATCAAGAAGTTGGAATAGGCCTTTGGATTAATAGTTTGTCCGGACCTCATTAGAATTAGGATTCAAGTCTCAATACCCCTCAAGTTCCACAAATCCCTATCCAGGTTCACCTTAACAGCCATCTCACATCCCTCATCCATCACACAAACTATTCAGCTTTGAAGTCAATTTGTACTATGTTTGAAAGGTGTTAGCTCTTCCTGCTTGAAGATGCGAAGAAACCGCCCATCCCAGGAATACACTCCCATTGCTTCCTCATCTAGCTACTCGATCCTCGAGGAGGGGGTATTTCCTTTTATGGTTAGGTCGTGATGTGTCCACAATCAAATAGAGAGAGAATTATAAGAATGAGAAAAGAATTGGAGTGTGACCAGTGTAGTCACATCTCCTATGAAGCTTGGCCAGTTTAGCAAAGTCTCCACTAAGAAATGCAGGCTCTCTCAAGTTTGGACATTGTGGTCATGTATGTATTGGGTATTTGGCTTCTTTTTGGTAGAAAGTCATTGTTCCACTACATTGATCTTTTGCACCCTGACGGTTATAGAATCTTTTTTTCCATCTATTTTTGGGGTCTTGGAAAAATTGTTCCAGCAGATTATTCCCTCATCCGATGCTTTAATTCAACCCCACACTCCTGACTTTAGATGTTTACATCAATAGATAAGGATGAAAATGTACCACCAAAATTCACTGCCCTTTGCAACCCCATGCAAGTTGAGCTAAGTGTAGAGTGCATGAGTTGAAAATTGATTCAAATGATGAAGATTAAATGGATGACACAATGTGTCCTACTTAGGCAAGTTTAAGTTGAATTCCGAACATGGTCTCATGTAACCCAAGGAATTAAGTTAAAAGACCTGAAGAGTCTTAATTTTAGTTCATAATAAAGTCCCTTTATAATTAAGTAGATTAAGGCCTAAACCGAGCTCCATCATTAAGATTTAGCTCTATTCAGTTCAAGAATCAAACTTGTTTTAAAAATGCTAATGAATGCAACAATTTTATGAATTGAACTTTTCGGATTAAACTTTTTATGTAATTTCAAAAGAATTTTGCAAATTTTTATTGAATTTTAAAACTTTTAAATTTTTAGTAATTTTGAAAGAGTTAGTGGATTGAATCAATTTATACGAATTTACAAGAGTTATGTACATTTTTATAAAGAATTTTATATACAATTTTATATACAAGATTATACAGATTTTTTACTATATTTACAAAAGAATTTTAATTACAAATTTTATATAATCGAGAATTTTATACAAGTATTTTATAAAATAGTTTATATACACATTTTAAAACTTTTTAACACATATTTACAATTTTCTATTGAAATTTAAAAACCCAAAATATATATCCATACTTTTAGAGCTATATTATTAAAAATACAATATAATACAAGTTATGTCTTCTAAAATATATATAGAATATATATACGTTACACCCCTATACTTATCATGAACTATGTCCTCAAAGTGACCAAGAAATGATAAAGGAAGACATAACTCAGGATAAGTATAGACTGGTGAAAAGAATACTACACTATAACGACTCAAAGAATAACAGATAAAAAATAGAAGTCAATCATCCCCTCTATACTTAGGATCAACTAATCCTAAGTATAGGAGACTCAAAAACGAAGATGATCGAGGTCAAGAGAATGTACACAATCAATGACTCAACTTTTTCCTCCTATACTTAGGTAAAATATCCCCAAGTATAAAGAAGAATATCAATAGTTGAGGGATACGAGAGAGAGCAGAAGATACACAAAATCGAAAACAATCAAAGACATAAATGAGCAATATTACCCCCACCCCGTACTAAGGGTAAAGCACACCCTAAGTATAAGCAAGGTAATAGAATAGAACGATAAGAACAACATAATGTCAATACCCCCCTATACTTAGGATAAAGTACATCCTAAGTATAGCAAAAATACGAGACCTAGGGGTGTAAGTTAAAAACAGAAGAAATAAGGAACCAATCAAGACAAAACATGTATATACAAAGTAGACAATGTTGAGGCGCCTCTCAACAAGCGCTAGAGTTTACACCCCTAGTTGGACGCAAAGGCTAGGGCAATGCAATATTGAGATTTAGAACAACATCTGTAATGTAAATACCATACCTTCGTTGTAGTCTCGGTATGAGAACAACACCAAAGTCAACAATGACAACGAGGATACCCAAATAAGCAATCAGGTGGGTGTCTTCTACTGCGGGTGTCTTCTACTAGGTAAATAAAGAAGAAAATAAAAGCAAGCATTGGTAGAACCAATGAAATCATCGGCTTAAGATTAGAATGGAGTGAAAGGACGGAGCAGAAAAAATCGAGCATGGAGAAAGAAGGATCAGTCAAGGAATCCTCCATGTCAATAAACATCTCAATAAGGTATGGAAGATTATGATCAGGAGCCTCACTAAGAAAACCGATATCCGATGCAAATAATCTAGAGAAATCATCGAATATCTCAAAGATAGGCTCATCCTCATGGGTGTCGTCGAGTATAAACAACTCAACCTCAGAAACAAATGATTCGGTCTCGTGATCCGACATATTAGATACACAACCAGGAAATGAAACCGAGTACAAAGAACATATCTGTCGGAGATAACCATCAGGGGGATGAGAAAAATCAGAATGACTTGAGGAAGAGGACGAAAGATAAAATTCAAATAATTGGTTCTCTCTTGAAATCAGAGAAAATATGTCCAACATATATAAAATATAAAGCTCAAAGAAATCCAGGTCAAGATCAAAGAGATCATTGACCAGCCAGAGTGAAGAGAGCTGAGCTGGGGCAATGCTAATAATCATCTAGTCCTCAGAAATTATATCGATCTTGTCACAAGGGAGGATGAATGGCTCGCTAAGAACGTCTGTATCCAAGTACCTCGGCTGCTAGGCTTCCGAAGAATCCAACCTCGATCCTTAGGTCATGTAACACAAAATGAACATAAAAGGCTGTAAAAAGAAAATAAAGAAATAAAAGAGAGAGAAAGAAAAAAAAACTAGAAAAAATGCATCAAAAAATAAGATGATGAAAAAGAGAGGAAAAAAACCCTAAAACATAAGGCTTTAATCTCTACCTAGCATTGCCTCCCCGTCAATGGTACCATCTGAAAAAATCAACCATCGGATCGTCTAAAAAGATAGACAACTGTCGTGGTAACCGGTTGAAATTTACAGAAAATTTATTTTCATTATTTATACTCCGAAATTAATGTGTATAGCAATAAGTATGGGAGTGTTGAACTCAGGGAGGCAAACTGTGGAAACTAAGGTAAAGAAGTAGAGGGATTAAGGTAAATGGGTTTCCTGATTTTTATTTATTTTTAAAGGATTTTTTTGTATTTTTATATGATTTTATGAATTTTATATTATTGTTGTGGTTTAAATTACCATAAGTAGAAAATTATAGGTATTTGATTTGATATTTTTATTTAGTTTTTTTGTAACTTTTCATTTTTAATTCTATTTCATGTTTTTGTAATTTTTAGAGGTTTTTTATAATTTGGCTTTTGAATTATTTCTAAAGTAGAAAACTATTTTTTTATTAAAAATGAGGACTAATTTTTTATTTTTAAAATAATAAATAATAAGTAAATATTTTTTATTTATTTATATCAAACAATAGATGAAAATACCTTTCCAACAAGGTATTACACTTATTTTTATTATTTTAATTGAATTAGTTATGAATTTTTGAAGTTTTGATTATTTTTTATTTTTTATTGATTTTAATATTTAAATTTTATTTTATAAGTAAAATGTAGTAAAATATAATGTAGATAATTTTTTTAGAATTTTTAAAGTGTTTTTATATTTTTTTATGTATATTTTGAATTTCTGTATTTTTGTATTTTTTTAAATTTATTTAAAAAAATAGGAAATATTTTATATTTTTCAAAAACTGTGATAATATTGTATATAGTATAATTGTAGGTATTTATAGGTATTTTTATTATATTTTTATCTTTTTTATTTGCTTTTGATATGCTTATAATACTATAGTTTTTATATACATGATCATGGGTATTTATGTAATTTTTTAGAAAGTAAAGGGGCGTGTATGAAATAACAGAAATGTCAGGGCTCGTACGCAATAATCATAGCACAACACATGCCAATCACTTGTAGGGTACTCGTCTTGGACATGTTTGTAATAACAAATAAGTCAGAGGGTCTCAGAGCTAATGCCCAAATATCTCTCAATCAACACATGTGCATGTCACGTGCGATCGAAAGCGGTGGGGTGGTGGGGACGCTCTGGTGCCATCACGTGGCTGATGTCGGTTCGTGCAATCAGCGGATGATCCTATAGTTCTGATGTTGATGCATGGATAGTTTTTGTAACATTCGATTAAAGGCTAATCGAATGGTTGTCGATCATTCGGGAGAAGAGACTTTACTTCTTCCCTGGCGGTTCTATCGATTAAGGCAGAGGATCTGATACGACAGAGATCTTGAAGGTTCATCTCCACCATACAACGACGAAGATGAAGACTCGATCGAATATTCTCATTGTAGTGATCGTATGTAAATGATGCTTCATTCTCAGTTATGCGACTCCCTGATTTTGCATCCTCTAGATGGTTCTTTTATTTGCACCCAGATATGTGCATGATTTGCGATTCTGATCTTGATTGAATGATGATGTAGTTGCTTCACGAGGACGTTTGCTTCGATCGCAGGTGTTCCATTATTAGATCTCGAATTCTCACTACCATAACAATTACTATTTACGGCTGTTATTTTCGTTTGCAACTAATGTAAAAGCTGCCACAAATCACCGACGCAAATAAACCCGACGCAAAACCTTTTTGCGACGTTCATAAAATGACCGCCACAAATATTATCTGCCGCAAATGATAGATCATTGTTTTCGACGGTTGTGTAACCGTAGCACAAACATGCTCAAAAGTTTTAGAAGTTCTTTTGAGGCAGTCTTTAGGAACCGCTGCAAATGGCACTACATTAAAAAAATAAATATTTTCTGCTTGCTAATCCACTATTGGAAAGATCACAGAACTTCATTGTATAACAAATTACAAAATTAAAAACAAGGAAAAGACATGATTACACACATGCTACCAAAATAATTACACATATCAAAAGTTTGGATATTTAACATTGCAAGCCTAGCAAAAATAAACAAGGAAAAGAAGAAGCAAGTCACACAAACTGTGACACTTTTACAATGTTTTCCACAAAGAAATTGTTCCCCAACACTTGGACATTTCCAGGATTCTAGATATATAAAACACTAAAGCTAGCTAAATATCAGGTGCATCGCGGTCGCTAGGGGGAGGGTTGTCATTACGTTCACGACACGGAATAACAGGGTTCCTTCCAGTCAGTTCTTCAATCAGCCTATGCTTTTATTGCATCATTTCGGCATTCTGTTGCACTAAATCTCGCAGCTGATCTTCCCTCTCAAGTGCCCTATCTAGATCTTTTCTCAAGTCCACTACTGTCTCCTTAAGTTTGTTAAAGTCTTGTTGCGATGGACCACCATCCATTCGTCCATACCAACTTGTCTTGGTGGAAGCCGCACCACCAAGTAGAATCCGTCCTGAATGTTGTGTAGCAGGAGGAAAGACGTGTCGAAATGCCTCCTCACCCAATTGGTCTGGAGTCACGTGGTCTGATGGAGGTTGGCTCTGTATGAACTAGACCATGCGACCCTGGAAATTGAATGTCATTCATCCCATATGAGATACTCTTCCATTTAAGTTGGAATAAAATCAATGTTGGACTTACATGAGCCTCTGCATAACTGCCATAGATAAAAAAACTTGTTTCCTTCTTTGTCTGTCGACTGCCGCATTATCTCAAAAAGTCTTACTCGATTCGTGGTTTCCCCTGACACATCCTATAATTATAGAATACATCAGCAAATATTACAACTACAACCCAACAAACCTAAATGGATCATAAATGGGTGTGTTTTAACTGATCTAAACTTGTCCTTCCCATGGTATGGGTTGGGCCACGAGCTTTGCTTCTATTGGCCCTGTTTGTTAGAGATTTATTCTGCATTTAAGAAAATGATAAAAAGATTTAAGAAAGATTCAAAATACTAAATGTACTTACAAATATGATCATTATACCTTGAACTCCTCACTGACCCAAAAATCAATTACAACCTCCCACTCTGCATATTGCCAACCAAGAGGTGGAATGGTTCTCGCTTCAGCCTCGGATGTGAATTGCTCGAATATCTTTATTTTTGTATAGTTAGCATGCAATCAAGAGATAAAGAAACATATGTAACAAATGGTTATTACCCACCTTACTTCTCCTAGTACGTACGTCCCGATGTATTTTTACCGCTGGTTGCAGAATCCCCTCCTCGATAATATGATCATCACCCTAATCAAATATACATTCTGAATACCCAAAAAATATACAAGTCATGTAAAAAATATGGCTATTTTAATTAACTTTTACTTGATATACCTTCATGTCTGAGATTATATCAGCTCTCACCGATGATGGGACTTTTCTAAAATCTGTGGTACTCATTGGGATATGCATCCTCGTAGTGACTCCCAATCGACTAGAAAAAAGACCATTGTAATCTTCAATAGCTTGTCCACCCTTGGTCACTTGAACCTTTATTCTTTCACCTGGCTTCAGTTTATTTAATCGATTACATTTGGCACAGCCCCTTCCTTTACGTTGACGAGCTAGTTATTAAAACAAATTTACATTCACTGCCAATTTAAGGAAGAAACACGAATTCACACGTTTATACCAGAAGATGATGAGCCTGCGGTATCAGGAGGAGCTTGAGTGCCATCATTCCAATTTGTGTCATCCCTTGGATCCATAGAAGCTTGAGTGTCTTCATTCCCCTCTGAAACTCTCTCTTCGAGCTCGTCTAGCTCATTTCGTCTAGAAAAATGTGTTCATACCATCTACATTTATAAACGAGGTATATCATTAAACTTCATTGAAAGCAAGTTAAGTTCAAGAAGGAATTATTATACAAATAAAACAAAAAAGAAGATTGACGTACCTTATATCTCCACGTGTTCTTGATAAGCCTCTTCCTCTTCTTCATAATTCTCATTTTCAGTAGGCATTCTATATCCTCAAGGAGTTACCTTTATTGGAATAATCCAACCAGGATTCGCATTGTCTGGAACATAGAAAACCTGGTCTGCTTGGCATGCCAGCACAAATGGTTCTACTTTATTGAGAATGGTTCTACTCTTATTAAGGCTTATATACCAAGAAATTGGATCTAACTTAAATGCAATATTTTGAATGCATCATACCAATCGCACTTGAATAATACTACTCTTCGATCATGTTAGAAGCTCATCTCAATTATCTCATTAATATGTCCGTAGTAACCATCACAATCTGATGATATATTACTTTTTACAAACACCCCAGAGAGATTATTTTCCTTCTTATTATTGGCATCTGAGTAGCTCTTAAATTTATAACCATTTATTATATATCCACTGTGCCTGTGAGCATAACTGAAAGGCCTCTTTGCTAGCATATCAAAATCTGCTATCCAATGTGGATCATCTTCTCGTTTCATTTGCTCGACTCTTTTTGCAAATCATTCAATAAAAGCAGTTTCACTCCTTTTTATTCCATTATGTGAGTGTTTCCACTCATTGTAGAATGGATCGATTTCATGTACTTGGGATCAATGGAAAGTAACACAATACCTTGCTTGGTATTCCCTTTGAGCGGGAGTCACTAACTTTATCACATTTATATCTGGATACACCACAGTGTGGACAATTATCCAAATTCTTATAAGCATCTCGAAAAAGAATGTAGTCATTCGAACATTTATCAATCTTCTCGAATTGAAGTCCTAACTTTCGAAATTTCTTTTTTGCATCTCGCCAACTATTAGGGAATCCATCCTTCGCCTCCAATAATTGTCTTATCAAATCAAGAATATCATTCATACAAATTGAGGTCACTTTGTGTCTGGCCTTGATTCGGACTAATTCTAGTAAGAACTTCAATTTAGACATCTTATTTCTTGGGACTATCGGTTCTTCTACATCTTTCAAAAATGTGAAGAATTGACCACTATCCTCAATCAATTCAAAAGGATCCTGATCACAATCGAGAACATCTCTCATGAATTCAGATTTATTTGGTTGTCCACTACTTTCAAACTGAAAACCTCCATCTATTGATGAGGTCATCTCAACAAATTCCTCACCATGAACCGTCCAGTTAATATAAAAGTCCCACCAGCCATTGATAATGACATGCTCTAACACGGTATTCCTTTCTTGTAAGTATCCATTCAAACATTTCTTGCACGGACAAGGAATCATCTCATAGTTCTCTCCTTTCCAAAATCTCTTTCGATCAATGTGAAATGCCCACTCTAGGCAAGTCAAAACACCAGCTTTGTACGAAGGATAATCCATCCTTCGCTTCATTAACCACGATTTGTCCATGCTTAAGACCTTACAAGGAAGTAATATATGTTAGAGATCGAGGTAGGAAGACTTTTATATTCATTGTGCATTGCTTAAATAACATGTGTGCAAAACTCAAATGGAGGCTATTACTATATTTTCTCAACCAGCCTATCCATTTCCAAGTGCAAAACCCATAGTACATCTACCTCTTCATTATGATTTCTAAATGTCAACCACCCATTTGAAATCATAGCCCAATATTAGAACTTTTCCCCAAATTTCACATCTTAGATTAGGTTGTATATTAGGTTGGGGTTGACCTTTCCAATGATGGAGTAAAGGAATGCCTTTGTAATCGTTAACATCCAGAGGCAGCATGCGCCCATATTATTAGACCTTACTCTAAAAATTTATTAATTGATTACAAACTATTTACGGTGCAAAACAAGACTGCCCGCTTTTGGTGTGCATGGCAGTACTCTAGTTACCACTGCCAAACACATTCAATAGAACTAGACAAAGTTCCTATCGAGATATTATTGCTTATCTCCATCAACACTCCTCCTCCCCTCCAACCCTTTATGTTCATCGATCTTCACAAAATGCAAGACAATTCAAAATCAAGCACTCGATCATCGCATTGCTTCCTTCTCTCGGATCCGATCTAATCCAAAACATATACAACTGCATTTTCATTGATAATTTGTAAATCCAAACACATAAATGCACATATGTGGAAACTGCAAAACATCCAAAACATATACACAAGCCAAATTGGAAAGAATGAGAGATTCACATTTTAGTTTTTGTTGCATGCATAAGAAAGGAAAATCTAATTCAATTAAATAGGGCTAAGGATCTCCACAAGACAAATTGGAAACAATGACACTATGATTTATGAATTTATCTACCGTAATATTGGATCAACCTTCGTAAATACACTTTACTACTACAACTCCAATCTTTTTAAAATACATGAATGAATCAGCCTATAAGATATATTATATAATATACTTAATGTCCGGAATCCATGAGCATCCAAGAGATTCATCAAATCCCATTCTAATCAATCATAGTATGAATATTATAATAACCTTTAAGTGTAATCTAATATGTAGATAAGAATTAGTTGTGTGAATAAGGTAATATCCAATAATAGCACAAAGGAGAAAAAAATAACTCACCCAAAAAGAATCAACACGGCAATATATGGGGCGGGAAAGTTTGAGCCGCAAGTCAAACCCTATGTTGAACAACAACGATAGAGAGAGAGAGAGAGGAGATGATCATACCTTAGAGAAAGAGATCCTTGGGGATGTGTTGTTGGACAAGGATTAAGGAGGTAGGAGTCAATAGCTTATCTCCAGAGCCAGTTGGGAGATGTCGTATACGATAAAAAGGGGTGCTTAAGGATGCGGGAGTGGGTGGCAAAAATGGGGAGGAGGGGTTGCCTGTATTTGTTCTCGGAGTTGAGAGCAGGCGTAGACGGTGAGGATCGAAGGGTATACCTAAGGAGCGGGAGGCGGAAACTTGGAAGCGGATGGTGTTTGCGGAGAATGAGTAGGGCGTGTTGCGAATTTAGTCTTGCCGCCTTTACCAAAAGTTTTTCAATTGTGGCGGTTATGCAGATCGACGTAAGAGTTAAAGATATTTGTGACACAAAAAAAACCGCCGCAAATGTATTTTGGCTTGATGGGATCATAAAAACATGGTCATTTACAACGTTCATTATCGACCACCGTTATATGATCACTTTTATGGTGGTTTTGAGCACCCATCGTAAATAGGCCGACGATAATATTAAACTTTCTAGTAGTGTCTTCAGGTGAACTCAGTCTTCTCTTGCGATGCCTCCAAAATGACCATGGATCTGATCTAATGTTCCTCGATCGCAACTCGGATCTCTGACGATATTGATGGCTTGATTGATCTCAAGTTGTTCAGGTGTTGTGTTTATTCTCAATGTGCAACAATGTTTGTGCTTATTCCTCGAGGTAATTCAACTTGCAATGATGAATCTAATTCTCCTGAGAGGATGCAGTTCGTACTCCAAGGTATTCATGGTATGTCTTCCAGATGTTGAGAGCTATGTTGTGTGATGATCCACTTAAGCGCCTCCAGATGCTCAGCTTCGACCTGGATGCTATGCTCCGATCTAGGAATGAACAAAGGTATGGATGCTATCGCATGTGGACAAAGCTCGGTGGAGCTCCACGGTAATGGCCTCGACCCGTGGCGATGAGGAGGTTGATGCTGAGGAGCGGAGCTCAACTTTGGCAATGGATCGTGCCACACCTTGCCCGATCTCACTCAACATTAGAGGGGGAAGGACGTTGTCACCATCCTCGAGTCTCTCTCAGAGCTCACGAAAGGGGAAAGGTCGCAAATGGCCGATGATTGGAATCGAAGGGGATACAGGTCCTTAAATAGAAGTGTTCGCATGGAGAGCATGGAAGGAGAGGGCCAACGCCCCTACGGCCAGGCCATTGGGTGAGTTGGGTAAATGAAGGAAGAAAGGAGGACCAAGAAAGGAGAAGAGGAAAGGCGAAGAAGAAGGATAGCAGAAGAAGAAAATAGGGAGGAAGAAAGGAGAGGAAAGAGAAAAGACTTAAAAAATTAATAAATAAATTAATAAATTAATAAATTAATAATTAAATTATTAAATTAATTCCATTAATAATTAAAATAAATATAAATTATAAATAATTTAATAAATATTTTAGTTATAAATTTTAATTAAATAAATAATATTATTTAATTATATAAATAAATACATATGTAATTAATATATGTATATTATACTTATATAAACACTTAAAAATTAACTTAAATAATTTATTTTTTAATAACTTTTATTTTTATTTATAAAATTAATAAAATATAAAAATACAAGAAATAACAAAAAATAAATAGAATAAAATTAAGATATATTATACAATTTATACCAATAGGATCCCAAAACCTACTTTTTGCATTATAACTCTGATTTTAATGAAATCACATTTGTAGAAAATTTTATAAAATGAACTTTAATAGTAGGTATATCTAATTAGGAGTTAATATGACCGAGTTATGAGGTTCGGAAGTTTAGGTTTACAAATTTTCATTCTGGAATTTATTGGCATTTATTAATAATTAACGTTAAGTTATACTTTTATATTTTTTTACTGATTTTCATAAACACTTTAGAAAAAGAATTAGGTTAAACAAGATTAGGAATAATTTTAAAAAAGAAGTAAGATATATATACATATAACACATATATACAAAGGGGCCCAAACATCAAAACTCACACATTTTATTGTAATATTTTTTGGTATTTTTAATGAATAGTATTATTTATAAAATGAAGTTTAATAGTGAGTTTGGTCAATTTGGGGTTTTTTTATAGATAGTTATGAACCTTAAAATTTGACTTTTTAGGCTTTTTAGTTTCATTGTAATTGTTTATTTATATATTAAATAATTTTTCTGATATTTTTATAAATTAATATATATTATTATGAACAACTTTTGTGAATAAAATATTATTGTTTGTAATGATCAGAATGATAAATAAAATAGGTGAACATATGCACAAGGTGAAAAATGTGTAGATGTATTTTTGTTTTCTTGATTTTCTGATATTTTTATAAATTAGGATCTTTATCTCTACCTACTTATTTATTTTGTCGACCATGTTAATATTGACCTGGTATCGGAGTTAGGATCAGTCTGTATGCATTTCATATATACATCCTTCTTTTCTTTTACTTTTCTTTTTCTCTTTATTATATTTTGGATAAAATAAGTGTTAAATATATAATATTAACAAATTTAGTGAGAATGCTAATTAGTGATAATTAGTGAATATTTATATGTATTTTACCAAGTATTTTAGCCAATATTAAAGAAAAAGGTGATGAATTATGGATATAAGGTCCGATATTTGGCTAGCCCTGGAAGAGAGCATGTACTTCCAAGCGTGGGAAAGGAGGCTGATATTTGGCATGGTAACTAAACATCCTATAAACAAGGTCCAGCTATGTTTCCTACATATAAGGTCCGATATTTTATGCTTTGATCATGGCGTGGTAATTGAGCTTTATACAAATAATGTTCAATAAATTAAAGGTCAAAATATCAAAAAAAGGTGGACTAGCGGTCGTATTTAAATTCAAAAATAATTGGAATTTCCATATTTGTTTTCTTCAAATTTTGTGTAGCTATTATGTTGTAATTGAACTTCTTATAATTAGAAACTAGTTAATTAGAAATTGACTAAGGTAAACTTATAAGTATTATAATTGAAATAGAAGTAAAGAATTATTCTTTCTCTTGATAATATTATGTCGATCAAATGCATTTTTCTATCAACTTGAATGTCTCCCATTAATGATAAATATTATCCTCAGTGATTTGATATATTATCGATCCCTTTTCAATTTCGTATGTATGTCAATGGGGTTTTATCCTTTCAAAAAATGCATCATCTTTTTGTGAAATATTTATGATTCTGTAAAATTATTTCCGAATTAGTAATATAACTTTTGAATTATTATCCTCGATTATATGATGTTTAATCCATCACTTTGTTATTTAGTCCACAATTAAAGATGTTTAAGCCTATCATATTTTACATAATAGATCAATGTTTTATGATTGATTTGTAAATGAATTACAAATTTGCGTATACCAATTATCTTTCACAATTTCTGTCAACATTGTTTGCTTACATCAAGCGCAAACTTTTATTATTTTTTATAGTGCACACTCTCATTGTCAAATATATATAATGATCTGAAAATAAAAGGTAATTAGTAATTTATCAATTATTTTAAAACAGAAATGTAAATGAATGTAACTTAAGATTTGAAAAATGAGTATCCATGAGCCAAAGTTGCAAATGAATGTAAATTGAGAAAGGGAAACGTAAAATGAGCATATGTATTGTAAGTACGCATTTTGCATTGTAAAAATGTGTAAATAAAAAAACTGAGAAGGGAAAGGTAAAATATCTGATGTCATTTATACCAGTAGTGCAACAATCGTTCAAATGTAAAATAAACAATGACATTGTGAAACTAATAAGGGAAAGGTAATATGATTCTCTGTAGTGTAACTATATGTATTTATTGTAACAGTGGTGCAGACAAAACATTGAACTTAACAACTGCGATGACCCCAGGATCCGGGTTACCCATTTACACAACATTCGAAGTACCACATTCGCTATTGATCGCATTAGGTTACTGAAATTGAGGGAAAATTTTCGTTTTTGAATGACATTCATAATTTAATAGTTAACCACAGAACAACGTGGGCCACAAATTCATATATGCACTAATTTTCATATAAACTTAAATGTATCAAAAGAAACTAATGTTCTCTACATTCATCCCAAAATATAGCAGAAATGGGAAATAAGCATTTATAATATCCTATACAAAAGCAATAATGTATATCATAAATAGAAATTGTCTAAATTGCAGAACCTCAGGGTCTAGCTGTCGGACTACTGTAGCGTAGGTGCTTTACCTGCCTTCCATGTTAGGAGAAAAAGAATGTCAACAAAGGTTGAGTAAAATCTAATTTATTAAAAACAATAGGTATTTCAGTGATTTCAAAATAAAGCAAGTAGACATGTGTTGCCATGTAAATTTAATAAGCTACTTGCGCTTAAAGTTGGTTTTTAGTTGTTCAGTATATGAATCCTCATGTTCACTCACCACCTCAACTACTCATACTAATTTCTCTCATCTAATTATAAGGTCCATATTTAGGCTATTGATGACCTCGATAACCCTTGTGATCCGAGTAAGGATATGAATCAGGGTTGTTGTGACCCGAATCACGAGGCTAGGTCAATTAGGAAAAATCGAGAACCACCAAATAAAGGAAAAACAACAAATCAAGCTCAAACAACGGTCTCGCTATTTTATTTAACTTGGTATAGCGACCAGGGTCGAACTCAATGAGCACGGGTTGGCTAAAAAGCCTACGAAGTAGTCAAAAATCAAAAATAAAGAATAAAATATTTTTTTTGGTGGATTTTTTTATCTTTTTAAAATTTTTTGTGATTTTTAATTATAAAGAAAATATAAAAGAAAGCTAAAAGTCACAATCAAGGAATTATTCAACACATCAAAACAAGTCAGAAAAATAAAATAAAAATATTTTTGGATTTTATGATTTTCAAGTTTTTTTTGTATTTTTCTCATATTTTTATAATTTTTTTGTTTATTTTATAAAAATGAAATAAGATAAAAAATGAAAATCAATATGCAGCCAGAATCTAAAGGATATTTGAAAATAAATAAATAACTATAAAATTCTAGTGGTAATTTTATGCTAAAATAAAAACAAAAACCTAACTAATGAAAAAGAAATGATATTTTTTGATTTTTTTAAATTTTTAATGATTTTTATGGGTTTTCCAGGGTTTTTCAATTTTTTGGGGGCTTTATATATCCAAAAGCCACAAAAATTGCACAGAAATAAAAAGACAACAAAAGAAACTCAAAAAAAAATTAGATTTTTTGGGAGGATTTTAATACTTTTAGTTGGTTTTTAAAGTTTGATAGTGACAAAATGGGAGTTTTTGAATTTTTAAAAATAGAAAAAAACAAAAATGTCCCAAAAAATTACTGAAATTTCTACACAGTGGCAGGGGCCATGTGTCCAAATTTCAGGAGATTTGGAGTTGATTTGCTAATTTATTCAACCAATCAAAGGGTCACAGCACACATGGACCTAAGTGAAAATAGTGAAAACTTTCCAGCCAAATAATAACATGTGAAATAATGTGCGGCAGAAAATGCAAAAGTCCCAGTACATCACGAGGAAAACACGTGAGTCAGGCACACACGGGCATATTTGTAATTCCTATTTATAAAGATGTAAATAGTAACATCAAGGAAGCTCAGTATGAAATGTGCAAATGCACCATAAAGTCACGTGTCGATACACGTGCTCCACATACAGGAGGACTAAGTTGCAAATAAAATAAACACCTGGGTCCTACATGCAAAAAGTCCAAACTAAAATAACTTCGTAAAATATTTACAGGACTATAAAAGTAATGCAAAACTAAGAGGGACCTAAGAGTAATTTACCCTTTATTATAGATCCAACGGTCGAGGTGGTTTCCACTTAAGATCGGATGGTTCAGATTAGCTGGTACCCCTTCGGCGATGAATGCTCCTGATCAGATCCTCAGATGGATCGGATGGCTGTGAGCTCCCCGCAGATGGATGGCAAGGATGAGACCTGGCAGAGAAGCTCGATCGGACGACGGAGGAGGATCATGGATGAACAGCTTGCCGATGAAGTTCGTCCGACCATTACACGCGCCTGGGGGCTCCTCCGGTGCTGCTCTGATGGGAGAATCGAAGCTCGCAGTCGTCCGCAGCTGATGGAGGTCTCCGATGAGGTCTGGAGCAACTGGAGTGCTCTAGCGGAGGAAGACCTGGAGCTCATGTTCTTCAACGGTTGGACCTCCAGATGAGGCCCGTTGGCCTTCAAACCTGCATAGGAAGCTCATTGGGTCGAGGGAAAATTGCCTCGACCCGTTAGCGGGCGAAGGGGGTGAACGTTTGAGGTGACGCGGAGCTTCCCGGTGAGGCGACGGTGGAGGAGAGCGCTATCCTGTTCCAGGACGAACCATGGGGAACGAAGGGGCAAAGAACGTGGATAAGAGTCTCGCGAGGATGATGGGATGGTCAGGAGGGCAGATGGATGCTCGGATTGAGCTAGGTGGTCCGACGAAGGTTTCTGGATGGGAATCTAAAAATCAAAATCTAATGAAGGCTAAAAGCTATCGAAGGTACCTGATGGTCGAAGCCGTCTATGCTAGAGGTTGGCTGCCTCCTGGGATCGTCGCCTCGATGGAATGACGCTTCCAGAGGCTCAAGCTCACCGGATGGCAGAGCACGGTGAGAGGGCTCACCGGACCTAGGGCTAAGGGCTTCAAGCTCCTGCTGCAACACCCTCCTACGCTCGCTGTCACTCGAGGAGAAGAATGGAGGACACGGGGGTCGAAGACGATGACCAAAGATGCCTGAAAATTGCGGCTCAATTGAACTTTATACTTGATGAGGTTTGAGAAAGATGGAAATCGGGTGCGTACTCCGAGGAGCGGACCCCTAAGGATAATATCTAGCGGGAATCGCGGGTCAATCTTCAGTACACGGAGCCTCTGATCAATGAAAATGGTATCCGGATCGATGCGGGATAAATCGGGGAAGACGTGTCGAAACGCGGATTCAGGCGCAAGTGGTCCAAGGTGAGAGTTGACCTGGGGTCAACAATCCCCCGTGGACCAATCGGAATAAAGATAGTCAAAAATATTTGTAAATTAAATTAAAAATAGAAAACGATTTTATTTAAAAATATTTATAAAATGAAAAATGTTTATTTATTTTGAAATTATTTTTTAGTGATTTTTATTTATTTTTTGAAAATATAATTAATGTTATATACGTAATATAATATTATATACAGGTAAAATACCTATGTATTTTACATTTTAATTTTTAATTTCTTATTTTTGTATAAATGCCCCAATTTTATATTTTATTTATGTACAACATAAACATTAGGATATAAAATAATTTTTATTTGATTTTTATTATGTATTTACAAAAGTAAAATAAATAGATGTATTATTTCTATATATATGGTATATGTACAATATAGAGAAAGAAATTATTTCTTTTTGTTTTTATTTTATTTTTCTAATTTTTATTTTGTTTTTATAAATATATACAAAATATGGGAAACACATTTTATTTTTGGTTTTTATAAAAATAAAATATATACAAAATGAGGGAATGTAGGCAAGGATGAATGTCCCTATCTCTCTACTTATTTTATTTTGCGATCAGGCCCATATTGGGCCCTCTCTTGGGTTCAGGTCACTCAATATTTATTCTAGAGATTTCCCTCTTTTTCTTTATTTCTTTATTCTTTTATTTTTGCACAAAAATATGCTAATTATTGATATTTACAAAATCATGCTCAATTGATAACTTATTGTATTTACAGCTATCTACATGGTGTTTTACAAAGATTTTTAGCTAAAATAAAAGAATAAAAAGTGATGAATGAGGATTCATCAACCCCTATAATTTACTTTTCTAGTCCCTTACCAAACACTTATTTGAAAAAGAAGTGAAAAAGAAAAAAAGAAAAGAAAAAGAAGGGAAAAAGAATGAATCAATGCTGATTATTAAACTTGTCTTCATTAAATTGAAGTATGGAGCTCGGTTAGATCTTTGGATTATTAATTTGTCGGAACCTTATTTGGACTTAGGCTTGAAACTCAACAGCCTCTAAGTTCCACTAATCTATAGTCAAGACTTCTCAACAATCCAGATCAGAACAAGTCTACATACACAAACTCTAATGACTATGAATATTTTCTTATACGGTGTAAGTGAGGTATAGCTCCCCACCTCAGAAGTAGCAAAGTGACAACCCTCCCCAACAAGGTAACTCTAATTCCCTGGTCTGGCGACTCTTTCCTCGAGGAGTGGGGTATTCCCTTCTAAGTTCAAGTTCAACCGGCTCAAGAAGAGGAGGAAGAAGAGAATGGAACATGGCTAGTGTAGCCATGTCTCCCTGGTAGCTCAACTAGTGTAGCTAAGTCTACCTGCTGCAAGCTTCATGAGGTGGAACATGGATAACATAAGCTTTGCTTTATTGAACTATATATACTCCGTTGGGATTATCATTTTCTCTTAGACCCACCACTTTTTTTTTGAGTTCTTTTTCTTTTTGCATTTTTTTGACATATGTACAACATATCTACAAAGTGCAATATATATACATAAGGAGTTTTTCCTCTTGAACCTGTAGACTATCCCTCTTTTGAAGCATTATTGCAACACACAACTCCTGTCATTAGACCTCACGGGTACCAGACCAAGTTGAGATGCACTTCCTTCACTAGAAGAAGAAGAGAAGTTCCGCCTAGAAGTACTACCCTCATATGCTACCCCAAGTCAAAGAAGACTGCCTCCTCACCACCTTTTCTATGGAGAGCTCGGTGAAACATGTTGGTCCAAGTAAAGCCATTGTCTGTAAGAGTCATGTGTGCGTTGTTAAGTGTTCTACTTAGGCTCATCAAAATGACATATGATCATAGCCTAGTATACTCAAAGAATTAAGTCACCATGGACCTGAAAAGTCTCAACCCTAAGCCCTATAAGGTTCCTCTTAGAATTAGGTGGATTAAGATGTTAACCAAGCTCCATTTTTCAATTTAATTCCAGGCTAGTTTAGATGTCAACTATGATTCAGGAAAAACTATACAAATATTTATAAAGATGCAATTTTTACCAAATTTTACAAATGTGCATTTTTTTTGAAAAATGTTTGAAAACATGGATGTATGCATGAATGCAAAGTTTTGCAAAATATTTACACACATTTACACAAGGTTTTTGCAAAAATTTTATTTTTCAAAACATTTTACAAAAATTTTGTACTATATACATAATTTTGATATGAAAATATTTACAAACTATTTACACACAAAAGATTTTTACAAACATTTTTATAAAAAAAATAGTTTTGTACATAGCTATTTATGTGCAATAAATTTTTTTTTACAAGAAAATTTTTTAATTTTTATGGATTTTAAGGGTTTTTAGCCATTTTTATTTATTAATACACTCACACAAAGTACGGGTTATGGCTAAAGTATATATGTAATATATACGACACCCCCTATACTTAGCTAGCACGATGTCCTCAGAGTGAATCAAGAGCGATGGAGAAGACATAACTCGTGCTTAGTATAGGGAAGTGAAAAGAAAGGCTATACACAAAGACAAATGAAAGAATAGAAATGAAAGAGAAAATCTCGGGGTTTCCCCCTATATTTATGATCAAGTAATCCTAAGTATAGCAGGTTGTACACAAAGGGAAATACGAGAGGAGAATGTACAGGGTCTACCTCCCCTATACTTAGGGTGAAATATCCCTAAGTATAGGCATCAAAATAGAGATAGAAAATAATCAAAAGAAACTCAAAAGTCTCACACCCCTCTTATACTTAGGGTAAAGTGCATCCTAAGTATAGCATAATCAAAGATGCAAATGGGGTGTTGAGAATAGTGTGATATGGACATCTGGATCTATACAAGTCGGGAGAACAGTGATAATCAGGCTTGAGATGCAATAGATGTGAGTCAAGAGACCACATCTCATGCAAAATGAATAGGGGAAACGTCAACGACCATCGACTCATGATCTAGATATGGTTTGAGCCGCTGCCCGTTAACACGAAAGGTACTCTCAGATGAAAACTCAGATATGTCAATGCTTCCATTGTCGTGTACCTTTCGGACTAGATAGGGTCCCTTCCATTTGCTTTGTAGCTTCCCTGGAAATAATCTCAACTTGGCATCGAACAACCATACTTTCTGTCCTGTCTCAAACTACTTGTGGCTAATATGAGAATCATGCCACTCCTTCACTCTCTCCTTATATTGTAGGCTGCTCGAAAAGGCTGCATCAAGAAGCTCCTCCAGGGTTGCCAACTCTGCCCCCCTCTGATCTCCTACACTCACTAGATCTAGAAGTATATCAGTGTCTGCCCAAAGTGACCTATGTCTCAGATCAACAGGTAAATGGCAGGGCTTGCCATAAACGAGGCGAAAGGGAGATGTACCCAAAGGTGTATTAAAGGACGTCCGATATGCCCACAAGACCGAGTCCAAAAGCTGCGACCAATCCTTTTGGTCAGGGCAGATGACCTTCTACAGAATAGTCTTTATCTCCCTATTCGACACTTCAGCAAGACCATTGGTCTGAGGATAATACGGTGTGGCTACTCGATGGTCTATGCTGAATTCACTAGCAAGGGCCTTTACCTTGTCGTTGACGAAATGAGACCTCCCGTCAGATATCAGAACTCTAGGCATCCCGAACCATGAAATGATATTCTTCCTCAAAAATCGGCAAACAATCCTAACATCTGCGGGTCAGGCGGGGATGGCCTCAATCCAATGACTAACATAATCCACGGCTAACAGAATGTACTCGAATCCCTGACTCTTAGGGAATGGACCCATGAAATCGATGCCCCATGCGTCAAAAACCTCACAGAAGTGAATGGGCTGCATCGGCATCATATCACGCTGTCCAGAAGTGCCCATCCTCTGACAATCAGTACACCTCTTCACGAACTCATCAGAGTCCTTAAAGAGGGTAGGCCACCATTGGTCGGATTGGAGCACTTTCTGTGTCATTCTCCTCACAGAGTGATGTCCTCCTGCCTCAAGCTTGTGGTAGTAAGTGAGGACGCTGTGGTGCTCCTCCTGAGGAATGCACCTACTCCAGACGTTATCCCCTCCTTCATGATAAAGGACAGGATCCTCCCAATGTTAGAACTTGGCCTTCGCGAGGATGGTCTCAAGTCATTGCCTGGGCCAATCTTGTGGAACTTTCTTGGCAACAAGACAGGTCACAATATCGACGTACCATGGGAGAGAAACGATAGCAAGGATCGCCTCATCTGGGAAGGTCTCACAAATAGGCTCAATCTGCTCAAAATCCTCAAGAAACTCCAATTGGGAGAGATGATCTGCCACCACATTCTTGACTCCAAGCTTGTCCTTAATCTCTATGTCATGAGGTACCTGATGGCAGTATGATCAGTATAAACGGTCACCATAGATCCAATGATGTATGATCTGAACTTATCTTAGGTGAATACTACGCCTAGCATCTCCTTCTCTGTAACTGTGTAGTTCTCCTGAGCGGCATCCAAAGTCCGGCTAGCGTAGTGAATAGCAAATGGAACTCCATCCCTCCTCTGTCCCAGCACAACCCCTATGGCAAAATCAGAGGCATCTATCATGATCTCGAATGGGAGAGGCCAATCAGGCGGTTGGAGGACAGGAGCCTCTACAACTAGACTCTTGAGAGTCTCAAATGACACTAGACACTTATCATCCACAATGAACTCGGTGTCTTTAATCAGCAGATCAGTCAACGGCCAAGCAATCCTGCTGAAATCATGTATGAATCGTCTGTAGAAACCCACGTGCCTCAGAAAAGACTGTAACTGCCGTAAGTTGGACGTTGGTCTGAGTTTCCTAATGATATCCACCTTGGCCAGATCAACTCCATGCCCCTGTTGGAGATGATATGGCGAAGCACCGTCCCTTGAGTCACCATGAAGTGACTCTTCTCCCATGAAAGTACAAGGTGAATCTCAATGCATCGTTGGAGGATGCGGTCTAGGCAGTCAAGACAAGCATTGAATCCATCACCGTAAACCAAAAAATCGTCCATGAAGTCCTCCAAACACTCCTCCACCATATCCGAAAAGATGGACAACATGCACCTCTGGAATGTCGCCGGGGCGTTACACAATCCAAAGGGCATCCGTCTGAAAGCATATGTCCCAAATGGACAGGTGAAGGTAGTCTTGTCCTGGTCTTCGGGCGCGATGGCCACCTGATTGTATCCGGAGTACCTGTCCAAGAAATAGTAATGGCTCTTCCCTGCTAGCCTCTCTATAATCTGATCAATAAAAGGCAGCGGGAACTGATCCTTCTTGGTGGCCTGGTTCAATTGTCTATAGTCCACACAGACTCGCCAAGAAGTGGGTACCTGGGTAGCGATCTCCTCTCCAGACTCACTAACAACTGTAGTGATGCCCGTCTTCTTGGGCACCACATGTAGCGGACTGACTCATTTGGAGTCGGAGATGGGGTAGATAAAATCGGCACTCCACCATTTCGAAATCTCCTTCATGACAACATCTCGAACGTTCGGGTTCAGCCACCACTGGAACTCACGGGATGGCTTCGTGTCCTCCTCGAGATAGATATGGTAGGAGCAAAGGGCTGGACTTATCCCCTAGAGATCAGCTACACTCCATCTAATCGCCTTGCAGTTCTTTTCAAGCACCCCTATCAGACGGGATTCTTGCTCTCTGGTCAGATTCGCTGAGATAATGACTGGGTGCATCTCATGCTCACCACAAGGAACCTATACTTCAACGATGATGGAAAAGGCTTCAGCTCTGGACAACTCGGTGCTGGCGGATCTGGCCTTTGAAAAGTCTGAGTGAATGCGACTGAATCTGCATGGGAGAATGAGAACTATCGTTGACACTCTGGATCTGGCGAAGGCTGATTTGCTGGTATGTCTCTACTCTGCAAGGGATCATTCTCCACCCTAGCTGTAGGCTCTGTGGAAGTTAGACACGGTATCAAATCATCAAACTCTGCCAAGTCTATATCTGACTCCGAGGGATCTGTATCAGAATCACAAGAAAAATCTGCCTCACGATCGGGAACCTGCTCTACTGCCTGAGATGTAACCTAGAACAGGAATGTGCTCTCCAAGCTCTCCTCTGCTGGCATCTGTGCATCAACAAACTCTGAAGATGGTAGTATGGTCTGTGCTGCTGGATCTGCCCAAACTGCCTCGTCGTCTGTAATCACAAAATCGTAGTCCTGGTGGATGTCTTGCCCTACCTTTATCATCTGCTCTGAATCTGAATGCGGCTCTGATCAAGTGGAATCTCTGGATCTGGTCTCATTGATCGTCTCTATTTGTATACTCTCGCCCTCGACGTAAAAGTATACCTTCCCGCTATCATGATCAGACACTGCCTTGGCTGTGGCCAAAAACGGGGGCCCGAGAATGATGGGGGTATCGGTCACGGACTCAAAGATCTCCATGTCCAACACAACAGAGTCCACAGGGAATTTCAGACCCTGAATCGTGATGACAACGTCCTTCAGCAACCCCTTCGGCCTCTTGACAGATCGATCAGCAAACTGAAGGATCGTCCTGCTCTATCGTAGAGGGCCTAACTCGAAGCGGCCGAGTAAGGCTGCCGGAAGTAGGTTGATCAATGAATCGCTGTCTAATTGAGTCCGATCGAACCTCTGCTCCTGAATGTGGCATCTGACATACGGGGCTCCTACATCTGGCCTCTTTGATGGCAGATGGTTCTGGATCGCAAAGCATGTGGCTTGAGTGAGCACATGGATCTCTGATTGATGGTTCTGCCTCTTCCTCCGAACAGTAGTCCTGTCTTTGAGAGATCTCTGGAAGAGAGGTATGTGCTCCAAGGCCTCCTGTAGAGTCAGTTGTATATGAAATCGGTCCATCATCTGGTGGCTGAACTCTAGCTGATGGGACTTTTTCAGATTTTCTTTTATAGGCCCCTTAGCCTAACGTTGTGCTTGGGGAAAGGGGACGGCTGGGTCCTTCTCAGACGAAGGACTAGGATCAGGTCTGGGCTACTCAGGCAAAGCAGAATCCACACATACATCATCAATCAACATAGGTGAATCTGAAAATAGCAAACTCTTTCCTTTATTCACATAAGTGTCCTGAGGTACATGAACTGAATAAAAAACAACAGGACTAGCAGAACTGGAAATGGTGGCCTCAACACCACCCTCGGCATCCAGTATCGTGGCATCAGTACCGCGCTTTGGCTCAGCAACTAGTATGGTGGCATCAGTACCACCTCCTCCATCTGGTGAAGCGACAACCTCAGTTGGCGCTCCTGAAGTGGCGTGAGGCCGTCGCTCAGACACGGCGCCGCCTCCTGGCATCCTACCGCTCCTAGGTGTAACAAAATCAGCATCAAACATATATGCAGTAATATCTCCAAGGGAATCACTAGGAGTGGTGGTCTCTGTGAACTCTACCTGCTCAGACATCCTCTTGAGGTTGTTCGGGTTCGGCTCGATCTGGGCAGGAATGGTGTCCTTCCCCTTCACTATCTCTCTCTTCTCTTGTCTGAACTCGTCCATCTCCCATCTAAAAGTAGCCTGTTGATAAGAGATGAGGCGGGCTAAGTCGTCTAAGGCGGGGTTCTCATAGGCGGGTCCATGAGAACCTGACGGTTGGCCTCGCTGGTAAAGATGCCGCTGCTGGTGGTGACAGAGGTAAGGGGCTGATACTGCTGGGAGTGATACTGCTGAGGCTTTTGAGGCTGCCTCCAAGACTGTCCCTGGTGATAGGGACGAGCATCATGCTGCTACTGTTGTGATGGTTGCTGGTGTGACAGGAACTGGGGCTGCTGGTGAATCTCTCGTTGCTGGCCGTACTGGCCACCATGAACTAGAGGTTGCTGCTGGGAACTAGTGCCTCCGACCGACCAACGGAATCCGGGATTGTCTCGTCAAATATCGGGCTGGGGACGGTCGTACCATATCTCGTTGACATCCATAAACGGCTCATGCTCATAAGAGGGTGGTGGGAGTACTTCCAGGGGCTGGTCAGGCTGATACATCACCATCTGGCTGTCCTGAGATGGTGGTGACTGGACGTACTGCTGCTGCAGCTACTGATACGGCTCTTCCTGGACATGGTGGACCTGTCGGTACTTGGCGGAGGGCTGGATCATGCTGCTGCTGCTGCCTGGGTCTGCCGGTGACCTAAGACAGGTCTAAGAAGCCGTTTGTGCCTCTTTGAGACACATGATATGTGTCTTTAGGTCACTCAACATCTGTGCCATCTGATCCATCTATGTCATACCCTGGCACTGCTTCTTCTCGATCAACTCAATCCGGTCCAGCTTCTCGCTGATAATGCCCATGTCGGCGGCTGTTGACTCTTCGTGTGCTACTGCCGCTGGTGAAGTAGAGGGACTGTCATCGACCCGTGCTATCCTCTGATAGGACACGACCTGGTGGCCGGGGCGTCCCCTGTGTATAGAGGCGGGTCTGAGACATGACAGTGTAGTTCTCAGCCATCTCCTCGTAGATGGCCTAGACCTAGTCCTCATCTTTGGAGAAATATGAACCTCCACAGGATGCATTAACCAACCCCTGCAGCTTGGGTGTAAGTCCGCAGAAAAAGCTTTGAACTAGGTTCGGCTTCGAGATATCATGGTGCAGGCATCCGTCGGTAAGCTCTCTAAAGCGATCCCATGCCTCGTGAAACTGCTCGTTGGGGAGCATGGAGAAGTTGCCGATCAGGGCTCTCGCTGCATTGGTCCAGCTGAGTGGATAGTACTTGTTGAGGTACTCGTTCTGGAGCTGCTCCCATGTCGTTACAAATCTCCCTAAGTGCTTCATCCAATTGTCTGCTCTATCAACGAGGGAGAAGGGAAATTCCATCATCTTGATGGTTTCGTCGTCCACCTAGAGGTTGTGGACGGTGCTGCAGATCATCTCGAACTCCTGGAGATGAAGATGTGGCTCCTCGGTGGCGAGTCTGTGAAACAAGGAAGGAGCTGAATCGTCTGTGGCAGGAACTTGAAGTCTCCCGTGATGGCCGGCAACACAATTCATCTATGGGTGAGAGTTGCACCAGGGTTGTGCAACTCTCGCATCGGGCGTGCTCCTGCTGCTAGCTGGACTGGCTGCTCTCCCTCAAGTATATCTCTCCACCAAGTCTACGCTGCTCTCTATCGGCTCTCATCTTCTCCATCTCCCGGCGCATCTCGACCATGAAAGCTCCCTGGTCGTGTATCTGTCTCTGCATTGTCTCCAAGGAAGCTAACATGGTGTTGTTGATTGCACCCTGGTCCAACACATATGTCTGCTCAGCTCTGGGGCCCTCGGTGCGGTCCTCGCTACTGGACATGGTCTCTGCAAAGGAAAAAGATCCAAACTCAGGTGCCGAAATATCGTCTGGCTACTGCTCTCTCTGATCGGGCACCTCAGGACTAATATTAGAAGGGTGGTCGGGTTCGGAGAGCATGTCTCGGCTCTCGCAAAGCAATCTAGATGAGCGGGTCGGAGTGCTCGAAAGCGGTGCAACCAGAGGCTGCCTAAGGGACCTCTGACCCATCATCTTGATCGTGAAGAGTCAGGCGGATGAGATATGGAAAGCAAATAGTATGGTCAAGCAATACCCCAAATTCACCAACGCAACACGAGCTGATGACCATAAGAGTTTGATCTTTTATCTTGTCGTTTTTATTTTAGTGATAAGATAGTCTATCAGAGCGATTAGCGAACTGTTAGGAATCCAACCGCCCCCAGGAGACTATCCCGATCACAAACTAGATTTTTCCCAGCCAGTACAAGACGCAGACCGTTTACCGGCTACTTGATCAACTCGCTCTGTTAAGAATATCGCGGCCCGCTTTACTGAAGACCAGAGCGATCCTCACTGGAGAACGACTAGCCCAGAATCAGTAGTCTAAATAGGGGTCAGATGTGTCTCTAGCCTACAATGCGTGTCACTCTCTCACCCAATCAAACCATCCAATGAGGGGATTACTCTTTCAAAACAAATTTTTGGTGAGGTGATTTTTAGGTCCAGTTTGCTTTAGCAGTCCCAATTTTAGGATTTCTCTTTTTAGGTATTTTTCAGATAAAACATTTGCCTAACGAGTTTTTCGGTTCTCCTGATTTTACTAAGTCCAAGAAAACGGGGGGAGAAGATGAAAAAGCTGATGCGCAGTAAAATCAATGATGCATGCAAAGTAACAATGCGTACCTTTCCTCCAGCTCTCTACATGCAATATGATCCGTGCATAATTGAAAGACATGAATAAAATCTAACCTAAATGATGCAACGAGGAAAATGACCTTAACAGGAATTTCTACACGAGAAGAACGAGAGCTAACGGATTAAGAGGAGGGGTCGGAGTCTGGTTTCTAATGCCGATCGGTTCTGCCACAACGGATCCTGCCAGCGCTGTATACAACCTCTAGCAGCACGTGACCCCTCGAGTTATCAGGTTAGCTTTTTTATTAATTAATTAATTAGGTCCAATTAAACTGTCTATAGGAACAAGCAACTTAATTAGGTTGGGGTCCTAATCAATTACATCATAAAGAAATAAAAAATCCTAAGGTAAGGACAAATCCTCGAGAAACAAAATAAAAGAAAAAGCTGTAAAAACCAAAACCATCGGAAAACTGCGGTGTGGTCCCCCGAGTACACCGGTGCTCGCCGAAACAGACCCCGGCAATCCACAAGTCTGAGAGTCCTGGCTGTCCCTGTATTATTACAATAATATGGTCTGACTGAAAATAAACTAAGCTAAACTACACTACAACTCTCGAACACTTCTGCTCGCCCTGCCTCGCGCTCTCCTATGACTCCGCAAAGAAGATAGCCACCTCCGATCCCCGCGGTTGCGTCGGCTTCCCGAAGAAAGCTGCCTCGGTCGTCGGAACCTCGTAAAGAAGACAAACAGATGTGCGTCAGACCAACAGTTATTATAACGAAATGAAATGAAATGACAAATATATGCACAAAGAAAAATAAAAACAAATAAAAAAATAAAAACAAATAAAAACAAACAAAAACAAAATAAAAGAAAATGAAAAAGCTGCAAAAACCATGAAAGAAACGAAAACCGCGAAAAAGCCACGAAACTAAAAACTGAAAAAGAAAAAGACTACTAAGCCGTGCTCCCCGTCAACGGCGCCATTCTGATGACCTCGATAACCCTTGCGATCCGAGTAAGGATATGAATCAGGGTCGTTGTGACCCGAATCGCGAGGCTAGGTCAATCAAGAAAAATCAAGAACCACCAAATAAAGGAAAAACAACAAATCAAGATCAAATAGCGGTCTCACTATTTTATTTAACTTGGTTTAGCGACCAGGGTCGAACTCAAGGAGCATGGGTTGGCTAAAAAG
The DNA here is from genome assembly GCA_037367405.1 of Ottelia alismoides. NCBI lineage: Eukaryota > Viridiplantae > Streptophyta > Magnoliopsida > Alismatales > Hydrocharitaceae > Ottelia > Ottelia alismoides. Next base: position 211,383 of record JAZKJV010009804.1, read on the forward strand.
CCTACGAAGTAGTCAAAAATCAAAAATAAAGAATAAAATATTTTTTCTTGGTGGATTTTTTATCTTTTTAATTTTTTTTTGTGATTTTAAATTATAAAGAAAATATAAAAGAAAGCTAAAAAGTCACAATCAAGGAATTATTCAAGACATCAAAACAAGTCTGAAAATTAAAATAAAAATATTTTTGGATTTTATGATTTTCAATTGTTTTTTATAATTTTCTCGGATTTTTATAATTTTTATGTTGATTTTATAAAAATAAAATAAGACAAAAAATGAAAATCAATATGTAGCCAGAATCTAAAGGCTATCTAAAATAAATAAATATCCTATAAAATTCCAATGGCAATTTTATGATAAAGTAAAAACAAAAATCTAACAAATGAAAAAGAAATGATTTTTTTATTTTTTTCTGAATTTTTATTTTTTTATGGGTTTTCAGGGTTTTTCAATTTTTAGGAGTTTTAAATATCCAAAAGCCACAAAAATTGCATAAAAAAGACAACAAAAGAAACATAAAATATTTTTTTAGAATTTTTGGGAGGTTTTTAATATTTTTAGTTGGTTTTGAAAGTTATACAGTGATGAAAATGGGAGTTTTTGAATTTTTAAAAATAGAAAGAAAAAAATGTCCCAAAGAATCGTTGAAATTTCTACATAGTGGCAGGGGCCACGTATCCAAATTTCAGGAGATTTGGAGTTTATTTGCTAATTTATTCAACCAATCAAAGGGTCACAACACATAGGGACCTAAGTGTAAATAATGAAAACTTTCCAGCCAAATAATAACACGAGAAATAATGCAGGGCGGAAAATGCAAAAATCCCAGTACAACACGAGGAAAACACGTGAGTCAGGCACACAGGGGCATATTTGTAATCCCTATTTATAGAGATGTAAATAATAACATCAAGGATGCTCAGGATGAAATGTGCAAATACACCATAAAGTCACGTGTCGATGCACGTGCTCCACATACAGGAGGACTAAGTTGCAAATAAAATAAACACCAGGGTCCTACGTGCAAAATGTCCAAACTAAACTAACTTCGAAAAATATTTACAAGTCTATAAAAGAAATGCAAAACTAAGGGGGACCTAAGAGTAATTTACCCTTTATTACAGATCCGATGTTCGAGGCAGTTTCTACTTAAGATCGGACGGTCCAGATTAGCTGGTACGCCTTCGGCAATGAACGCTCCGGATCAGATCCTCAGATGGATCGGATGGTTGCGAGCTCCCCGCAGATGGATGGCGGAGATGAGACCTGGCGGAGAAGCTCGATCGAATGACGGAGGAGGATCCTGGATGAACAGCTCGTCAACGAAGTTCGTCCGGTCGTTACGCGCGCCTGGTTCTCCTCCGCCGCTGCTCTGATGAGCGAATTGAAGTTCGCGGTCGTCCGCAGCTGATGGAGGTCTCCGATGAGGCCGGGAGCAACTAGAGTGCTCCGGCAACGAGGAAGACCTACAGCTCATGTTCTTCAACGGTTGGACATCTAGACGAGGCCCGTTGGCCTTGAAAGCTGCACAAGAAGTTCACCGGGTCGAGGGCAAATTGCCTCGACCCGTTAGCAGGTGAAGGGGGTGAACGTGTGAGGCGTCACGGAGCTCTCCGACGAGGTGACGGTGGAGGAGAGCGCTATCCTGTTCCGGGATGAACCAAGGGGAACGAAGGGGCGAAGAACGTGGATAAGAGTCTCGTGAGGATGATGGGATGGTCGGGAGGGCAGATGGATGATCGGATTGAGCTAGGTGATCCGACGAAGGTTTCTGGCTGGGAATCTAAAAATCAAAATCTAACAAAGGACAAAAGCTATCGAAGGTACCTGATGGTCGAAGGCGTCTATGCTAGAGGTCAGCTGCCTCTTGGGATCGTCGCCTCGATGGAATGGCACTTCCAGAGGATCAAGCTCATCGGATGGTGAAGCACGTCGAGAGGGCTCCCGGACCTAGGGCTAAGGGCTTCAAGCTCTCGCTGCAACACCCTCCTATGCTCGTTGTCACACGAGGAGAAGAATAGAGGTCACGGGGGTCGAAGACGATGGCCAAAGATGCCTGAAAATTACGGCTCCATTGAACTTTATACTTGATGATGTTCGAGAAAGATGGAGATCGGGTGCACACTCCGAGGAGCGAACCCCTAAGGATAGTATCGGGTGAGAATCGTGGGTCAATCCTTGGTACACGGAGCCTCAGATCAATGAAAATGGTGTCCGGATCGATGCGGGATAAATCGGGGAAGACGGGTCGAAACGCGGATCCGGGCGCAAGTGGTCTAGGGGCAAGAGTTCACCGGGGGTCAACAATCCCCCGTGGACTAATCAGAATAAAGATAGTCAAAAATATTTGTAAATTAAATTAAAAATAGAAAACGATTTTATTTAAAAATATTTATAAATGAAAAATGTTATTTATTTTCAAATTATTTTTTAGTGATTTTTATTTATTTTTTTGAAAAATAAATTAATGTTATATACATAATATAATATTATATACAGGTATAAAATACCTCTGTATTTTATATTTATATTTTTAATCTCTTATTTTTGTATAAATACCCCAATTTTATATTTTACTTATATACAACATAAAATTTAGGATATAAAATAATTTTTATTTGATTTTTAATATGTGTTTACAAAAGTAAAATAAATAGATGTATTATTTCTATATATATGGTATATGTACAATATAGAGAGACAAATTATTTCTTTTTGTTTTTATTTTATTTTTCTAATTTTTATTCTATTTTTATACATATATACAAAATATGGGAAACACATTTTATTTTTGGTTTTTATAAAAATAATATATATACAAATAGAGGAAATATAGGCAAGGATGAATTGCTATATCTCTCTCTAGTTATTTTATTTTGTGACCAAGCCCCTATTGGGTCCTCTCTTGGGTTAAGGTCACTCAATATTTATTCTAAATATTTCCCTCTTTTTCTTTATTTCTTTATTATTTTATTTTTGCACAAAAACATGCTAATTATTGATATTAAAAAAATCATGCTCAATTGATAACTTATTGTATTTACAGCTATCTACATGGTGTTTTGCAAAGGTTTTTAGCAAAAATAAAAGAATAAAGAGTGATGAATGAGGATTCATCATCTATCATCATTTTACTATTTATAAGTCATATTGATGGATCTTAACAATGTGGATGATGGGTCTCATGTTCTGATATTTTTCCATATCTAATTCCTCAAGCTCAGTAGATAGTTAGTGGTCCTGATCCAGGTGAGACCTCACACTATGACTATAAGGCATATAGAATGCCTTAGGGTTGGAGTGCCTCCGTAGGCATGTTGTGGAGTATAATGCATCCTAACTAAGTTCCCAACAAGTCCACTAGCTTCATCTAACAACCGTAGTAATATTCCTTATTTTGATATATATTATTTTATCTTCACTTCCATTGTTGTAAGATGTCAGATGTGTTGATGGTCTTACTAGATGTTTATGAATAATGATTAATAATTGATGATTTCTAGAATTTAATCTCTTTCCTTGCTAGAACCTACTAACAGAATAGTAACCAAACTCAACTTTTCCTGACAACGAACTTTTCCTCGTCAGGACCTACTGGCAGTACAGTAACCAAAACTCAAGCGTTGAGGAAGCCGCCTAACAGACTGTTTCGTCTCTCCCTCTCAGTGGATGTGTAGTCCATGAGAGGGTGATGAATATTCATTTCATCACCTTTATTCTATCATTTTGGCCTTAAAGACCCTAACTAATGCATGTAAATAGCATTAATTTGTATAAAATAGCATCCATCATTTATTACATTTATTGTGTAAATAATACTGTTTTTAATGCCAAAATTATAGAATAAAGAGAAGAAAAGAAAAATGAATAAAATATTGAAAACATTTTATGATCCTAAACCTCGATACAGAGTCAAGAATTGAGTTGGTCGATAAGGAATAAAGTAGGGGGAGATAAGGGCCAGAAATAGAATAAAAATCCTATTCCTTTATTCACTATTTATGCATTTTGGCACCTATTTTATTCATCAAATGAAGAAACTTTGTACATAAAAGTTGTAGATAATATTGTAAATAAAAGTATAAATTTGAGTTTGTACAAAAATAATACTTACTGTTCATTTTATACACAAAGTAAAAAACCAAAAACCCAACTTCCAGACCCATATCTTTCAATAAAAACTCAAAACATATCAAAAATTAATCTAATTGTATATAACTTTTTACGAGCTATTTAATGGTGGTGGTTTCATATTTTTTGGAGTTATTGTGTGAAAGTTAGGTTTTGGGCCCTCATTCTATATTATATCGATTAAATTATTAATTTTATTCATTATTTGTAATTTTTAAAATTTTTTTATAATTTTGTAAATATTATTTACAACATTTGTACAGATTGAAATTAAAATAAAACCAAAAAAATGTAAAATAAAGTAAATCTATGTGGAAACATAGATAAAATACCTGTGATTATACTTGTATGAAAATAAAAGGGAAACATATTCTTTTATTCTTTCTTCTTTCATATTTTTATAATAAAATTACAAAGCCAAAATAAAAATCATCAAAGCACATTAAAATAAAAAGATGTATATAAAACATAGGTAAAATACCTATAAATATACTTACATAATACACATATCTATTTATTTAAGTGCACAAAAAACAACATAAAAATACAACAAAAATATATTTATACTCATAAAAAATTTTAAAAATAATAAAATAAAAAATGAAATAAAATAAATAAAATATACAAAATAAAAATAAAATATATTAAATACATGCAAATATGCCTACAAATACACTATTAAAAAGTAACTACTAATAAAATATAGATTCTGAAGATCCTGATATCAAATGGGGGCACCCACTTCATAAATAAAGTTGTCAAGAAATTAACGAAGGAACACGACGACGACCATCGAGTCGCATCTCCTTATCATCCCTAGACCAATGGCATGGCAGAATTATCGAACAGAGAAATCAAGACGATTCTTTAGAAACTTGTGAGGCCGTACAGAAAAAATTGGTCCCAACTCTTGGACTCCGTCCTCTGGGCATACAGAAATGCTTACAAGTCCCCCTTGGGTATGTCACCCTATCGTATTGTATATGGGAAACCGTGCCATCTACCCGTAGAATTAATTCATAAATCATTGTGGGCATTCAATATGTGCAATTTGGACACACATAGTAGTGGTCAAAAAAGAAAAGATGGTCTGAACAAACTCCTGGAATTCTGAGACTATGCATACAATAACATATTGATGTACAAGGAGAAGGTGAAACGCTGGCATGACTAGCACATTAGACGATAGACCTTCGAAGCTGGGAAGAAAGTGTGGTTATTTGATGTAAAGTTAAAGATCTTCCTGGGCAAACTAAAAAGCAAATGGACATAGCCATTCCAGGTTCGAGAAGTGCGTGACAATGGAAGTATTGCAACATTAGAATTATCTCCTGACGCACAACCATTCGTCATCAATGGTCAACTTGCGAAGACCTACCTAGAGCCTGATACTTTCATGATTGTTGTTGACTCAATCCAGGTATTGCGCTCTGAAGATACGTCCACACCACTGGCCGCATCAAAAGATTCAGACAATGCACCTCAAAAACTTTTCGTCTGATCTTTTCTTCTTTTCCTTTTCTATTTTCTTTTTCTACCAAAAATGCTTCTCCCCTTGTTGTCAGTCTTCTATACTTAGGACGTACTTTGTCCTAACTATAGGGGGTGAGTACCCCGAGTCCTTTCATTCTTTGATCCTCTCCATTGTCTCCTCTTCTTGTCTATACTTAGGAATATCTTACCCTAAGTATAGGGGGAGACAACTTGAGTACGATCTGTTTATTCTCACCCTTGACCATCCCTACCTTGTGTATAGTCTGCTATACTTAGGATTATTTTATCCTAAGCATAGGGGGATAGTCAACTTCCCGTTCATTTAATCATTTCCTCATTCCTTCATTCTTTAGACTTTTCTATACTCAGTCCGAGTTATGTCTTCTCTTTTTCTCTTTGATCTATGAGGACATATCTCGAGCTAAGTATAGGGGGGTCGTATAAACTATGTATATACTTTTAACCATAACTCGTACTTTTGTTTTTCAAATAACACCCATGGCTAAAAATAATATTAAATTCATCACAATCTTCTAATAAGAAGATGTTTATAGCTCCTCAAACACTTTTTGTACATTCTGATTAATAAATCATGCAAAACTACTTTTACAAAATGTTTGAGAAATAGTTTGAAACTCTTTTTTAAAAAATCTTTTGAAAGCTGTTTGGAAAATATTTTGTAAAAAGTGTGCAACCTATGTTAAAATCTTTTTCTTATAAAATTTTATTTTTGCGTGAAATAAAAATGTTTGAAAGACGATTTGCAAATGGTTGTAAAAATGGTTGCAAAAATATTTTGAATAATCTATATATATACTGTTTGAAAAATTATGTGTAAATGTTTGTACAAAATCGATTGTGAAAATTATGTTGGACTATAGTTTTCAAAACTGTTGAAAAATGATTTTCACATAAGTTTGAGGAGTATACACATCATATTCAAAAAAACAAATATGTATAAATGTATGAAAGTGCTTAATCAACCCTTGTAAATCCATTAAGAACCAAAACTCTTGTGTATATATAAGATATATCCTCACGTAAAGATATGTACCCATTTTCAAAAATCACAAAAACATCTGCAAAACTAAAAATACCAAAAATATTTTGTATGTACCCATCAATTTTGTATATACTGATGAATAAACCAGGTTAAAAATGTTTTTGCAAAATGATTTGAAAAAATGGTGTGACCCCTTTGGAAAACTTTTTTGTGAAATATTTTCGACCTTTGTAAACGCATTTTAATTTGCAAAAATTCTTTCCTTTGTGTGAAATAAAAGTTTTGAAAACCTATTTGCAAATGATTTTGAAAATGTTTGTAAAAATACTGTGAAAGCTATATATATTGTGTGAAAAATCTTTACAAAATGGCTTTCAAATGTTTGCAAAAATTATTTTCTACTATAGTTTTCAAATGAATTTGAGGAATAAATGCATCATTAAATTAGGAATAAAATGTATATATAATTATAAATTAAGATAAAACTATTTATCAATTGTACATATATACTTAAAAGAATAACTTGTTAAAATCTATAAATTCTTTAAATTATTATATCTTGTACATAAATAAAAAGCGGCATGCCCGTGTAAATAGCCGTAAATATTTCATGTTTTGTGTGCCAAAATTTCTTTTTTTTTTTAAATTTTTTCATGTTTTAATTATTAAAAATAATAATTTACATTATTCTTTCTGCATTGTACATAGCATTTGCATATCATTCGTATTCTTTTGATTGGGCTTGATGATTGAACTAGTCCAATAAAGTTAAAGATTGGAGCTTGGTTGGACCGTATTGCACCTAATTGCACTAGAACCATATGGGAACTAGGTTTAAGGCACTTCAGGTCCACTAGGACTTAACTCTTTGAGACTCAAGGCTGGGCTGAAATTATCTCAACTAACTAACTAGAACTTTTCAAGACGCATGCATGACTCTTGTCGGTCGTGACCTAACTTGGACACTTGCACCTTTCACTTGGCTCAACTCAGTTGGAGTGGTAAGGGGGTTAGATTCGTCGGTCTGAGACACACGTGGGTGGAAACATTCATCCTCTTCTAGGGAGGGAAGTGCACCCCAATCTTGTCCAGTAACAGTGAAGTCTGAAGACAGGAGATTGTGGGTTCAATAATGCTTCAAAAGAGGGATAGTCTTCTGGTTCAAGAGGAAAAACTCTTTATGTAAATGCTCTTGTACATAGTATTTCAAATAAAAACTCCAAAAAAGTGGGCAGGCCTGCAAATAAAAAGAAAATGCATGTCAGAGTATGTATATCTGTTGCATAGAAAATAAACAAGCTTGAACATCAAAGTTATAACATGTGAGCTTGTAGCTGGATGACTTAACTACACTGGTCAGACATCCCATGATAGGTAGCTACACTGGGTACCGTCCATTCTTTTTTTCACCTCCTCCTCTTGAGTTGGATGCCACTTGAACTTAGAAGGGAATACCCTGCTCCTCGAGGATAGAGTACTGGATTGGGGAATCATTGGCTTGTCATTCTGGAGAAGTCAGTTCCTTTGTTGTTCTAGTTGGGGAGAGCCACTATCACTTACACTGTACAAGTCAGCTTCATAGTCATAAGGGTTTGCATATGATGTAAGCTAGTTCTAACCTGGCTATTGAGGTGGTTTGAACCGAGTTCTGTGACTCTCGAAGGCTGTTGTGTTTTAAATTTGGTTCCCAACCTGGTTCCACACACATTCTTACATCAAGGTCTAACCTGAGCTCCAAACTTCGATTTTGTAAAGACAAGTCTAACAATTGAAAACAATTCCATTTATTCTTTCTTTTTCTTTTCTTCTTTATTCTTTTTTACACTTATTGCATAAGTGTTTGCTAGGGACTAGCAAAGGCAAGTATAGGGGCGTGATGAATCTCCATTTCATCACCTTTATTCTATCATTTTGGACTTAAAGACCCTAGCTAATGCATGTAAATAGCATTAATTTATACAAAATAGAATCCATCATTTATTACATTTATTCTGTAAATAATACTGCTTTTAATGCAAAAATTATAGAATAAAGAGAAGAAAAGAAAATTGAATAAAATATTGAAAATATTTTATGATCTTAAACCCCGAGACTGAGTCCAGAATTGAGTTGGTCGACACGGAATAAGGTAGGGGGAGATAAGGGCCAGAAATATAATAAAAACCTTATTTCTTTCATTCATTATTTATGCATTTTTAACACCTATATTATTTATCAAATGAAGAAACTCTGTAGATAAAAGTTGTAGATAATAATGTAAATAAAAATACAAAGTTGTGTTTGTACAAAAATAATACTCAGTGTTCATTTTATATACAAAATTAAAAGCCAAAAACCCGACTTCCCATACCCATATCTTTCAAATAAAAACAAAAACATATCAAAAATCACCTCTAATTGTATATAACTTTTCACGAGCTATTTAATGGTGCTGGTTTCATATTTTTTGGAGTTACTGTGTGAAAGTTAGGTTTTGGGCCCTCATTGTATATTATACCGATTAAAATATTCAATTTATTCATTATTCATTATTTTTACACAATACTATTTTTATAATTTTGTAAATATTATTTACAACATATGTATATATTGAAATTAAAATAAAACAAAAAATAAAACATAAAATAAAATAAATCTATGTGAAACATAGATAAAATGCCTATCATTATACTTGTATGAAAATAAAAGGGAAACATATTCTTTTATTCTTTCTTCTTTCATATTTTCATAATATTGTAAATATTATCTATATTCTATTAAAATTACAAAACCAAAATAAAAATCATCAAAACACATTAAAATAAAAAGATGTATACATAATACACATATCTATTTATTTAAGTGTACAAATAACGACATAAATACAACAAAAATATATTTATACTCACAAAAAAATTATAATATATAAAATAAAAGAATAAAATAATAAAATATACAAAATAAAAATAAAAATGTATAAAATACAAGCAAATATACCTACAAATACACTATTAAAAAGTAACTACTAATAAAATAGACCAATAAATAAATAAAAATCATATTAAAATACTACATTAAATAATAAACATTTTTTATTCTATAATCAAAAATTAATAAAATCATTTATTAGGTGTAATTAATAAGTCAATAATTGGTCAATCGTTTTTGTCATTTTGTGTTGCCATGGACCAATCACCGGCCGTCAAATGTTGACCGCGGTCAACTATCTCCCCCGCTTCCAGACTTGATGTGTCTGTCCAATCCCTGATTTACGCATTTTTCCTGGGAGTCTTGTCGCTCAATCGCCTTCGCCTTCTTCATACGAAATGATCATTGATCATTGTACACACACCATGCTCACTAATCATGTGTACATACACCCAAATCCTTGGTTTTAGCCAGTCATTAAGGGTGTTGTGTTTGGTTTATAAATAAAACTTATGTTCCTCCTCTCAATTTCGGTCATCGTCTCGAGTCTAAGAGGCCTCATCTTGGATCCAACTCGTCTTCTTGTGACAGGGGAAGTCGATTTGCGGCCAGGCTGAGTTCCAGGAGCACGGAGGTGTACCCATGGTGGTTCTTCGACCAACCTGTTCCCTGGGCATCCCCAGATATCAGAGCTGTGCTTTTATCCTTTCATTTTGCTTCTTTTACTCGTAGGTTTAATTTCATACTGTTAGTTTAGGATTTAGTTAATTAGAGTAGCGTTAATCAATCCTCCGGCACTTCGCTGGAGTTGAGCTCCGGTGAGCTCCTCTGCATGCCATCTTCATTTCTCCGCCGCCCCTTTCCTCTCCATTTTGATCTTCATCGCCTTCTGAAGGCCCTGTGCATCCCCGTTCCCTTAGATCCCTAGTGGATCTGGAGATCCGCCCTCCAAGCTCTGTCGTTCGCCGGAGAGCTTCGTCCACTCTATCCTTCGCCTCCATTCCATGCCTAACTTGGTCGAGGAAATTTACCCTTGACATGTGAGTTCACTTGTGCAGGTCCCAAATGCCAAAACGACCCCTGGAGGGGAGTTGAAGCTTCGCCGGAGGTACCCGGAATACCTCACCTTCCCTGACCACGTAGGGTTGCTCTGTCTACCCTCCGACCGTCCTGAGACCTCCAGCCTACAGAGGACCTCATTGCAGATATCTTGCCACCTTGGAGCAACAAATCAAGCCGGAGGAGCGTGATTTCACCAGAGGAAGCTTGCCCAAGCGAGCCTTCCTCCCTTTTTCTTCATCACGGATGCTCCACCGTTGGATCAAGAACGAAGGTACAGTTTTTATCCTCGTCGTTGGATGATGCCAAGCTTCAACCATTGGATTGTCTCGGATGATTTAATCCCCACCATCGATCCACGAAGCGGTACCGACCATCAGATGCTCGCCACGTGTTTAAGTGAAGAAATTTTAGCCGTCCGATCGTGCATATTATGGGGTAAATTGCATATCTCGCCCCACCTTTTTGTATGTTATTATTTAGTCCTTTAAATAAAATTAACGTCTATAAATAATTGGACATTTTGCAACCAGACCCCTGTAGTTTCTTGTAATTATAAATAGGTCCAATCCATGTCACTTCACGTGCTGTCCCACATGAGGTGGTGAAATTATAGGAACACCCCTGCAGGTTTTTGTATTTATTATTTAGTCTAATAAATTGAAATGAACGTTGTATATTTTTGTGAAATTTGCAAACTAACCCATGGGTTTTTAGTAATTACTTGTAAGCCCCTGCTAGTGTCGCACTTGTTCACACACGTGATTTTGAGAATTTTGCAGTGAAGCTCTCGTGGCTTTACTTATTTAAATCTGGTTCATTAACTGTTTGAGCACGTTATAAATTTATGTGTAAATTGCACTCAGGCCCATGCACTTTTATTTATTTATAAAAATTCCCCTACTAGTATTGCATTTTCCTTTTGTTGTCTCTATTTATTTCATACATCTATAAAATTCGAAAAATATCCCCAAAAATAGACATAATTTTCTGGAGCATTGAACTTTCAGGCCATCTTTCTGTTTTGCAATTTTGAGGCATTTTAATATTTATAGAAAAATCAAAAACTTGCATTTTCATCCCTGTTTACAAAAGAAAATATATAAAAATTATAAAAATCTTATGAAAAATTAGCAAAATAATATGTTCTTTATTTTAGTGTTTTTGACCTTCAAACCCAAAATCATTAAAAAATATAAAAGAAAATCTAAAAAATAGAAAAACCCTTAAAACCTTTATAAAAATATAAAAAGTTCCTAAAAAAAGAAAATATAGTTTCTATTTCTGAATTTTATTTTTATTATTATCTTTATATTAAAATTAATTTGGAAAATTGTTTTTATCTATTTTACATTTTTAATCTCCAATTTAATTTTGGGTATTTATTTTAAACCTTATTTTTGGTATTTTTGACTTTAAAAATATATAAAATTTAGCAATTTTTTTTTGAAAATACAAAAACATTAGTAAAATATAAAAACCTTAAAATAATTTATTTTCCGAATTTTATCTATATTTATTAGTATACCACTATATATTGTGTATATATAGCCTTATGCACACTATGATGTTTCTATAAAAAAAGGAAAAAGAGAGAAACTATAAAAATTAAAAATCAAATAAAAAATAAAAAAATAAAAAATATTAAAATTAAAAATCCACCAAAAGGATCTATACTAATGAATGGCTTGGTTTGTACATAAAAGAAAACCATAGGCTACATGTATTGCTCTTAGTGGTTCGACCTCTACGTGCTTGCTTATTTGCACTTTATGGTAGAGAAAATATATTTTAATGCCACATTTTTGCCATTAATTGAATTATGTATATTGTGGGTTAATTGCTGTTAAATCCAAGGTCTTCGTCGGTCATATTGACGACAGTGTTTCCGCCTTGTGTGGAACACAAGACCGATGACTATTTTTGGGTTTATTAGATGGCGTCGTTGCGGGGAGCAACGAGCGTAGCCTAATTTTTCTATCATTTTTGTATAGTCATTTATTTGATTTTATTGGTTCATTGTTGCAGATAACAATTAATTTATTTCCAATTCATTCTTTGATTATATTTATTTCATTATTTAATTACCTGTACTAATGATGTCTCTCTGTCACTTTGATGCGAGGGCCCGCCACAGGAGGATGACTTTCTAGGAAGCTGAGACAACCAAGCGTGAAGGAGTTGGGTCTTAATTCTATAACCAGCTGGAGAGAGCACCAAGGAAGCAAAGAGAACAAATTAGCTTAGATTTAAATATTCATGCATGTAATTTTTGGTGAGAGAGAGAATTTTGGCATGTAAATAACTCGGACTTTACTAACCACAACGAGGTCCAGTCCTCGGGTGTCTGTTCACCTGGGGGCCTCATCGCAGTTTTCTGCTTTTTCTTACCTTCTTTTGTTTGTTCCCCGCTGTTTTGAGTTTTCTGCCTTCTTTTCCATTTGTTTTGTGTGCATGAAGCCCCTAGACTTAGGTTGCTTGACTCAATAACTAGGTCCAAACATTAATAAGAATGCCTATTCCTATAGTCTCTTACGAATGGATCTAGTCAAATTAATAATGTTAGTCATTTAGATATGAGACCTCGTGCCGCTAAAGGTCATATACAACGCGTGTAGGACCCGTTGTGACGGGCATCGATCGGCATCAGAGACCATACATTGGTCTTATTTCTGAATAACTAAAAATTGGTTCTTCACGATTAATAGCATCTACTGTTTAAGTGATTTTGTCGATTGTACACCGCCATGTAGATAGGATTAAAAATTCTGTTTTGCATACCACATGGACAGAGCTGGGATGCACTGTAAGTCTTATAACTAAGCATGCATCATTAGATTCAATGGTGAGATTTCCATCATTTAGTCGACTTGCACGGCTTTTACATCTCCCTATGATTTTGAGCACCTGCGACTTAAATGAAAATCTACAAAAATGCTAGGTGCTTGTATGAAAACAGACTCAAAATTAAAACCCAAAAAATTAAAACAATGGGACTGCTAAATAAACTTTGACCTTAATTAAAATTCGTAATGGACTATCATTGTTTTGGATTCATAAAGCCCTCATTGTTTTCAGGTACCTTCGGAGGGGACCAAAACCCCTCCCATGAGCGAGGCACGACCCGCTAAGGATTAGAGCCAAAATCCCAGTCTGTAACTGCCTTGTGTATCACCTGGATTTCTGACATAATGGTACTTCTATCGTACACGATCGAGTAGGGCCTTGTCAACGATGGTGTTCCAGCCTTGTGTGGAACATCGACATGGTATGAAGTACTGAGCATAGGCCACGCCTTCATGGGGGTGTCTGTCTCATCGGTTTGCGTCCGAGTAGGTTCTTGCACACTCGCGGGTGATTCCGTTGCGAGCGAGAACTGAAGTATTAGGTTTCGCCTATCAGCTTCCTCTCCCTATTTCTTTGGCTGAGTAGGGATCCAGGAAGTGTTGCAAGGACCTCAAAAAATGCAGACTACAAGTTATAAAGGAGGAGGACAAGTACGCGATACTTTTTTGGCAGTACTCTCTCTCCTATAGGGTTAGCGTGCTAAGGACTTGTTATAAGATATGTCTGAAATAACAACTCTAAAACTGAAAAGATAACAAGTCTCCAGACCTTTACAACTTCACTAGGCGTGAGTTGGTGAACCCAATTTTATATTGTGTTTGTATGGATCTAGATTAAGGTTTAAAGATTAGGTCTCGCGCTTGCGCAAATTTTGTCATGTGTTTCTCCCTTGGACCCCCGCTCAGTTTGTGCCTTTCTACTGTTTTACATTCCCATTTATTCCTCGTTGATCACAGTATCCTTCTTCCTACATCTACCCTCCTCTTGATTCACGAGGGCGATCCATGGATGGTTTATTCAGGATCCTACCGACACCTACATCGATTCCATGGACTCGACCTCGCCAATAATTTGAGGCGATTCCTGAGAACCCGATCCGGACCTTGCGAGACGATCTCCAGACTCCTCGTCTTCCACCCTTCCTCTTAACCCCCAATAAACCCGAACTACTCTTGTCCCACTTTCACTGTTGTGAATAAAAGTCGATTACAGTCCATATCTTTTTCATTTACAACACGCTGGAATTGACCTTGATTCCATATTCATCATGGCAGCTGGGATTCAACTGCAAGTGATCTGATTGGGATTCTCTCATCTTGCAGATAGAAGAAAAAACAAGCCCTGGATCCCAATCCCGAATTCATCTCTATAGATTCAGACCCTGAGATGGCTTCTCAAGGGAAGGGCAAGGGTCAGCAACCCCCTCAGCTAGAGCAAGGACAGATGCCTGATCAGAACCAGGCCAATGCACAATTGTTAACATCTATCTAAGCTATCTAGTAGCAGCTGACGGAGCAAGCCCTTCCACAGACTACATTCCAGGAGATGCTGCATAATGTTATGAACAGACCAAAGGGAGGAGGAAGCAAACCTGGAGGAGGAGGAGGTCGTGGACCCCATGATAACCCAGACGAGGAAGAGCCGGAACAAGGAAGGCCGAAACCTACGCTGAAAGAGACAAACAACCCTGAAGACAACCAGATGACTGAGTAGATCCGCATTCCACCGGTGCATACTCATTTTGAGCTAAAGCCTCAGTTCCTTTCTCTTCTCCCTTCTTTTAACGGGAACACCAATGAAGATCCATACATTCATCTGCAACAATTTTCACGCATCTACCATACTACTCATTACCCTAATGTCCCTCTGGACATTTTGAAGATGATGGCATTCACATACAGTCTACATGGCAAGACCCTCTACTGGGTTAACAATCTAGGGAAGGTTGTGACGACTTGGGAGGAGCTGAAGTTCGCATTCATGCACTAGTTCTACCCTCTCAGTCGACTCAATCAGATGCGTGCTCGAATCAACAATTTCTCCAGGGTGCACATGAGAGTATCCACGAAGCCTGGGAGAGATTCACAGATCTGCAGGAGAAATGCCCCATCATGACATCCCGAGGACCAGCTTGGTCCAACATTTCTTCGGGGGCTTGAACATAGAAGCCAACAGCTCGTTGATGCAGCCTGCATGGGATCATATTTTAACAAGGATGAAGACGTCGTATGGTAGATCTTTAAGGAAATGGCCGAAGGGGAGGCCGCCTTATCTTCATTCAAGGCCTATCGGAAGCAACCTCAGATCCTCCAGAAGCAAGTCCACAAGGCAGCTTCTCATGAGGTGGAGAGAGATGAGAGCTCCAATCTCAGCATAATCAGGGGCCATCTCTCGAAGGTTGACATCATAGAGAAGCGATCACAGGATCTCGAGAAACTCGCCGTGAACGAAAAGAGGTCACAACATTTAGATAAACTGGATCCGATCACCAAGCATCTAGAGCTGCTAGTGGGCACCATCAACTCTGTCCAGTCAGCAACACCATCTACCGAAGCTCCAGCTGAGAAGAAGGATGAGCCAGCATCACCACATTAGCCTCAGTTGAGCCAGCAGCCACCGGTAATCCATCACGTGTACTATGTGCGGACACACGACCAGGGCCATCCACAACAACAAATGGTTGTCTTCCAGCCAGATTTCCTTCCGTCGTCAGATCCAACCTTTCCACTGCTACCCTTGATCCAAGAAGTCAATGGTGTTTGGAGCAACGATGCATCGCTGGCCCGTCCTACCGGACACCCCCAGGGCCAGCAACATGCCAACATGCAGTACCACCAACCACAGGGTGGTCGTTTTGGGCAGTCCTCGCAGCCTCCACCGTCGTATCACCAGCCTCCCCAGCATGCTATCTAATAGAGGCAGAACCAACATTACCAGCAGCTGCAGTTCCGACGGCCACAACCATATCACCGTTATGTGACTGCCCCACCACCATAGTATCAGCAGTATCCTCCTTCCTCCTACCTTCAGTATCAGCTTCCTCCACTGCCACAGCGTCACCAGCAGTCATCGCCTCAATACGAGAACACTCAGCAACAGTGTGGCCCACACGCTGAACCGACTGAGGCAAATCATGTTAACCCAACCCTTAATTGCTTGGAGCAACTTGTCAAAGGGCTAGCAGATATGACTAGGAAGCTTGATGACCTGACCGCCACTAAAACCACCATTCTGGCGCAAGTCGAATCCAACCCCAACAACTTCAAGAAGAAGGAGCAAGTAGAATGTGATGTCCCATCTATGTTTGTAGAGTCAGATGATTGTGCTATTGGTTTATCTAATGTTGTGACTCTCAGGAGCAATAGGGCTTTGCCTCCTCCTGCCGTCAACAAGGGGAAGAATAAAGCTTCAGGTGAGTCGTCATCTTCTGCATCAACCATGCCAGCTATAGGGACGGGTGAGGAAGAAGAAGAAGGAGGATCCAGTTCAGCTTCCACTCACCACCATCAACATCAACAAAAAGAACAAAAAAATCAGCAAAAGAAAAAATAACAAAAAGAAGATCGTTGTCGAAGTGAATCCGCGCTTGCCTTGGAGGAGCCGCTAGTAGCAGCCGATCCTGTGCCAGCTGACAGAATGGAGGCCCACTTTTTGCCCGTCCACTAGTACCAGTATCTCAGCTCCCAGATTGTACTCCATTTTGTAACCCGGATGTACAACATATTGTGGATGATAATTTTGTTGTAAATAAGATCTCTATTTCGGATTCCAGCAATGTACATATTTCTTTTCCTGATGCAATAGAAAAAACCAAAAAAGTGCAAAAAGAAAAAGTGCATTATCTGGTCCTGGAGTTGTGGATATAATTAATAACTTGAATGTTGAGATTCCTCTAATAAAGGCCATGGAATACATGCCAGCAGTAAAGAAAGGTTTGAAAGAGGCATGTACAAGCAAGCGTAGCCCAACACGAAATAATAGACGCCGACAGGTTGAGAAGCATGTCCTCACCATGGCCACTGTAGCATCCATCAGCAACCTCCCACAGAAGAAACATGACAAAGGAGCATCGTTTAGCCGTTGCAAAATTTTAGATCAAGTCCTCGAGCGTACTCTGCTTGACAACGATTCTTCCATCAACCTTCTGCCCTCATCATTCTTGCAAGAATTTGGGCTAGGTCCTCTCAGGCAGACACGTATGATCCTTCAGTTCGCTGACCGATCCATCAAGTGACCTAAAGGTCTTTTGGAAGACGTTGTAGTAAAGGTGCTGGAATTTCAGTTCCCCGTTGACTTTATAGTTCTTGATATGGTCTATCCAACACCCTTAAATCAGACTCCTATCATTCTTGGCCGGCCATTCCTGCACATCTCAGAAGCCGTGGTACACTATGGGTTTGGCAAGATTACATTCAGCTCGGGAAATCAAAGAATTACTATAGATATGATCAGTGAGCCCAAGATCGTGACTGATTGGGGACACATAGTATCGTCTGAAGCAAACCGTGACTTCATTGTGGAAATCAGAGACATGCTGCTTTCTTTGAACGATCCATGGACACAGGAAATCCTCGCCCTAGAGGAGGACATGGAAAGCACAGTCGACACAAGCTCTGATGATAATTGGGAGACAGATTCCAATATGCTGATGCATCTTTTTGACTCCAATGACTCACTCCAGCCCGAACACAATGAGCCTAGTGCAGAACCATTCGGCGCACTCGCAGAATCTCAACATAACACTAAGGTTAGTAACTCTCCAAAAGTTCGGGCCGCACATTCACTCAACAGTGTATTTTCCGAAGTGACTGATTAGTTGGCCAGATTAGAACCAGAACTCAAGCCACTTCCAGCAGACCTGAAGTATGCTTTCCTTGTGGGTGCATAAAACATGTATCCAGTCATCATCAGCAGCAGGTTGACCCCAGTGAAAGAATCTCGACTTCTTGAGGTTCTAGAAAAAACTGCAAGGCACTTGGTTGGCTTGTATCAGATCTCCACTGGATAAATCCTGCGTCGTGTTCACACCACATTTACCTGGAAGAAGATGCCAAGTCATCCTGTATATTCCAAAGAAGACCGAATCCAAATCTTAAGGACGCCATCATGAAAGAAATCACTAAATGATGTGATGCATGTTTCATTTATCACATCACTGATTCAAATTGGGTTAGCCCCTTGCACATAGTTCCAAAGAAGTCAAGGCTTACCGTAGTTACAAATGACAGAGGAGAGGAGATATCTACTCGGGTACCGAAATCATCTCATGTATGTGTTGACTACCGCTGTCTTAATGCAGCAACAAAGAAGGGCCACTTCCCCTTGCCATTCATTGATCAGGTTTTGGAAAGTGTAGCCGGCAAGGAGTTCTTTTGCTTTTTGGATGGGTACTCCAGGTTGACGGATCGTAGATTGTCTGTGTTAAAATATGTGTGATGTGGACTGGAGTATCGTTTGCTAAAAATGTGTTGTTTCGTTGTAGGCAGGCAATCGGAATCGGTCAAGAAATAACCACAATTATTTAGTCAATTTTTAATCACATGGTTTTATGTTTATTTTACTTAGGCAAGTCCCAAGGTCGAACACAAGGAGGCAAAGGAACAACCTAGAATTTTGTCTGTCAAAGTTCTTGTGCAGTTTTCGAGGTAGACTTTTTTTGTAATTTTTAATGCAACTAGGGATGCAAAATGTAACTTTGGCATATTTTAGGGACTAAAATATAATGATCAATCAAACAATGTCCGAAAAATATGAAGCTAGGCCAAGATGATAATTACGATGAAATGAATGCATTGTAATGTTTTTGGAATTTTTTAATGCAAGATCAATTTTTTATGATTTTTTAAATACAAACAAGGTGATATTCAATATTTAATTATAATAAATATTAGACCTATACTTTTTCAAGGGATAAAATTATCCAAGATCTACCATAAGGTGATGGATCTCAGAAAAATCCTTAACCTTGAAATTATGAGATTTAATAACTAAGAAAAATCAAATATTGAAATATGCAAAATGATTTTTACAAGGCAAACCATGCATGCAAATGTAATTCTTTCTAGGCACAATGTAAAGGACAATTAATTCTACAATTCATGATTTTTCAGCATTTTTTTGAGCAATGTAATTAGTTATAAAATTCAAAGCACAAAATAGGAAAAATATCCAATTTTCTACAATTATTTAATTAATTATTAATCACAAATCATAAAAATGTCAGACATATGCCATAATGTAGAGAATTAGTTGTAGAACACAATACCAATTTTTGATGAATAAAATAGTGCAATGTAGCATTTCAAAATGATAAATGGATACTGTGGTATTTTTGCAATAACAGTAAATAAAAAGAAATGTAAATATGCATAAGAGAGGACTAAATTGCAACTACCGCTAATCAGGGGGTGTCTGCTGTAAAATCACCAAAGGAGCATGTGCGTCGCACGTGCCCTCTGGTCGGTGGGAATAGTTGGCTAATCTGGAAATTCTGAGGGGGGCTTCTACAATTCCTCACGCTAAGCACATGATGCCTACGTGCAGTAGCAGGTTCGGTTGGAGGCGTGATGCAGGCTTCCACATGGCGTGCTGGCATGCTTCAGCTTGGCTCGATGCTCTTGGTTTGGATCTGAGGCTGAGCTATATTCTGGACCGTTGATCAACCTCAATCTAGTGGCTGGGAGTTGTGATACTTTAATGGCTACGATGGTTGATTTTCTTCATCGAAGGGTGCATGTAGCTCCTTGAAGTCTTGAGTTGCGATCAACGGTGGCCGACACACGGCCGGCAGGCGTCGGGGCGGTGGCTTCAGATGGTGATGAAGGCGTAGAGTAAGGCCCTACAGATGAAGCGGTTGGCCGGTGATGAAGCCTGGAGTTGCCGAAGACGATGGGTCGTAGGCGTGAACGTTGGATTCGGTGAAGCTCAAAGTCGTAGATGTAGCTTCTGGCGTAAGGAATGAACATCGATGTTGGAGGTGGAATCTTGCAGAATGTCGAATGTTGAATACACGTCGATGCAAGATGGTCGGAGCGTCGAAGTTCCTGGGAGTAGAGCTCCGTCGCAATACGAGAGATGAAGTCGGTGTGAGGGTCCAGCCGTGCTCGAGGTGGTGGGCTCTTGGGGCTACAAGAGATGAAGGTGGCGTGCGATAGGAGGTGTGATCGGGGAGAGGAGAATGGGAGAAGCGAAGGAGGAGATGGGTGAAGTGAAGTAGCAGAGGAGGTGGCGGGGATGTTACCTGAGAGGGGGCCCGGCAGCGAGATGCCGGAGCTAAGCAGCTCCTCGGAGTATGAGGCTGCAACGAGGTACGAGACCCTGGATCACGCTGATGGAGGAAGCTTCACTGGGCTGTCACTTCCGATGAGGGGGGTCTCTTGTCTGTGAATGGTGGATGTCGGTGGAGGTTGTCGAGATGGGTTCTGGGGCTGAGGCGTGGATGGAGGGGTGATTGGCGGAGACGTCCAGCATCGGTGAAGCCTTGTGTGGGGTGCGGAGCTTCCCAGCTGTGGGCTCGCTAGTGAAGAAGGCTGATGTCGTTGACGATGATGGGCGTCGAAGAAACGTCGTTGGGTGTCTGAACGTAGATGTTCATTGCTCGCCGTTGATGCTGATGGATGTTGGCGGAGTAGACAAAGCTGATGAAGAGAGCGTAGGCTCTATGGCTGAAGGCCGGAGCAGAAGCAGTAGTCGACGGGGAGTCATGTTGCGACGAGCTCCTTGGAGTTCGGATCTCGTCGAGAAGGAACAAGGACCCGGGCTGTGACCACCGGAGTCCCTCGTTTGATGCGAGCAATCGACAGATGACTGAGGACGGGGCGGCGGTGAAGCTTTTATAGCTAGAGGACAAGGGCTGGACGAGGAAGGTGATCGGGGATGATGGTGATTGGCGGCGCTCGAAATCTGTGGGATTTGGCTGGGGTCGATTGATGGAGATCGACGCGAGATCCGTGGGGGAAAGAGATCATGGCGGTAGGTGGCGTAAAATCTCGAGAAGGCTGGTGGAGATTTCTATTGGGAAAGGGGAAAGTGCACGGAGGAGGGAGACGATCAAGGGGTCGTCCAATCGGCCAAGATCGGACGGCCCTCAATGTGCCTCGTGGCGGCTAATGGAGAGGGCTGGTGATGCACGTGCAAGGCACGTGGGAGGAGGCATGTGCCCCGTAAGTGCGGCAGTTTATTGATATATACATTTAAAAAAAATGAATAACTAAAACCTTCAAAAATGGCTGACACGTGTCGGCTCCAGGAGCGGCCACATGTGAACCCCACAAAAATTGAAAAATAAATAGAAAGAAAAATAGAAAAGAAATAGCAAACAATCTTGGATTGAAAAAGTTTCTTCACAAAAATTGCTTGTCTTGATGAGATCTACAACTTTCATGAATACAGAAAACCAAAATCGATCAATTGCATAAAGTGATATTTTTGGGGTATCCCATGTACATAGAATACCTTGATTTTTTGGGTTTTATAATTTTTTATCATTTTTAAACCAGATAAAAATCCGGAGAAAAATATGAAAAAATCAAAGATAAATATTTACACATTAATCTATTTTTTGGATTTTTTAGTTAAGAAAAAGATTAAATAAAATAAAACACGGAAAAAAGACCAATTTTGTACAGATAGTTAGTGAAGACCTGGACTCGGTTAATTTCTTTGATTTCAAGCTCATTTTTGATTTGGAATTTTGCGTATTTTAATAAAACTTTTATCAAAGAAGACAATTGAAAAAGAAATAAAATAAAATGGATTAATTATGTACATAAAATAATAGATCAAAAACCGCTAAAATATAAAATGTACAAAGGAGGCCCAAAACCCAACTTTCACATATGAGCACCGATTCACTTGAACATGGTCTTGTTTTGAAGGTAATTGAATGTACATTAGTTCAAAAGTAAGTAGGATCAAATCGGACACTGGATGGGGAAGATATGAGGGTCTTATTTTGGAAATCCTAGAAATAGGGTTTGGGTTCTTGGTCCACTTATTTGGGTTAGTGATTTTTTTTATTTTTCATTTATTTTTGTTAGTGATATGTACACAGTGGATGTGGATTTGGGTCAATTGGAGTTAGCATGAATGAGTTAAAATCAGGGAAGTTAGGCTATTTACAAGTCAATTTTAGCTGGGATGTCTTAACAAAACATGCATGAATATTAATTATGTAAAATTAATGAAGAAATACAAATGATTTTGAGGGATTTGAGCTTAATTAATGATATTTAGAGTGATGAATCTGAGATTCATTATCTCCTATACTTAAATCATGCTCGTCCCTGAGCATCAAAAGAAATGTCATGAGGTGAAATTAGATTGGGTTCCATACCAAGACCATGAACTAAAGGTGAAAATGAAACTAGACTCGACCTTTGGATTATTAGTTTGGCGGAACTTCTGTGAGGTATAGAATTTTAAAAATAACAGCCTTCAAGTTCTACACACATATTCACAGTTTCAGCTCAAAAGTCATCTTTGATCGATCCTCCTCCCAAAGCATACCCTATGAACATTGAACAATCAACTCATGTGTGTGAAAGGTTTTAGCTCTTCCCATCTAGAATACCGGACTACCATGCAAACCTCCTCTCCAGTAACTCATCCTCAGGGAGTCAGGTATTTCCTTCTAAGGTCTGTCGCACTGTGTTCACAATTTAAATGAGGAAGAAGTTAGAAGAAGGAGAAAAGAACTGGAGGGTGGCCAGTGTAGTCACCTCTCCTTGTGAAGCTGGCCAGTGTAGCCGAGTCTCCACCAAGATCTGCAGGTTTTCTTGAATCTTGGACCTTTTTGGTTAGATATTTATTTGGTTGAATGCTTCTTTGTATTTGGATTTTTGGTGGCTCTGCTAGGATCTTGTTATGCCCCTACAGATATAGAATCTTTTTGTTTCCGTACATGTTTTGGGGTCTTAGAAAAAAATATTCCCAGCCATCCATCCCTTTTCCGAAGCATTATTTCAACCCGTACTCTGGTCTTTAGATTTCTACGCTACCAGAAAAGAGACTCACACAGTCTTCCAACACCCCGTCTGAGTTGAACTAAGTGCATAGTGCGAGAGTACAAATTAATTCCTTATTCCAGAGTTGTACCAAGAATGAAGAGACCAAGTTAGACACTAAGAGTCAAACGATGCACATTGTCATGTTGAACTTAAAGAATTAAGTCAAAGACCTGAAGCTTCTAAAATCTTATTTCTCAATGAAGTTCCTCTGAAAATTAGGTGGATTAAAGTCAAGTCCAAATCACTCTCGATTTCTGCTCATAACTCAGTTCAGAACCCAAAGACTTTTCACAGATGCAAATGAATGTGATGCTGGATGAAGTGCAGGTGTGTGAAATGCAGACAAATTTTTTTCTTTTTTGATTTTTTTATGCAAAAAGAGAGTAAGAAGCCAAAAAAATTTGGGTTAGATTCAATTAGTGTTAGTAGCACAACTCTTTTTTTATTCTTTTTCCTTCTTCTTTTTCTTTTTTTTTTCAAATTAATGACGAACCCCGTAAATACATATAGACTTACACAAAAGTACGAGATATGGGTAAAAAATATACACAATATATATACAGACACCCCTATACTTAGCGAGTGCTGTGCCCTTAGAGCACAAGAAGCGTAAAGAAAACATAGCTCGGGCTAAGTGTAAGAGAGTGAAAAAGAAAAAGAAAAAGACAGATTGGTCTGCCCCCTATACTTAGACTGTAAACAGTCTAAGTATATAAGAAGAGCAAAAAAATGAGGCGATCGGGATATGTGCATGAGGAGAGTATATATAGATGAGCATCAATTCCACCTAGACTTATGCTCTGGTCAACCTAAGTATAGAAGAAGGGTGGAATGAAATGATCGTGAGATGGGGAGAGTGGTATGTACATATGGCATCGGTCCCCCCTATACTTATTCCTTTGCCTAAGTTGAGGAAGAAGATGTACAAGGAGACCGAATTGGGGGGGGGGGGGTAGTCGATGAATATGGCAATTTTCGACCGATCTTTTTGTGATCTTGTGGTAGGAGATCGTAATGATGAGAAGGAGATGAAGCATATGATTCCCAACTATTATCGGTGTTATCCATGGAGAAATCATGTTGGATATTAGATGAAGTGTATGAGTCATATAAAAGGTAGCCATCATCAGAGTTATCCTCAGAGGAATAGTATTTGAAAGTGGACACACTCCAGATATTCTTGTCATTTTGTTTCTTCAGTTGTTTTCTCAGAATTCGTTCCTTCTTGAGATCACGTGAATTGTCCTTGGATGAATACTCTAAAGCACCAGTCTCAGTCAGCTCATAAGAAATAATTCTAGTGTATTTGATGAGAGCAGGAGCATCGTCTTTGGATGAATAAGAGTAAGGAACGGGAGTCGTCCAACAGGAATCAAAGTTTGGATCCTTGCGCAGATATGGTTTTAGGACTGCCAAGTAGACCTCACTCATGCAGATTACCTTTTCCGAACCTGATGGGGGATCATCAGATGATTCCTCTTCCGGAAGGTCAAAGGTGACTTTCTTTTTCGATGAAGGAGTAGTCATTTTGTTTCTGAAGGTGTTGGTTGATAAGCGTCCACTGCCCTTATTAATTCGAGCAAATTAATGTTCAAATTAATTACTAATGTTCGTTGCAGTCGAATAGTGAGAGCAAATCAAAAACCACTTTCTTTATATTCAAATTAATTTCGAGAGGTATTTTTTTTTACTTGGTTGGAAGTTCAAGGTCGAACTCAAGGAGGCAGTTGTCTCCTTAGGTTGATACGAAGCAAATTTCCAAGGTGTGATTTTCGAGGAATAATTTTTTTGGTCTTTTTCGGTTTTTTTATGCAAGACACATGCGAAATTAGGCCAAATTACAAGTTAATTAAAAATATAGTCAAATTAATTTCAAAAATTATGAAACTTAGCCAGATGATGAAATATGATGAAATTAGACTACATTAAATTTTTTTATAATTTTTAGATGTACGGATAATAAAAAATGCAGACCTTAATAAAAATGACTAAACCAAATTTAATAACTAACAAACGATGATATTTTTCAAAAACAAAATTAATCCAAATAGGTCTAATTAAGAGCTATCCAAATCAACTTTAATTTCGTTAAAACACTTCACGGTTGATTAATTAAAAATCGATTAAGGTTTTCACTAAATGATTTTTCTAAGACAAACTATACGTGCAAATGGTGTGATTTTTGGATATGTTGTAGAAAGAATTATATCTACCAATGATGATTTTTCAGAGATTTTTCTATAAGCAGATAAAGCGTAAGCAATTAATCAATAAAAATGGGCAAAATGTTGTAATTTTTACCAAATTAAATTCCATTAATATTCTGCAAATCAGAAAAATACAAATAAATGATGAAATGATAGAACAAGAGTTATGCTACACAATGCAATTTTCGAAATTGAAAATAGACATCAGAATGATGACTAAATAAACGTGCAAATGCAGGGGTATGAATGCAATACAGAAAAAGAAATATGTGCTGAAATGGAGAACATGGACTTACATGCAATTAGCAGAAACTTGAATTTTTTTTAAAAACTTGCAAAGGGGTGCAAGTGTCCCCTTTGCAGATTCCCTTTTTTTATTGTGCAATAGATCTCCCCTGTTTTGTGGCTTGAAACAGGGGAGCTTGGAGCTTCACGTGCTGGGCGGCTGGACGGTGAGAAGGCAGCCGGCGTTGGAGTGGGTGGCGGTTGCGACATGCGGCGGCGCGCAGTGGAGGCACATGGAGGGCAGAGCTGGGCCGCACGGATGTGGAGGGGGGAACGGCTAGGCGCGGAGGTGGTCCTGGCGAGGGAGATGGCGCGCTCAGCCGCGCGTGGTGCGAGGGGAGGATAGTGGCCAGGTGCCTGGCTGGAGTCTGGCGGTGCGGAGGTGGGCCGCGCTACTGGGCTGGGCGCAGCCAAGGCGCGCTCGGCCTGGAGGTGCGGCTGCGGCTGAAGGCGGTTGGCGCACGCCTGGTAGCGTGGTCGTGCTGGCGTTGGCTGGCCAAGCGACTTCTGGAGGTGCGGCGTCGGTGGTCGGAGACGTGGTTGCTGACGAAGTGTGTGGCGAAGGAGTGCGTACGGAGGTGCGTGGGCGAGCTTGTTGCTCTAGCCGCAGGTGGCTGCGGATGTTGGCGGAGGATGGCCGATACACGACCAAGGGTCGTCGGGGCAGAGGCAGCAGCGCGGCGACGACGTTGGTTGTTGATGGTGTGTGTGTGTGGTGAGCGTGGTGAGCGTGGTGAAGAAGAAGAGAAGGAGAGAGAGATCGTGGGGGAAGAAGGCATGAAACAGGGGAGTTACACCACCTCCGCTGTTGCTCATGCATTTGTTTAGCCATGGTTAAATTTTAGATTAATTGATTGATGAAAGTTTGCCGAAAAATTCAAGAAAAATCACAGTTGCGTTTGCAACATCTGATTTATCCGTGGAAGTGGATTTGGTTTTCCGATTTGGATGATGGAAGATGGAGAATCGAGGAGAGAGAAAATGGGTGTGTAATGAGGAAGAAGAAGAGAGAAAGAAAATTACCTGTAGGTGGCGGATGGATGTGTCGTATGGGAGAGGAAGTGCGAGGTCCCTGGTCTTTGCTCGATGAAGTCGATGAAGGCTTCAGAGCTTGGCTGCGACGGAGGGATCACAGCAACAACGAGCGAGCCCGTCGGATCTCGCCTGGAAGACAGGGGGTTGTCGCTCGACGGTGAAGTCCTTCAGCTGTCACCTTAAGGATGCCGGAGCTCGTCCTCTCTTCACTCAATAATGGCGGGATGGGGATGAATGAAGGAGGAGAAGGGAATATAAAGAAGAGGAGGAGGAGGTTGGAGAGGAGATGGAGGGAGTGGGAGAGATAGAAGATGGAGTGGAGAAGTTGGAGGAGTCCACGTTGCCTTCTCCCCAAGCCAAGGGAGAGTGGGGTGGAATGGGTAGATGGGGAATGAGATGGCGCCACTTGGCACGCTCGGATGTGGCCATGTGGTGTTTATTTAATTAGTAGCCAAAAAACAAAGGGGTGACACGTGGCGGCTTCCGGAGCCACCACATGTCACTTTCAGAAAAATCCAAAGTTAAATAGAAAGAAAAATCAAAAAGACATAATAGAAGAGATCAAATCAAAAAGTAATTAACATGAAAGTTGCTCGTCTCAATGAGACTACAACTTTTGTGAAGGGCCGAAAATCAAATGAGATCATCTGTACAAAATGTATTTTTGGGTGGTACCTTATAGATATAAAATACCGCATTTTACCTTTTCTAATTTTTTTGTCATTTTTAATTAAGAGAAAAATCAAAATAAAAATAAAAAAATATGAAAATAATATTTACAACTTAATCTATTTTTTGGATTTTTAATAATGAAGAAAATAAAAGCATAAAATGCAAGGGTAAAATGGTCATTATATACAATGTACAAAAGGGGCCCAAAACCCAAGTTTTGCATACGAGTTCTGATTTTAATGAAATTGGTCTTGTTTCGAAGGTCTTTGAATGTATATTATTTTAAAAGTGAGTAGACCTAAATTGGCCACTGTATGAGAGAGATATGCGTATTTTAAGGCTCCTAGTTTCAAACTTGGATTGGGGTTTTATTGATCAATTTTACAAGTTAATATTTTTTGATATTTTTCCTTTATTAGTATTAGTAATATATACACTATGGAGTTGGTTTTGTTGGATTCGGAGTTAGTATAAAATATATGCAAATAGGTGAAATTTGGTGAATATACAGGTGATTTTTACAAGTGAAATTTGGCTTCTTATTTAATGCAAATATGAATGCTAAAATGCGGATATTATCAATGCATGCATGAATGCTTATTATGCAATATAAGGGGAAATATGCTGCTATTTACTCGGGAACAAGACTTTATTTTCAACTTTTAGAGTGATGAATCACATATTCAAAACCCCCTATACTTAAACCTTGCTCGTCCTCGAGTAACTAAAATGAAATGCAAGAGTGAAATGATTTTGGGTTCCATACCAAGGTCATGAACAAAAGTTTAAAATGGAGCTTGACTTGACCTTTGGATTAATTGTGTGGCGGAACCTTATTGGGATATGAATTTAAGACCTAACAGACTTCAAGTTCCATAAGTCTTCTATTCAAGACGCCTCAACAATCGGGTCAGAACAAATCTTCAAATGCAAATTTCTGATGACTATGATTCTTACTTGTACTGTGTAAGTGAAATATAGCTATCTACATCAGAAATGGCTCAGAACCAGCCTCCTCTAACAAGGTAACTCAAATAACCCAGTCCAGTAACTCTTTCCTCGAGGAGCGGGGTATTCCCTTCTAAGTTCAAGTACGACCAGCTTAAGAGGAGGGGTGGAGAAAAGAATGGACGGTAGCCAGTGTAGCTACCTATCCCGGGATGCCTGACCAGTGTAGCCAAGTCATCCAGCAGCATACTTCTTGCTAATATACATACTCCGACGGGTATATTTTTCTAATTGGACCTGTCTGATTTTTTTGGAGTTCTTGCAATTTTTCTCTTTTTTTTCTTCTTTTCTTCTTTTTTTTGAACTATATACAAGGTGCAGCATGTACATTGACGAGCCTCTAAATACAATGTTTAATTCTTGTTCGTCGTAGCACATGTACTTAGTGATTCGGTCAGAACCGAGAGAAGATCTCCGTGAAGAGTGTCTCGGCTTAATTTATATCCCGGGCAAGTCCGGGGTCGAACTTAGGGAGGCAAAGGAACAACTTGGGTTTAATTCAAAAACTTAGGTCTAGATTTCAGTGCGGTATTTTTTAGATTTTTTTATGCAAAAAGAAATACAATGCAAGTTGCGGTTGAATTACGACACTAAGAAAGCATACAACAAGGCCAAATTAATTTTAATGTTAAATTAATCCAATTCAGCCAAATTATATTTTTTCTAAAGTCCTAATCCAGTGGGGAACACAAAACACATTTTTTTGGAATTTTAGGGGTTAAAATGCAATAACCAAAAATGCACACTTTTTATGGGTTTTTTTCGCAATTTGTCACACAAAAAGTAAGCAAAAATTATGAAAAAATTAGTGGAAGTAAAACATGATGCAAGATAGCTACAGTAATATTTTTGGAATTTTTTGAAAAGTTATGAATTTTTTATAGATTTTCTAGTGAAAATAGAGTGACAGTGAGTAAATAATTCCTAATTAATCCTCTTTATCAAATTAATCAACGTACAAATTATCTCAAGTAGATATTTTCATGAAGAATCCAGGAGATTTGAAATTTCGCAAAAAGGATATACGAGGATTTAATTAAAAATCAAATACTAATTTCACTCTATGATTTATTTTGGGCACAAGACATATCCATTTTAGAGAAAATTTGGACTGTAAGTTCATCACATATCAAGGCATCATATATAAATTTTTTGGAATTTTTAGAGCAACCGTTTATGAGATATAAATTTAAGAGTCCGGATTGGGTAAAATATCCAATATTTCAGTTAAACAATTATAATTAATTACCCATGAGTCACAAAAATACCAATAAATAGTCAAATTGTAGGCAATTAGCTGCTCTTCACAAAGGCATTTTTCATTGAACAAAATGATGCATAAACGAGGTCCAAACTATTAGTCAAAGACAGGGATATGCTTGCAAATACAAAAAACAAAATACATCGACACAAATATCTACAATGACTGTTTTGTAGTTATCAAAACTTAGAATAAAAAAAACGTTATTTTTACATTAAAAAAAAGAAAAAGAAAAAGTGGACCTTCTTCCTCCTAAAGCACGGTGAAACCCAACAAAGGGCAATGGGCGGCGGCGGAATGGCGGCGCGAGGGGTCTTCTGGAGGGGCCGCACGTGGCAGGCGAGGCCGCGGCGGCGATGGGGAGGCCGCGGCGGTGATGGGGAGGCCGCGGCTATGGAGGAAGGGGCGGCGCTACGGGCTGGTGGGGAGGAGCCCGCGCGTGGCTGCGCGCAGCTCTGTGCTGCGGAGGGAGGCGGCGAAGGCCGCTGCTCGCGGCGGGTGGCGCGGCAGCTGCCGCGCTGTGCTGGTGGCGGCGGAGGGCCACAGGCGCAGTGGCTGTAGAGAGATGGGGGAGGGGCGGCGGGCGGCTGCCTGTGCGCCTGCTACCTCTTCCGAATTTTTTTATTTTTTATATTTTTTTTTGATTTTTTTTCTTTTTACTGCTGTAAATAACAAGAGACTTTTTTTATTTTAATTGTTTTATATTTTTTAATTTTGTTTAAAACAAGGAATGAACATGATGAGAGAGAAAAAAAATTGGTGGTGGTGAGGATGATGAACTAAATAAATGAATGATTTTGGATGGTGAATGTGATAAAAAAATTGCAAATGAAATAACAAAGATGACAAAATGAAAATAAAATTACCTATGATGGACGACCGCCTATGATGTGCTCTCGTGAGCACGGTCTTCGCTTAAATCGCCGGCGTGCGATGAGCTCGAGCAGCGCGCGGTTGCGGCTGCGATGTTGGCCAAAAAACCAACGGATCACACCGGAGAGAGGGTCGTCGTCGCTCGACCGCGGTTGCGTCGCTGTCACCGATTCAACTCAGGGAACTAGGCTCTCCTCGCATAAAGATGGATCAAAGGCAAAATTAAGGAGAATGACATGTATATAAAGATGATGGAATGAGAAGTTATTAAAGTGGTGGAGTTGAATGGGAGGTTGTATTATTAATGGAGTTGAATGGGAAGTTGGGAAAAATGGTGGAATAGTGGAGTTGAATCGGTGGTTATTGTAGAGAATCGAATTTAAATAATAAATAAATAGATAAATAAAGTAGGCTACTTTAAATACAATAAAATAAAAGAAGAAGAGAAATAATGGAGAATTTACAAGGGAAGACAAACAACATGTACCCATTTTTTTTACTTTTCTAATATGTAATTTTTTTTGTCTTTTTAATAAAAGATATTTACAACGGAAAAATACAATAAAATACTACAATTAAAATACAACACAAGTATGATTTTTTTGTATTTTTAGTAATAAAAAAAAGATATAATAAAAACTAAAGAAAGAATGAATATATACATGGTATACAATGTACATCTAGGTCCCAAAACCCAACTTTTGCAAATGAGCTCTGATTTTAATGAAACCACTTCCGTTGGATAGATAATTTTCTAACTTGAACTTTAAAGTGAGTTTGGTGAATTTGGAGTTCAGACGGAGCGGGAATTTGGCTTGGAAGTTGGACTTTATATTTTTTTCTCTTTGGGATCTAGGAGCATTTATTTGAGGTGAAATTTGTTTTGTATTTTTATATACATTTTTATAAACAAGTTAGAGAAAGAATTAGGCAAAAAGGAGTTGAAATGAAATTATTAAAAATATATGAAGTTTTGGACTATTTACAAGTATAAAACTCCTGGCTTTTTATGTGTAATTTATTTTATACAATCTTATATACAATAATTCGTGTATTTTATTTACAAGAGTTATTTTGTTAATTTATGGATTTTATGGACATTTTTCTGGGATTTTACTCGGGGATTTTGCTAAGATCAAGATATTGAGATGATGAATCGTGGATTCATCATACATCAGGAGTTTTTCCTCTTGAGCCAGTAGACTATCCCTATTTTGAAGCATTATTGCAACCCACAACATCCCATCCTTAGATGTCAACACCACCAGACTAGGTTGAGATGCACTACCCTCCCTAGAGGAGGACGGATGTTTCCACCCGTGTGCTACTCCAAGATAAAGGATTCTACCTCCTCACCACCTCATCAATGAAGAGCTACGTGCATTGTGCTTGTCCAAGTTAGGTCACTGTTTATAAGGATCATGCGTATGCACGAGATATTCTACTTAGACTAATCAAGATGACATGTGAACATAGACTTGCGGACTTAAAGAATTAAGTCATTTGACCTGAGAAATATTAACTCCAGTTCCTATAAGGTTCCTCTGAAGTTAGGTGGATTAAGGTCAAATCAGGTCCATTCTCAATGTCTACTCATAACTTGGTTCAGAACCCACTAGCTTTTCACTTTGCATATGCAAGATATGCGGATAAGATGCAGATGTCATGCTATATAGATGGATGGAATGCAAGACTCTGTTTTTTTTAATGCAAGGATGATATGCAAGTGTAAATAAGAGGCCTATTTTCTTTTTTTTGTTTGTTTTTTTTTGTTTTTTTTGTTTTTTTGTTTTTTTGGTAAACCACCTATGTTACAACAATTTACAAGAGTTTTATAAGTATTATATAAATTATACAAGTGTTATACAAGTATAATTTTTTTTCAATTTTTCCCACCCGTAATTATAGCAAGATATATACAAAAATTACGTGAAAATACGCGAAAGTACGAGCTATGGGTAAAGTATATATGTAATATATACACCCCCCTATATTTAGCGTGTGCTATGTCCTCAGAGCACGAAAAGCGAGGAAAAAGACATAGCTCGTGCTAAGCGTAGGAGAGCAAAAAGTATAGAAGTCGTCCCGCCCCCCTATACATAAGCTCGCAGCCTAAGTGTAGAATAAGGACAAAAAATGGGGCGTACGAGGTTAAGAAGAGAAGTGGATGAATATACAATGCGGGCATCGATCCCCCCCTATACTTAGGCTCAGGTCAGCCTAAGTATAGGATGGAAGTGAGTATGAAGACCGATGTGATCTGGATGATGTA
Organism: Ottelia alismoides; assembly: GCA_037367405.1. Taxonomy (NCBI): domain Eukaryota; kingdom Viridiplantae; phylum Streptophyta; class Magnoliopsida; order Alismatales; family Hydrocharitaceae; genus Ottelia; species Ottelia alismoides. Next base: position 244,444 of record JAZKJV010009804.1, read on the forward strand.
CAGTGAACAGACTCAGGTGGCTCATCCCCCCTATACTTAGGATATGATCATCCTATGTATAGTCCAAGATAGTGATCAATGAGGCGGGGATAGGTTACTAGAGTCGCGGGGAAGAATGATAGAATGTGCAGGAATGATGGCATATACAAGTGAGTCGGTCTGAATCTTTCAAGATGTTGTCGATAGCTAGAGCTCACTTCTGTAAGGTCTCGTGCGCGGCTCGAAGTGTATCTGTTGATTCTGTCTCACGCATGAATACAATCTCCTCAAATGAACTAACTGCACATTGGATTCGATGAAGTGTTTCAACAGTTGTCCATTCACAAGGAATGTCGGTGCATTAGATCTCGACACATCCGCTATCATGCACCGTTCGGACAATGAATGGGCCCATCCACTTGGATTTCAACTTGCCTTGGAATATCTTCAGCCTTGCATTAAACAACCATACCTTCTGTCCAGGAACAAAGGTCTTTCGTCTGATATAACTATCATGCCAACGCTTCACTTTGTCCTTGTACACCAAACTGTTGTCATATGTGCGGTTTCTGACTTCCACAAGCTCATTCAGATCCATTTCTCTCTGCTTCTGCCCAAGGTGCGTGTTCCAATTGACCTTCTTGATTTCCCATTCTGATTTGTGCACTAGTTCTGCGGAAAAATGGCACGGCATTCCGAATACCATTCGGAATGGGGAGGTTCCTAACAGTGTCTTGTAAGTTGTCCTATACGCCCATAGGACCTGATCCAAAATCTGAGACAGTCCTTCCTGTCTGGGCGGACAAGCTTTTGCAATATAGTCGTCACCTCCTGATTCAACACCTCAGCCATGCCATTGGTCTGTGGGTGGTAAGGACTCGCGACCCAGTGTTCGATGTCGTAGTCCTTCAGGAGTTTCTTTACCTCCCGATTTATAAAGTGGCTACCCCCGTCTGATATCATCATTTTGGGGATCCCTAACCTAGAGATTATGTGTTCTCTTATAAATTTATAGACAGTCCTGTTGTCTGTGGCTCGGGTCAGGATAGCCTCCATCCACCTGGATAAATAATCTACCGCAAGAAGGATGTACTCAAATCCGTGGCTAACAGGGAATGGGCCCATGAAATCAATGCCCCAGGCGTCAAAGACATCACAAATGATGACAGGCTGCATAGGCATCTCATCCTTGGAACCAACGGTTCCTCCCATTCTCTGACATACTGGACACGACTTCGCAAAGGTGATGGCATCGCGAAACAGAGTCAGCCAGTAAAAACCACACTGAAGTACCTTCCATGCGGTCCTCTTCCCGGAGTGGTGTCCTCCTGCCTCTAAGCTGTGGCATAAAGAAAGGACACTCCGGTATTCCTCCTGAGGAATACACCATCTCCAGACACAATCCGGTCCTTCAAAGAAAAGGATCGGATCCACCCAATGGTAGTATCTAGCGTCCGACTTCAGTCGGTCGATGTGGCTCTTGGACCAATCTTCGGGAACCTTCTTGGAGACAAGATAGTTCACGATGTTGGAGTACCATGGGAGTGAGTCGATAACAAAAATCGACTCGTCAGGGAAGGAGTCTCGAATAGGTGAATCCTCGGAAGTATTAAGATCTTCGAGACGAGAGAGATGGTCGGCTACTACGTTCTTCTTTCCAGGTTTATCACGGATATCCAAATCAAACTCCTGGATAAGCAAAATCCACCCAAGAAGACGCGCCTTCGCATCCTTCTTCTCCATCAAGTATCGTAGCGTCGTGTGGTCAGTGAACACGCTTACCTTGGATCCTATTAAATGAGATCTGAACTTGTTCAAGGCAAACACTACCGCAAGCATCTCTTTTTCCGTATCTGTATAGTTACACTGAGCGGTATCAAGCACTTTTCTTGCGTAGTGGATTGCAAACAGGATGCCATACTTCCTCTGTCCTAACACAGCCCCAACAGCAAAATCTGAGGCATCCGTCATGATCTCAAAAGGTAGAGACCAATCTGGGGCTTGTAGGATAGGTGCGTCCATGATCATTCCTTGCAATAGCTTAAAGGCCTCAAGACATTTGTGATCAACAACAAACTCCATGTCTTTGCCTAAAAGCTTAGTTAGCGATCGAACAATCTTAGAAAAATCCTTAATGAATCTCCGATAAAATCCAACATGCCCAAGGAACGACCGCAACTGCTTGATGGTCGTTGGTGGCTGGAGTCGTCTGATCACATCCACCTTGGCAGGGTCAACCTCCATTCCTCTCTTGGAGATGACGTGCCCCAACACAATAACCTCCGTCACCATGAAGTGACTTTTCTCCCAGGAGAGCACCAGATTGACCTCAAAACATCGTTTGAGGACTCTGTCCAGATTCCTAAGGCATGAATTGAAGGAATCACCATGGACCGAGAAGTCGTCCATGAATACTTCCAAAAATTTGTCGACCATTTCAGCGAATACAATAATCATACACCTTTGGAAAGTACCTGGAGCATTGCATATCCCAAAGGGCATGCGCCTGAAAGCATAGGTACCAAAGGGGCATGTGAACGTGGTCTTTTCCTGGTCCTCCAGAGCTATGTCTACTTGATTGTAGCCCGAGAACCCATTTAAGAAACAGAAGAACTCTTTCCCTTCTAGTCTCTCTAGGATCTGATCAATGAATGGCATGGGAAAATGATCCTTCTTTGTCACGACATTCAGGCATCTGTAATCCACACAAACGCGCCATGACGTGGGCACTCGCGTCACGATCTCCTCTCCGTCCTCGTTGGTGGTCATCTGAATTCTTGATTTTTTTGGCACTACATGGATCGGAGCCACCCATTTAGAGTCGGAGATGGGGTAAATGAAACCCGCACTGCACCATTTCTCTATCTCCTTCTTTACTATCTCTCGTAAATTTGGATTCAAACGACGTTGGAATTCACGAGAGGGTTTGGCTCCATTCTCCAAGTAGATATGGTGTGAACACAGAGCGGGATCTATCCCGTGGAGATCGGAAATGCTCCAGCCTATCGCCTTGCGATTTTTCTCCAGGATCTCTAGGAAGTGAGATTCCTGATCTTCGGTCAATCGCGAACTGATGATGACCGGATATTTCTTATCCTGACCCGCAAGGAAGGCATATTTCAGTGTTGTGGGTAAAGGCTTGAGCTCAGGTATGGTGTGATCTTCTAGTAAATTTAGCTCAATCGAATCTGGCTCGGTGTTGGAAGGGGCTGGATCTTTCTCTGTAATTGCTGCCACCAAGTTATTCGGCTCTGGAGTCAGATCGTCAAAGGTCTCCCTGTAATCGGCAAAAGCTGCATCCGACTCGTCATCCTCATCTTTCGATTGTCCTAAAGAGGGAAGGACTGACAGGCCTAGATGGGCCTCTAAGTCATCGAAGATGTAGGGAGATGCAAGTTCTGAGCTGTACTCATCTCTAAGGACCTCGCAAACTGACTAATGCACGGGATCATCTCCGGAGGGGAGGGACTCATCGGTGCTGGCTGGGTTCTGTTTCCATGGCCCAACTATGTCTACATGATCGCAATCTACTTCGGTTGAAGAGTACTCGGTGCTGGATTCGGAATCCGGTCTCTGCCATCTGGTCTGCTTCATCTCAAGTTCCTCATCTCCGCCTGGAGTTTGGAACTGGATCTTCCCAATCTTGTAATCAAACAAGGCCCCTGCCGTTCTGAGGAAGGGCCTGCCTAAGATGATCTGGGAGTCTTTCCAATTACGATGGGTTTCCATACCTAGGACAGTGAAGTCCACCATGTATTCCTGCCCCTCGACTTTGATCACAACATTCCTCAATTCTCTTTGGGACCTCTTGGTTGATTTATCAGCAAACGGCAGGAGGGCTCTAGATTTCCTAAGAGGTCTGAGATTAAGCCGCTCATAGAGGGTTGTAGACATTTAGTTAATTGAGGAACCATTGTCCAGGAGAGTGCGTGCAAACGCGATGTCATCAACATGACTCACTACATAGTGTGCACCCATGTCTCTTCGTTTCCTTGGAAACGAGTTCTTTATTGCACAAGTCGTGGCTACTGATAAAACGTGTTTCTCAACACAACTTTTGGTTTTCATGCTAACCCTATTAGGTGTACATCTCACCTTAAGGTACTTCTGAAATGCAGGAGTCATTTCCACGTACTTGTCAAAGGGGATTGTGACCTTGATGTATTTTTTTCAGAACACTGCCATCTCAGGGTCATCTTTTTGGATTTTTTTCATTTTCTTCTTTCCACCCTTAAGGGCTCGGGGGAAAGGGATTATTGACTCTAACTCATTTTCTGAAACTGAAATATTTTCACTGAAATCTGGAACTAAGTTATGTATACGACTCGGACTCTTAAACAGACTCGGACTCTGACTCGGACTAAAAGGAAAATGCTGAGGCGAAACCGGTGATGCGTCTTCCGCGACTTCTTGATGGTCCTCCTCAGATGGAGGTGCAGGCTCTTCATCGGTTTTGTCAGACTCTCTGTTGATGTGGGGTTGCTGCTTCGAGGACCCAGACATCCTCTTCTTCTGCCGGTGGTGATGGTGGTGCTGCTCCTCTTCTTCATCCAAGTTCTCCTCAGGTAGAGACTTGGCGGCTCCTTCCTTCGGTGCCTGTGCCCGATCAGGTATGGTCACGGTCCTTCCGCTCCTGAGGGACATATGATTCACATTATCATAGGAAAGGATCTCATGTTCAGATAAATAATTATCTGAATAATATACCTGATCACGAGGTCGGTTCTGGCCATGGGTTAAGCTGTTTGGGTTGGCCTGAACCTGTGCGGAAATTGGGGTCTTTGGCGCCATCTGTTGATCCTGGGTACAAGAGACACGATTCAGTTCGGTTCTCATATCCAGATAGTCATTCTGGATTTGTTGGACCCTATCAGACATGGTCTGGATCGCCAAGGTGAGGGACTCCAATTCGGTAGGCTGGGCTTGATGCTGACTTGCAGACGAGGTTCTGTACTGGCCCTGCTGGCCATGCCGATGCTGTCGCTGTTGGTGGGATGGTGTTGGGCCCTGCTGAAATGTGTGCTGCTGTTGCTGGTGCTGCTGGGACTGGTACCCTTGTTCGGACCTGGACTGAACAAAGCGCGGTACGGGGACGGAGCTGGCTCTTTGGTAAGCTGGGGCGATGCGGTGAGGCTGACCGTTCCCCATCCCTGACTGTCTATCGACGGGGTCACTGTTGTACCATAGCCCATTGATCTCGAACACCAGCGGAGGCTCCTCGTATCCGGTTTCCACTTGTGGGGGTGCATGCTGGTCCTGCTGGGTGTAAGTCTGATCCCAACCACTCTGAGGCCCCGGTGCCTGTTCCTGTACAAGATGAACTCGATGTACAGGTACAGGTGGTGCAGAAGGGGCAGGTAACTTCATCTTAGCTACCTTCTCAGTAAGTTCCTCTACTTGCTTCGGCAGACGTGAGAGAGACTCAAGGTCAGTGACCCTCTTGTGGATCTGCTCGACCATGGTTAACTTATCAACAATCATCCCCATGCTGGGGATGAGGTCCTCTGTCAGATCTGCTACAGTCCTCCTAGTTGTCTCATTGGATAAGATTGAGGGAGACAACTGATAGGCCCTGGTGGTCTGCGACCTGCCAGTTTCCGCCATCTGCTCTAGGATCTTCCATACAACATTCTCGTTCTTGTTCATATAGCTTCCTCCACAGGCGGCACTGACTAACCCCTGCATCTCCGGGATTAAACCACACAACAAGGTATGGACTAAGATCGCCTTAGAAATGCCGTGGCAGGGACATTTCTGAATTAGGTCATTGAACCTATCCCAGGCATCATGGAATGGTTCACTGAGTCCCTGGGAGAAACTAGCGATCTTTGTTCTCATTTGGTTAGTCATACCGAGAGGGTAGAACTTCTTCAAAAATAGGTCCTTAAACTGCATCCAGGTTGTACATATCACCCTTAGGGTTTTCAGCCAATGTGCTGCCTTATCTCCTAAGGCGAAAGGGGTGGCCTTCAGTCGAATGTAATCCTGTCCAACCCTAGGATGACTAAGGTTGTCGCAGACCAGCTCGAAGTCTCGGAGGAAGGCATATGGTTATTCATGGGCATTTCCGTTGAACTTCGGTAGCAGGCTGAGAAAGTGGGGCTTGAGCTCAAATGCTTTGGCGGAACCGCTGGTGCCAACCAACATTGTATCTCATTCTCTGCTGGGTTATAGGCATCAATCATTGGTCGGTCGATTCCTCCTGCCGCAATGATTTGTCCCATTCTAGCTGTGAGATCTGCATTTTGTTGTTTGACTGTGGCGAGGCGGTTAAAGATCTGTCGTAATGGGTCCTCATCGGGTGGTGGCTGCTTAGGCGGCATCTTGTTCTCTAGTCCTGTAGGTGGAAGATGGATGTGGATTAGAGGATAACTCATGGAAGGGGTTCTTACCGAGGCTATGGTCTTCCTCGGTAAGCTAAGAGGAGAGGAAAGGGTTGGTTTGAGAGTAACCACCCTGGGTGTGTGGGAACCAAAACTCAAGAGGGTCATGAGTCCTGGGTGGTCCAAGGTGCGCTTGGGCCGATGAAGAGGAGTTTCGTGGGAGGCTGAAAGAGAGATTGATGAATAAAGAGCCGATATCCCCCCAGTCACTCATCTTGATTTGGCAAGAAGAAATGGGAGTTCTAAGTTAAGATAGGATTTGACTCCTACCTGAAGCAAACATATCAATCCAAGACCCTGGGTTCACACTCAATACAGTGAAGGACCCGAAATCGAGTTTAATTAATCTTGTAAATTTTAAGTGTGATTTTTCAAGCAAGATAGCAAGGATTACGTGGCCTAAAGGAAAGTCGGCTCAGAGCCGGATGCGTCTTCCCTTTTTAATCTGTCGCCTAAGATACCGTCGGTCCTTCCTTTCTTCGCTCCTATCCCAAGTTGATGGATTCAAAGACCATACCCCTATCTACATGCAAGTAGGCAGAGGCTGACAAGGCCAGAACTTCACTCCGAGGGGTTACTGGCAACTTGTCGCGAAGTACCGTAATTTTGCCCCTATCTACCTGAGACAGGCGGAGGCTACTTGGTACTAGTCACTGAACCTTAAAAATTCAACTTGTGATATTTGCTAGGATTAGTCGAAACGTGATATGGAAGGCGGGGATTTAGGCTCTACCTTAAGGTGTTCACACACAATCAAGTACCCTCACTCAGCCTGAAAACAAGGTTGGGGATTAGTCTCCCGCAAACAGATTTTCCAATTTTATTTAATTTTTGGTCAATAATGTTTGCAGTCCCGGTTTTAAGTTTATTTGTCACTTGTTAGTTCAACCACACAGCACACCTATCGTCCAGTCCAAATTTTCGTTTAAATTAAATTTGAAAAATAGAGTGGGAAATCGAGAAAAGCCGATACACAAAAAATGATGATGCGTATGCTGAGTAGAGAATACTTACAGTGATCCCTTCGCTTTTTATGTAGGATGCAAAACAGAATTGAGAACTTTTTACACTATATGCAAATACAAGCGATAAAATCCGCTCCTAGGCAAGCAGTTCTATTAGCGAGTGAAGCACAGGTTGATTTGACTAGTTCTACATTCTAGGTGCGTCTTTTAAGGGTAATGTGTGGTCCTACAAAATTACGGCCACAAGCAAATCCTAGAGTGGCTCGAGGACCCGCTAGTGCAACCTAATTTACCATTCAAACCACACAGCACACGGGGACATGGTTTCACTATGTTTACAGATGCGAGAACCCAAACGGGAACCGCTGGAAATGATGCGAAAAAATAAAGAAATAAAAAAAGAAATAAAAATTCCCTCAAATCACTCAAAAAATTAAAATGCTGAATCTTCAAAGCATCTTCGACTCCTCGCGTTCCTTGCACATAAATAAATTGAGGTCAGAGAATGACACAAAAAATGCAAAAAAAATTAAAAGACATAAAATATTCACATGAAAACTGGGGGTCAGACTACTCGAGGATAGAAAATCAAACAGTCAGAAATTACTACAAATTAACCTAAGTCGTGTCTCCCCGACAACGTCGCCATTTTGATAAGCGTCCCACTACCCTTGTTAATTCGAGCAAATTAATGTTCAAATTAATTACAAATGTTAGTTGCAGTCAGATAGTGAGAGCAAATCAAAAACCACTTTCTATTATATTCAAATTAATTTCGAGCGGTAATTTTTTTACTTGGTTGGAAGTCTAAGGTCTAACTCAGGGAGGCAGCTGTCTCTTTAGGTTGATTCGAAGCAAATTTCCAAGTTGTGATTTTCGGGGAATAAATTTTTTGATTTTTTTCACTTTTTTTATGCAAGACACATGCGAAATCAGGCTAAATTACAAAGTTAATTCGAAAATATAGTCAAATTAATTTCAAAAATTATGAAACATAGCCAGATGATGAAATATGATGAAATTAGACTACACTAAATTTTTTATAATTTTTAGATACACAGATAATAAAAAATACAGACCTTAATGAAAATGACTAAATCAATTTTAATAACTAACAAACAATGATATTTTTCAGAAACAAAATTAATCCAAATAGGTCTAATTAAGATCTATCCAAATCAACTTGAATTTCGTAAAACACTTCACGGTTGATTAATTAAAAATCGATTATGGTTTTCGCTAAATGATTTATCTAAGACAAACTAAACGTGCAAATGGTGTGATTTTTGGATATGTTGTAGCATAGACTTATATCTACTAATGCTGATTTTTCAGAGATATTTCGATAAGCAGATAAAGCGCACTCAATTAATCAATAAAAATGGGCAAAATGTTGCAATTGTTACCAAATTAAATTCCATTAATATTCTGCTAATCAGAAAAATACAAATAAATGATAAAATGGTAGAACAAGAGTTATGCTACACAATACAATTTTCGAAATTGAAATAGACAATAGAATGATGACTAAATAAACAAGCAAATGCAGGAGTATGAATGCAATACAGAAAAGGAAATATGAGCTGAAATGGAGAATAGGGACTTACATGCAATTAGAAGAAACTTGATTTTTTTTAAAAAACTTGCAAAGGGGTGCAAGTGTGCCCTTTGCAAATTACCTTTTTTATTGTGTGATGGATCTCCCCTGTTTTGTGGCTTGAAACAGGGGAGCTTGGAGCTTCACGTGCTGGGCGGCTGGACGGCGAGATGGCGGCCGACGTTGGAGTGGGCGGCGGTTGCGATGCGCGGCGGCTCGCAGTGGAGGCACGTGGAGGGCGGAGCTGGGCCGCGCGGATGTGGAGCGGGGAACGGCTATGTGCGGAGGTGGTCCTAGCGAGGGAGATGGCGTGCTCAACTGCTCGTGGCGCGAGGGGAGGACGGTGGCCAGGCGCCTGGCAGGAATCTGGCCGCACGGAGGTGGGCCGCGCTACTGGGCTGGGCGTGGCCAAGGCGCGCTCGGCCTGGAGGTGCGGCTACGGCTGAAGGCGGTTGGCGCGCGCCTGGTAGCGTGATCGTGCTAGCGTTGGCTGGCCAATCGACTTTTGAAGGTGCGGCGTGGGTGGTCGGAGACGTGGTTGCTGAAGAAGGCCGGTGGCGAAGGAGTGCGCACGGAGGCACATGGGCATGGGCGAGCTTATTGCTCCAGCCGCAGGTGGCTGCGGATGTTGGCGGAGGATGGCCGACACACGACCAAGGGTCGTCGGGGCAGAGGCAGCAGCGCGACGACGGCGATGGTTGGTGATGTGTGTGTGCGTGGTGAGCGTGGTGATGAAGAAGAGAAGGAGAGAGAGATCGTGGGGGAAGAAGGCAAGAAACATGGGAGTTTCACCACCTCCCCTGTTGCTCATGCATTTATTTAGCCATGGTTAAATTTTAGATTAATTGATTGATGAAAGTTTACCGAAAATTTCAAGAAAAATCATCGTTGCATTCGCAACGTCTGATTTATCTGTGGAAGTGGAATTGGTTTTGCGATTTGGATGATGGAAGATGAGAATTGAGGAGAGAGAAAATGGGTGTGTAATGAGGAAGAAGAAGAGAGAAAGAAAATTACCTGTAGGTGGCGGATGGAAGTGTCGACTGAGAGAGTAACTACAAGGTCCCTGGTCTTTGCTCGATGAAGTTGACGAAGACTTCAGAGCTTGGCTGCGACGGAGGGATCACAACAACAATGAGCGAGCTCGTCGGATCTCGCCTGGAAGACAGGGGGTTGTCCCTCGACAGTGAGGTCCTTCAGCTGTCACCTTAAGGATGCCGGAGCTCATCCTCTCTTCACTCAATAATGGTGGGATGGGAATGAAGGAATGAGGAGAGGGGAATATAAAGAAGATGAGGAGGAGGTTGTTGGGGAGATGGAGGGAGTGGGAGAGATGGAAGATGGAGTGGAGAAGTTGGAGGAGTCGACGTTGACTTCTCCCCAAGCCAAGGGAGAGTGGGGTGGAATGGGTAGATTGGGAATGAGATAGTGCCACTTGGCATGCTCGAATGCATTCATGTGGCGTTTATTTAATTAGTAGCCAAAAACCAAGGGGTGACATGTGGCGTCTTCCGGAGCCACCACATGTCGCTTTCAGAAAAATCCAAAGTTAAATGGAAAGGAAAATCAAAAAGACATAATAAAAGGGATCAAATCAAAAAGTGAATAACTCAAAAGTTGCTCATCTCGATGAGATCTACAACTTTCGTGAAGGGTCGAAAATCAAATGAGATCATCTATACAAAATGTATTTTTGGGCGGTACCTTATAGATATAAAATACCGCATTTTATCTTTTCATTTTTTTTATCATTTTTAATTAAGAGAAAAATCAAAAAATTAGAATAAATATGAAAAAAATATTTACAACTTAATCTATTTTTTTTGGATTTTTAATAATGGAGAAAATAAAAGGATAAAATGCAAGGGTAAAACGGTCATTATGTACAATGTACAAAAGGAGCCCAAAACCCAAGTTTTGCATACGAGTTCCGATTTTAATGAAATTGGTCTTGTTTCGAAGGTCTTTGAATGTATATTACTTTAAAAGTGAGTAGACCTAAATCGAACACTGTAAGAGAGAGATATGCGTATTTTAAGGCTCCTAGTTTCAAACTTCGATTGGGGTTTTATTGATCAATTGTACAAGTTAGTATTTTTTTGATATTTTTCCTTTATTATTGTTAGTAATATATACACTATGGAGTTGGTTTTGTTGGATTCGGAGTTAGTATAAAATATATATAAATAGGTGAAATTTGGTGAATATACAGGTGATTTTTACAAGTGAAAATTGGCTTCTTATTTAATGCAAATATGAATGCTAAAATGCGGATATTATCAATGCATGCATGACATGAATGCTTATTATGCAATATAAGGGGAAATATGCTGCTTTTTACTCAGGAACAAGACTTTATTTTCAACTTTTAGAGTGATGAATCACAGATTCGTCATTGGTCTAGTTGAGTCTCCAGATGAATAACCATTGGAATTCTTCTTCTTGGTTGGTGTTCGTCCTGCATGTTTGTTCTTAGTCTTCCTAATGTTGGTGCACTCCTGATTTGGGATGATTTGGTCAAGGTATTCAGCGTAGGTTGACCCAGGTTGCGACCGTGCATATGTCTCAGGATCATATAAGAAACATTCTTCTATTGTGAGATCCGTAGGAATTGAAATACTGGGGAGAGTCTTTGCATGTTCGTTCTCAATTGATTTGACATTGGATCATTCCTGTGTCGAGTTGATGTGATCAAGGTAGTCAGAATAGGTTGACCCAGGGTGCGACAATGCGTAAGGTTGAAGTTGTAGACGTAGCTTCTGGCGAAGGGAATGAACGTTGATGTTGGAGGTGGAATCTTGCAGAATGTCGAAGGTTGAAGACGCATTGATGCATGATGGCCGGAGCGTCGAAGTTCCTGGGAGTAGAGCTCCGTCGCAATACGAGAGATGAAGTCGGTGTGAGGGTCCAGCTGTGCTCGAGGTGGTGGGCTCCTGGGGCTACCGGAGACGAAGGTGGCATGCGGCGGGAGGTGCGATCGAGGAGAGGAGAATGGGCAAAGAGAATGAGGAGATGGGTGATGTGAAGTAGTGGAAGAGGCGATGGAGATGTTACCTGAGGGGGGGCTCGACGGTGAGATGCTGGAGCTAAGCAGCTCCTCAGAGGATGAGGTTGCAATGAGGTACGGGACCCCGGATCATGCCGATGGAGGAAGCTTCATCGGGTTGTCACTTCCGACGAGGGGGGTCTCTTGTATATGAACGGCGGATGTCAGTGGAGGTTATCGAGATCGGTGTCAGGGCTGAGGCATGGATGGCGGGGTGCCTGCAGAGACGTCCAACGTCGATGAAGCCTAGTGTGGAGCATGGAGCTTCCCGGCAGTGGGCTCGCCGGCGAAAAAGGCCGATGTCGTTGATGATGATGGGCGTCGAAGAAGCGTCGTTGGGTGTCTGAATGTAGATGTTCGTTCTCGTCGCTGACGCTGATGAACGTAAGAAGAGTAAACAAAGTTGATGAAGATAGTGTAGGCTCTAGGGCTGAAGGTCGGAGCAGAAGCAGTAGTCGACAGGGAGTTGTGTTGCGAGGAGCTCCTTGGAGCTCGGATCTCACCGAGAAGGAACAAGGACCTGAGCTTTCACCACCGGAGTCCCTTGTTTGCTGCAAGCAATTGGCGGATGACTGAAGACGGGGCGACGGTGAAGCTTTTATAGCTGGAGGACGAGGGCTGGACGAGGAAGGTGATCGGGGACGATGGTGATTGACGGCGCTCGAAATCCACTGGATTTGGCTAGGATCGATTGATAGAGATCGGCGTGAGATCCGTAGGGGAAAGAGATCGCGGCAGCAGGCGACACAAAATCGCGAGAAGGCTGGCGGAGATTTCAATTGGGAAAGGGGAAAGTGCACAGAGGAGGGAGATGATCCAGGGGTCGTTTGATCAAGATCGGACGGTCCTCAATGTGCCACATAGCGGCTAATGGAGAGGGCTGGTGATGCACGTGCAACACCTATGGCTAAAAATATTGTTAAATTCATCACAATCCTCTAATAAAAAGATGTCTATAGCTCTTCAAACTCTTTTTGTACATTCTAATTAATGAATCAGGCAAAAATACTTTCGCAAAATGTTTGAAAAATAAATTGAAACTCTTTTTGAAAAATCTTTTGAAAGCTGTATGGAAAATATTTTGTAAGTGCAACCTCTGTTAAAATCTTTTTTCTTGCAAAATTTTATTTTTGCGTGAAATAAAAATGTTTGAAAGATGATTTGCAAATGGTTGTAAAAATGGTTGCAAAAATATTTTGAAAAATCTATATATACTATTTGAAAAACGTTTGCAAAATGATTTTCAAATATGTGTAAATGTTTGTACAAAATCGTTTGTGAAAATTATGTTGGACTTAAAAGAAATATTTTCAAATAAGTTTGAGGAGTAAACACACCATATTCAACAAAATGTATAAATGTATGAAAGTGCTCAATCAACCCATGTAAATCGTTTAAGAACCAAAACTCTTGTATATATATAATATATATCCCCATGTAAAGATATGTACCCATTTTCAAAAATCACAAAAACATCTGCAAAACTAAAAATACCAAAAATATTTTGTATGTACCCATCCTTTTTGTATATACTGATTAAAAAATCAGGTTAAAAATGTTTTTGCAAAATGATTTGAAAAAATGGTGTGAACCGTTTGGAAAACTTTTTGTGAAATATTTTCAACCTTTGTAAAACCATTTTGATTTGCAAAAATTCTTTCCTTTGAATGAAATAAAAGTTTTGAAAACCTATTTGCAAATGATTTTGAAAATGGTTGTAAAAATATTGTAAAAGTTATATATATAGTGTGAAAAGTCTTTGCAAAATGGCTTTCAAATGTTTGTAAATATTTGCAAAAATTATTTTGTACTATAGTTTTCAAAAAAAAAATTCAAATGAATTCGAGGAATAAATGCATCATTAAATTAGGAATAAAATGTGTATATAATTATAAATGAAGATAAAACTATTTATCATATGTACATATAAACCCATAAGAATAACTTGTTAAACCCTATAAATTCTATAAATTCTTATATCTTGTAAATAAATAAAAAGCGGCACACCCTTGTAAATAGCCGTAAATATTTCATGTTTTGTGTGCCAAAAATTCTTTTTATTAAAAATTCTTTTTATAATTTTAATTCTTTAAAAAAATATAATTTCCATCATTCTTTCTGCATTGAACATAGCATTTGCATATCATTCATATTCTTTTGATTGAGCTTGATGATTGAACTAGTCTAATAAATTCAAAGATTGGAGCTTGGTTGGACCGTACTGCACCTAGTTGCACTGGAACCTTATGGGAACTAGGTTTAAGGTACTTTATGTCCATTAGGATATAATTCTTTGAGACTCAGGGCTGGGCTCAAGTAAACTTGACTTACTAACTAGAACTTTTCAAGATGCACATACGACTCTTGTCGGCCGTGACCTAACTTGGACACTTGCACCCTTCACTTGGCAAAACTAAGTTGGAGTGGTGAGGGGGTTGGATTCGCTTATATGAGATGCACACGGGTGCAAACATTCGTCCTCATCTAGAGAGGGAAGTGTACCCCAACCTTGTCCAGTTACAATGAATTCTAAAGACAGGAGAGTGTGGGTTGTAATATTGTTTCAAAAGAGGGATAGTATTATGTATCAAGAGGAAAAACTCTTTATGTAAATACTGATGTATATAGTATTTCAAAAAAAACTCCAAAAAAGAGGATAGGCATGCAAATAAAAATAAAATGGATGCCAGAGTATGTATATTTGTTGCATAGAAAATATGCAAGCTTGAGCATCAAAGTTATACCATGTGAGCCTACAGCTGGATGGCTTGACTACACTGGTCAGGCATCCCAGGATAGGTAGCTACAACGGCTACCATCCATTCTTTTCTTCACCTCCTCCTCTTGAGTTGGATGCCACATGAACTTAGAAGGGAATTCTTCGCTCCTCGAGGATAGAGTGCTAGATTGGGGAATCATTGGGTTGTCATTCTGGAGAAGTCAGTTCCTTTGTCGTTCTAGTTGGGGAGAACCACTATCACTTACACCGTACAAGTCAGCTTCATAGTCTTAAGGGTTTGCATATGATGTAGGCTAGTTCTAAACTGGCCATTGAGGTGTTTTGAACCAAGTTCTGTGACTCTCGAAGGCTATTGTGTTTTAAATTTGGTTCCCAACCTGGTTCCACACACATTCTCACGTCAAGGTCTAACCTGAGCTCCAAACTTCGATTTTGTAAAGACAAGTCTAACAACTGAAAGCAATTCCATTTATTCTTTCTTTTTCGTTTCTTCTTTATTCTTTTTGTACTTATTGCATAAGTGTTTGCTAGGGACTAGCAAAGGCAAGTATTGGGGGGGGGTGATGAATCACCATTTAATCACCTTTATTCTATCATTTTGGCCTTAAGGACCCTAACTAATGAATGTAAATATCATTAATTTGTACAAAATAGCATCCATCATTTATTACATTTATTGTGTAAATAATACTGCTTTTAATGCCAAAATTATAGAATAAAGAGAAGAAAAGAAAAAGGAATAAAATATTGAGAATATTTTATGACCCTAAATCCCTAGACCAAGTCAAGAATTGAATTGATCGATAAGGAATAAAGTATGGGGAGATAAGGGCCAGAAACAAAATAAAAACCCTATTCTTTCGTTCATTATTTACGCATTTGACACCTATTTTATTCATCACATGAAGAAACTTTGTACATAAAAGTTGTAGATAATAATTTAAATAAAAATACAAAATTGACTTTGTACAAAAATAATACTCAATGTTCATTTTATACACAAAATAAAAGACAAAAACCCAACTTCCAGACCCATATCTTTCAAATAAAAACCGAAAACATATCAAAAATTGCCTCTAATTGTTTATAGCTTTTCACGAGCTATTTAATGGTGGTGGTTTTATATTTTTTGGAGTTACTGTGTGAAAGTTAGGTTTTGGGCCCTCATTGTATATTATACTAATTAAAATATTCATTTTATTCATTATTTTTACAAATTTATATTTTTTATAATTTGTAAATATTATTAAATAGGGATTTTTACCCAGCAGACCCTATAATCTTTATCAATTACCTCTATGACCTTTGAAACCGTAATTTCTCCCTCACCCCCGTAAACTTGTTAACCTTTACCCTACAGACCATGTGGTTAACCCTCATCCATTTAGACATTAAAATTAATGCGATTCTGTTATCTTCTTGTACACCCATTTTATCTATCAAATTTACTATGGGTTCAACTCCCTCCCCCTGCTTAGCCTCCCCTGCTCGAAGCCCCCCCGGCGCTCCACCGGCTCCCTGCTCGAAGACCCCCCTACCCCAGCACGCTGCCTACACCGCTCGTCCCCAACACCCCCACCCCTCCACCTCCCCGGCGGAAACCCCCCCTGCGAGCTCCCCCGGCTCCCTGGTCGAAGACCACCCCAACCCCGCACCCCCTGCCTCTGTGAAGCCCCCTCCCGCCACCCGCATCTCCCCTACAAAGCCCCCCCAGCCGCCGGCCTCCCCCGTATCGAAGCCCCTATGTCCCTCCCTCCACCCGTGCCTTGTACGAAGAGCCCCCCCCCCCACGCGATGCCTCCCGTGCGAAGCCCCCACCCCCTGGCCCGTTGCTGATTTGAAGCCCCTCCCCATCTCCTCCCGCCACTGGAAGCACCCCTTCCCCATCTCCCTCGCCGCTGGAAGCTCTACCTCGTCCAGGTGGAACGCCGCCCCCGCACCTCCTCCCGTCAGGTCAAGATCATGGGAGGGGAAGCTATTAGAGGAGGGAGGATTTTTTTTCTTCTATTTCTTAGTTCTAGTCGTCCGATCACAGATTGGTTAGATTAACTCGTTTTTAACCCAAGGAAATTAACTCTAGATGTGTCAATTATGGTAGGGTTCGTGGGGTAAGACGGAGCAAGTTTACTGGGTCGAGGGGGGAATATCGATATTTCGAAGGTCGTAGAGGTAATTGACAAAGATTATAGGGTCTGCCGGGTAAAAATCCCTATTAAATATTACTTACAACATATGTACAAATTGAATTAAAATAAAACTAAAAAGGAAATGTAAAATAAAATAAATATATGTGGAAACATAGATAAAATACATATGATTATACTTGTATGAAAATAAAAGGGAAACATATTCTTTTATTCTTTCTTCTTTCATATTTTTATAATATTATAAATATTATCTATATTCTATTAAAATTAAATAACCAAATAAAAATCATCAAAACTCATTAAAAATAAAAAGATGTATATAAAACATAAGTAAAATACCTTTAAATATACTTATATAATACACATATCTATTTATTTAAGTGTACAAATAACATCATTAAATGCAACAAAAATATATTTATACTCACAAAAATAATTTATAAATATATAAAATAAAATAATTAAATAATAAAATAAAATATACAAAATAAAAATAAAAATGTATAGAATACAGGCAAATATACCTACAAATACACTATTAAAAAGTAACTACAAATAAAATAAACCAAAAAAGAAGTAAAAATCATATTAAAATACTACATTATATAATAAACATATTTTACTCTATAAATGAACATTAATAAAATCATTTATTATGTGTAATTAAAAAATCAAAATTGGTCAACTGATTTTGTCATTTTCTGCTGACATGGACCAATCCCCGGCCGTCAAATGTTTACTGCGGTCAACTGTCTCCCCCACTTCCAAACGTGACGCGCGTGTCCAATCTCGCGATTTCGTGCATTTTTCTTGGGAGTTTTGTTGCTCAATCGCCTTCGCCTTCTTCATACGGAATGATCACTGATCATTGTACATACACGCCATGCTCTCTAATCACGTGTACATACGCCCAAATCCCTGGTTTTAGCCAGTCAATAAGGGTGTTGTGTTCGGTCTATAAATAAAACCTTCGTTCCTCCTCTCAATTTTGGTCACAGTCTCGAGTCTAGGAGGCCTCATCTTGGATCCAGCTAGTCTTCTCGTGACAGGGGAAGTCAATTTGCAGCTAGGCTGAGTTCCAGAAGCACGGAGGTGCACCCACGGTGGTCCTTCGACCACCCTGTTCTCTGGGCATCCCCAGGTATCAGAGCTGCACTTTTATCCTATCATTTTACTTATTTTAATTGTAGGTTTAGATTCCTGTTATTAGTTTAGGATTTAGTTAATTAGAGTAGCGTTAATCGATCCTCCGGCACTTCGCCGGAGTTGAGCTCCGGTGAGCTACTCTGCGTGCCATCTTCTCTTCTCCGCCATCCCTTTCATCTCCATTTCAATCTTCATCGCCTTCTGATTGCCCCGTGCATCCCTGTTCCCTTAAATCCCTAGTGGATCTGGAGATCCGCTCTCCAAGCTCCGTCGTTCATCAGAGAGCATCGTCCACTCCATCTTTTGCCCCCATTCCACGCCTAACTGGGTTGAGGCAATTTGCCCTCGACCCGTGAGTTCACTTGTGCAGGTCCCAAATGCCAAAACGACCCCTGGAGGGGAGTTGAAGCTTTGCCAGAGGTACCTGGAGTACCTTACCTTCCTTGACCTCGTGGGGTTGCTCCATCTACCCTCTGACCGTCCTGAGACCTCCAGCCTACAGAGGACCTCACTGTGGATCTATCTGGCCACCTTGGAGCTGCAAAGCAAGCTGGAGGAGCGTGATTTCACCGGAGGAAGCTCACCCAGGCGAGCCTTCCTCCCTGTTCTTCATCACGAACGCTCCACCGTTGGATCAAGAACAGAGGTCCAGTTTTGATCCTCGTCTTTGGATGATGCCAAGTTTCAACGCAAGGATCGTCTCGGATGATCTAATCCCCATTGTCGATCCACAAAGTGGTACCAGCCATCTGATGCTCGCCACAAGTTTAAGTGAAGAAATTTTAGCCATCTGATCGTGCCTATTATGGGTAAATTGCATATCTCGCCCTACCTTTTTTGTATTTTATTATTTAGTCCTGTAAATAAAAGTTAACGTCCATAAATAATTGGACTTTTTGCAACTAGAGCTCTGTAGTTTCTTGTAATTACAAATAGGTCTAGTCCACGTCACCTCACGTGTCGTCCCACGTGAGGTGGCGAAATTACAAAAACACCACTGCATGTTTTTGTATTTATTATTTAGTCGAATAAATTGAAAAGAACATTGTATATTTTTGTGAAATTTGCAAACTAGACCCTAGGTTTTTAGTAATTACATGTAAGCCCCTACCAGGGGCGTACGTGTTCACACACGTGATTTTAGGAATTTTGCAGCGAAGCCCTCAAGACTTGTGAACACGTGATTTTAGGAATTTTGCAGCGAAGCCCTCGTGACTTTACTTATTTCTATCTAGTCCATTACGTTTTTGAGCACGTTATAAATTTTTGTGAAAATTGCACTCAGGCTCTTGCATTTTTATTTATTGACAGAAATGCCCCTACTAGTATTACATTTTCCTTTTGCCATCTCTATTTATTTCATACATCTATAAAATTCGAAAAAATCTCCAAAAATAGACACAATTTCCTAGAGCATTGATCTTTCTCATCATATTTTTGTTTTGCAATTTTGAGGCATTTTAGTATTTATAAAAATCAAAAAATTGCATTTTTGTCCCTGTTTGAAAAAGAAAATACATAAAATTTATAAAAACCTTTTGAAAAATTACCAAAAAAATATATGTTGTTTATTTTTTGTTTTTTACTTCAGACCAAAAATCACTAAAAATATAAAAGAAAAATCTAAAAATTTGAAAACCCCTAAAACCTTTATAAAAATATAAAAAATCTTAGAAAAATCGCAAAAATATAGTTTCTATTTCTAAATTTTATTTTTATTATTATCTTTATATTAAATTTAATTTGGAGAATTTTTGACGCTATTTTATAGTTTTAATCTCCAATTTAATTTTTGGTATTTATTTTAAACCCTATTTTGGGTATTTTTACTTTAAAAATATATAAAAATTAGCAAAAAATATGGAGAATACAAAAACATTAGAAAAAATACAAAAAAACTAAAAACAAATTATTTTTCGAATTTTATCTATATTTATTAGTATACTACTATATATTACATATATATAGCCTTATGCATATTATGTTGTTAATATAAAAAAGAAAAAGAGAGAAACAATAAAAATATAAAATTAAACATCAAATAAAAAATAAAAAAAAATTATTAAAATTAAAAAACCATCAAAAGGATCTATACATAATGAATGACTTGGTTTGTACATAAAAAAAAACCATAGGCTACTGATGGCACGAAAAACCAAGCGACTAAGGCAATCAGGTATCTCTACGATGGTTGTCGCGACCTCGGTCACTCGATCGTGTCGATCAAGAAAAAGTAGACCACCAAGATAGATAAAATCAATCAAAAATGCTATAGCGGTCTCGCTATTAGATTAACCTGGTATAGCGACCAGGGTCGAACACAAGGAGCACGGGTTGGGCTCTCGGCCTACAAAGTAGTCAAAAAGAGAAATAAAATAAAAGAAGCAAATATTTTTGGTGGTTTTTAATTATTCAATATTTTTTTGGATTTTTAATATGTTAAGAAAATAAAAAAAACAAATAAACACACATTTAAACAATTTATTAAAAGCACTAAAAATCAACCAAAAATTCAAACAAAAATATTTTTATGTGTTTTATAATTTTTAGTGTTTTTGATGAATTTTTGAGAATTTTCTGATGTTTATTTAATTTTCTAAAAATCAAAAAGTGACTGAAAAGAAAGGTATTGTCCAGCCGAGCTAAAAGGGCCTAGATAAAATATCTAAAGCCCT
Source organism: Ottelia alismoides (assembly GCA_037367405.1). Classification (NCBI taxonomy): domain Eukaryota; kingdom Viridiplantae; phylum Streptophyta; class Magnoliopsida; order Alismatales; family Hydrocharitaceae; genus Ottelia; species Ottelia alismoides. The sequence continues at coordinate 265,122 of JAZKJV010009804.1, forward strand.
AAATTAGCTGTGAGGTAATTTTCCTGTAAAGAGAATAAAACAAGGAAACTTTAGGCACCTATTTTATTGTTTTTGGATTTTTAATTTATTTACTAGAATTTGTATAAGATTTTGAGTGTTTTTCAATTTTTAGTGGTTTTCAGTAATGAAAAATAGCCAAAATTGGCTAGAAAATCAAACACAACAAAGTAGACAGTAGACAATTTTTTTGTAATTTTTAGACACTATTTAATTTTTTTTGTGATTTTTAAAGTTAGACAGTGAAGAAAATAGAGGTTTTTGAATTTTTAAAAATATCAAATGAAAACAAAAATGTCCTCAAAAATCCTCGAAAATTTTACACCATGGCAGGAGCCATGTGTCCAATTTTCGTTGGATTTGGAGGTAATTTGCTATTTTATTCAAAAATAAAGAGGTGGCATAGTGCACAGGGACCAAAGTGCAAATACCCAAGAGGCTGGGGGGTCTGGTGCAATTAACCCATGAAGTCACGCGCGTCGCGCGTGCCTGAGGCACTCAGGGACCTAAATGTGAAGAAAATAAGTTCCGAGGGCCTTTTGGTAACATGTACCAAAATCCCAGGGGCTTATCTGCAAATAACCCAATAATATTCGCACATGTTCAATTAAAATACGTACAGGGGTATAAATGCAAATAAACTGAAACTTCCATTCATTCAAGAACAACCAGAACTACAGGGCCTATATTGCAAATAAACCAGAAAATCACGTGTCGAAGCACGTGTCAAACAACGCACAGGGGCATAACAGCAAATAAATGCAAGCACCAGGGTCTCTATGCAAATATCCCAAAAACTAAACAACTAAACTAACTAATTACAGGACTAAACACGAAATAAAATAAACAGAAGGGCCTAAGGGTAGTTTACCCTTTATTAATGGAGCGGCTGGATGGATGTCACGTGTAGCATCTAACGGTGGCGACGGCAGGGGCTCCAACGCTACGCTCCTCGAGGGGATCCAACGGCGGGGGCTAGTCCACGTGGTGCATCGAACGGTGTCGGGCGCAGGTGGCTAACCCTCGAGCATCGGATGGTCCAGATCTCTCCTTCTCCAGATCGAACGGTGACTGCTGCTCCAGCACGGACGGTCCAGATGAACCTGGAGCGAGAGGGATGATCGGACGGCGTCTAAAGGTCGAGGAAGAACAGGTGGCCGGCGAACTTCGCCGGCCCAGTGCGTGCGCTCCCGACCTCCTCGCAGGGCGCTGGTGATCGGAAAAGGTCTGGCGTGGGCCTCCGCGTCGGATGGGGGTCTCCGATGACCCAGTCGAGCTCGGAGGAGCTCTGACGAGGTCGGCGGAGCTGCGCCTCCTGGCTTGAAGTCGAAGGACCTCAGATGGCCTTCATTCAACCTGCAAAACAATCCAGAAGGCTCGCGGGTCGAGGGCAAACTGCCTCGACCCGGTTAGGCGGGGTGACGGTGAACGATGGGGCGCTGTGGGCGAGCTCTGGCGAAGGGAGGACAGTGGAGCTCGAATCCCAGCTCCTGTGCGAGCTGGGTTGGATGGGGATGTGGAGAAGGTGCGCGGGAAGACGGCGAAGGCTATGGCGATGCCCGATGATCGAATGGTGGTCGGAATTGATAGGAATCGATGATGGACGGCGGCGGAGCGATTTGGGGGTAACTAGAAATTACTGAAAAAGAAAGGCTAACGGAGCTACCTAGGTGGCTGAATGGGCTGTGGGTGAGCTTGCCCAGCTCTGGGTCTTTGCCTCACGGAGCGCCGACGTCCGAGGCTCGATGCTCCTGCTGGTGGCGGAGCAAGACGGCGATGCTCGCCGGATCAGTGGTCTCTCTTCCTCTCCTCGCTTCGACAGCACCGGACGCGAGATGTCACTCTCGCGCACACACTGGAGCTCACTGGGGGTGGAATCAAATGACCAAAGATGCGATTTGAGGTGGTGGAGCTCGAATTAAATATGGGTGCGGGTCCGGCTAGAAGAGGTCGGGTAGGGCGTGGAAGCGCACGGATCCCGAGGGGGAGGCTCCGGCGAGGGTCTCGGATGCATCATTAAGGAGTCGGACCCGGGGTTTAGGTGGTAGGCGATCGGGTTTAGCGGGGAAAAATCCGAGAAGATGGGTACCCGCTAAGGACCCGTGTGAAGTGGTCCTGGGGGGGGGGGGGTAGTTGACCGGGCGGTCAACAATCCCCAGGACCAATGAGAAAAGGCCACGTGGCTGGATTTTAAAGGTGAAAATTAAGGTAGCAAATGGCCGAATTTGCAAAAAGTTAAAACATGAAATATTTTTATTTTATTTTTTTTCTATTTTTTAGTGATTTTTAATAATTTTTTCGAAATAAAAATAAGGTATATACATAATATATGTTATCTATATGTATATGTACACTATATAGGGTTTTTAATTTTTAATTTTTTAATTATTTTTATGCAATTTTATTCCTATTTTATATTTTACTTATTTTCATTATAAAATAAGGAATAAAAAGATATTTTTGTTTTATTTTAATTATTTATATACATAGGTGAAATAAATACATATATACATTCATATACATGGTATATTTATAATATAATTTTGTGTTTTTAATTTTGTTATTTTTATTTTGTTTTTGTTTTAATTGTTTTTATTTTATTTATTTACACTATATAATATAGGATATTTACAAAAATTTTGGAAATTAATTTTATTTATTTTTAAGGGTAAATAAATATAAAGGTGGTTCTATGTACATGATGACTATACAAGAGGTGTTTTTGTTTTCTTTTTAATTTTTTTTAAATTTTTTATTTTGATTTTATATTTATAAATATATACAAATATTTACAAGCCTATTTTTGTGAGGAAAATACTTTTATTTTATTTACATATATATTTACACACATGAGCCCCTATCTCCCTCTACTTTGGCTTTTATGCGGTCAGGCCCATGCTGAGCCCTCCCTTGGGTTAGGTTGCTCAATATTTATTCTAAATATTTCCCTCTTTTTCTTTTTAATCTTTATTCTTTTATTTTTGCACAAAAACATGCTAATTATAGGTTTTTACAAAATGCATGCTTTTGGTAATTATTTCTATTTACACATATCTACATGCATTTGCAAAGGTTTTTATAGCTAAAATATAAGAATAAAGAGTGATGAATGAGTATTCATCACCCCCCTATACTTAACTTTGCTAGTCCCTTAGCAAACACTTATTTGAAAAAGAAGTGAAAAAGAAAAGAAATAAAGAAAAAGAAAAAGAGAATGTACATGGATCAAGGCTGATTATTAAACTTGCCTTCATTAAATTAAGGTATGGAGCTCGATCAGATCTTTGGATTATTAATGTGTCGGAACCTTATTTGGAGTTAAGTCTAAAACTCAACAGCCTCTAAGTTCCACTATTCTATAACCAAGACTCCTCAATGCTCCAGATCAGAACAAGTCATCAATCACAAACCCTGAGGACCATGAATCTTTTCTTGTCCTGTGAAAGTGAAGTCTAAGCTCTCCACCTCAGAAATGGCAACTTGACAACCCTCCCCAACAAGGTAACTCTATGACCTCAATCTGGCCACTCTTTCCTCGAGGAGCGGGGTATTCCCTTCTAAGTTCAAGTTCAACCGGCTCAAGAAGAGGAGGAAGAAGAGAATGGGTCAAGGCCAGTGTAGCCAAGTACCCTTGGGAGCTTGACCAGTGTAGCCAAGTCTCCCTGCTGCAAGCTACATCAGGTGGATCATGAAACCAAGCTTTGCTTATTGCACTCTATATACATACTCCGGTGGGATTATCATTTTCTCTCAGACCCACCACTTTTTTTGGAGTTATTTTCTTATTGCACATTTTTTTTCGAGGGCATCTATACAACATATACATGTGCAGCATATATACAAGGAGTTTTTCCTCTTGAGACAGTAGACTATCCCTCTTTTGAAGCTTTATCGCAACCCACAACTCCCGTCGTTAGACCTCATGGCAACCAGACCAAGTTGAGACGCACTTCCTTCACTAAAAGAAGAAGAGAGGTTCCTCCTAGAAGTACTACCCTCATATGCTACCCCAAGTCAAGGAAGACTGCCTCCTCACCATCTCATCCGTAGAGAGCTTGGTGCATAGTGCTGGTGTCCAAGTAAAGCCATAATCTATATGAGTTATGTGTTGTTGTTAAGTGCTCTACTTAGGCTCATTGAGATGACATGTGATCATAGCCTAGTGGACTCAAAGAATTAAGTCACCATAGACCTGAAAAGCCTTAAACCTAAGCCCTATAAGGTTTCTCTTAGAAGTTAGGTGGATTAAGATCTTAATCAAGCTCCATTTCTCAATTTGATTCCAGGCTAGTTGAAATGTCAACTATCATCCAGAAAAACTATATACATATGTACAAAAGATGCTATTTACACAAATTTTTACAATCATGCAAAATTTTTGAAAAATGTTTTGAAATCATGAATGGATGATGCATGAAGTGCAAGTTTTGCAAAAAGATATTTACACAAATTTACACAAGATTTTTGCAAACTTTTGATTTTCAAAACATTTTGGAAAAATTTTGTACTGTATACTTAATTTTGATAAGAAAATATTTACACAAGCTTTACACAAAAGATTTTTGAAATCATTTTTACAAAAATAGTTTGTACACTAGCTATTTATGTGCAAATAAAAGAAGTTTATGTACATGAAAAATTTTTAATTTTTGTGATTTTTAGCCATTTTATTTATTAACACACTCACACAAAGTATGAGTTATGGCTAAAGTATATATGAAATATATACACACCCCCTATACTTAGCTCGAACGATATCCTCAAAGTCAAGAGCGATGAAGAAGACATAACTTGTGCTACGTATAGGGAAGTGAAAAGAAATGCTATATACAAAGATGAATGAATGAAATAGAAAAGTCAAAAAGGTCTCGGGTTTTTCCCCCTATACTTAGGATCAAGTAATCCTAAGTATAACAGGCTGTATACTAAGGGAAAAACCGAGTGGAGAATGTACAGGGTTTACCCCCCCTATACTTAGGGTGAAATATCCCTAAGTATAGGCAATAAAAACAGGGGTAAACAGAAACAAAAGAAATACCCAAAGGTCTCACATCCCCCCTATACTTAGGGTAAAGTGCACCCTAAGTATAGCATAATCACAAGATGAAGAAAGGGATGTGGGACTAAAGAATGTAGTGATATAAACATCTGGATCTATACAAGGCAGAAGATCAGTGAAACTCAGGCGTGAGATGCCTTAGATGTGAGTCAAAGACCACATCTCACGCAAAATGAATAGGGGCAAGATCAGCGACCCGCGGCTCATGATCTAGAAATGGCTTGAGCCGCTGGCCGTTCACTCGAAAGGTACTCTCAGAAGACAACTCAGATATATCAATGCTACCGTTGTCGTGTACCTTTCTGACCAAGTAGGGTCCCTTCCATTTGCTCTGTAGCTTCCCTGGAAACAAACAAAGCCTCGCATCAAACATCCATACTCTCTGTCCAATCTCAAAATGCTTGTGGCTGATATGAGAATCATGCCACTCTTTCACTCTCTCCTTATACTGTAGGCTGTTTGAGAAAGTTGTATCTCTAAGCTCCTCCAGGGCGGCTAACTCTGCCCTCCTCTGGTCTCCCATACCATCTGGATCCATAAGAATATCTGTAACTGCCCAAAGTGACTTGTGCCTCAGCTCAACAGGTAAATGGCACGGCTTGCCATATACGAGGCGAAAGGGAGATGTGCCCAATGGAGTCTTGAAAGACATCCTATATGCCCACAAGACCGAGTCCAAAAGCTGTGACCAATCCTTTCGGTCAGGGCGGACAACTTTCTGCAATATAGTCTTGATCTCCCTATTCGACACCTCGGCTAGACCATTCGTCTGTGGATGGTAAGGTGTAGCAACACGATGGTCTATACTGAACTCGCTAGCAAGGGCCTTCACCTGGTCGTTAATGAAATGAGACCCCCCATCAGAAATCAGAACTCGTGGAACCCCGAACCGCGTGATGATGTGCTTCCTCAAAAATCTGCAAACTATCCTCGCATCAGCGGCTCGGGCGGGGATAGCCTCAACCCAACGACTAACATAATCCACGGCCAACAGAATGTACTTGAATCCCTGACTCTTAGGGAATGGACCCATGAAATCGATGCCCCATGCGTCAAAAACCTCACAGAAGTGAATGGGCTGCATCGGCATTATATCACGCTGTCCACAAGTGCCCATCCTCTGACAGTCAGTACACCTCTTCACGAACTCGTCTGAGTCCTTGAAGAGGGTAGGCCACCACAAGCCGGATTGGAGCACTTTCTGTGTCGTTCTCCTCCCAGAATGGTGTCGTCCTGCCTCAAGCTTGTGGCAGTAAGTGAGGACGCTATGGTGTTCCTCCTGAGGAATACACCGACGCCAGACGCTATCCCCTCCTTCGTGGTAAAGGATGGGATCCTCCCAGTGGTAGGACTTGGCCTTTGCAAGGAAGGTCTCAAGCCTCTGCCTGGGCCAATCTTGTGGGACCTTCCCAGCAACGAGAAAGTTCACAATATCGGCATACCACGGGAGTGAGGCGATAGCAAGGATCGCCTCATCTGGGAAGGTATCTCGAATAGGGTCAATCTGCTCAAACTCCTCAGGATGCTCTAAACGGGAGAGATGATCCGCCACCACATTCTTGACTCCAGGCTTATCCTTAATCTCAATGTAGAACTCCTTGAGTAGAAGGATCCATCTAGTGAGTCTGGCTTTGGCATCCTTCTTTGCCATGAGGTACCTGATGGCGGTGTGATCTGTGTACAAAGTCACTCTAGATCCAATGATATGAGATCGAAACTTATCTAGGGCGAACACTACGGCTAGCATCTCCTTCTCTGTGACCGTGTAATTCCGCTGGGCGGAATCCAATGTGCGGCTAGTGTAGTGGATAGCAAATGGAACTCCATCCCTCCTCTGTCCCAGCACTGCCCCTACGGCAAAATCGGAGGCATCTGTCATGATCTCGAATGGGAGAGACCAATCAGGAGGCTGGAGGACAGGAGCCTCAATAACACACTGCTGGAGAGTTGCAAAGGACGAAAGACACTTGTCATCGACAAGGAACTCGGTGTCTTTCGTCAAGAGGTCAGTCAACGGCCGGGCAATCCTGCTAAAATCCTGAATAAATCTCCTATAAAATCCAACGTGCCCCAGGAATGACCGTAACTACCTCAAATTGGACGGCGGTGCGAGTTTTCTAATGACATCAACCTTGGCCGGATCAACCTCCATGCCCCTGTTGGAGATGATGTGGCCAAGCAGCGTCCCTTGAGTCACCATGAAGTGACTCTTCTCCAAAGATAGAACCAAATGGTACTCAATACATCGCTGGAGTACTCGGTCTAGGCAGTCAAGACAAGAGTCGAATCCGTCGCCGTAGACCAAGAAATCGTCCATGAAGACCTCCAAACACTCCCCTACCATGTCCGAAAAGATCGACAGCATGCACCTCTGAAAAGTCGCAGGGGCATTGCATAGCCCAAATGGCATGCGTCGAAAGGCATATGTACCAAAGGGACAGGTAAAGGTGGTCTTCTCCTGATCCTCAGGAGCGATGGCCACCTGGTTGTAGCCCGAGTACCCATCCAAGAAGCAATAATGGCTCTTCCCTTCCAGTCTCTCAATGATCTGGTCAATAAAAGGCAGGGGGAAATGGTCCTTCTTGGTGGCCTGGTTGAGCCTCCTGTAGTCAACACAGACCCTCCAAGAGGTGGGTACTTGTGTAGCAATCTCCTCTCCCGACTCAATGATCACAGTCGTGATGCCCGTCTTCTTGGGCACCACATGCAAGGGGCTGACCCACTTGGAGTCGGAAATGGGATAAATGAAATCTGCACTCCACCATTTTGATATTTCCTTCATCACGACCTCTCTCAGGTTGGGGTTCAGTCGCTGCTGGAACTCACGCGACGGCTTCGCCCCCTCCTCGAGATAAATATTGTGGGAGCACACCGATGGACTAATCCCATGGAGATCTGCTACGCTCCATCCGATTGCCTTGCGGTTCTTTTCAAGAACCCCCATCAAACGGGATTCTTGCTCTCCAGTCAAATCGGCGGAGATGATGACTGGGTACATCTCAGGCTCGCCCGCAAGGAACCGATACTTTAGCAAAGTAGGGAGCGGCTTCAGCTCTGGACAGCTGGGCACTGGCAAATCTGGCCTCGGAAGAAGATGTGTCAATGCTGCTAAATCTGCCAAATCTGCCTGGGAGAAAGAAAGCGGACTCTCGCAAACTGGGTCTGGAGGAGGCTGCTCAACTGTACTGTCTCTGATCTGCTCTGCCTCTACCTCCTCCTCATATGTAGGCTCAGGTGGACTAAAGTCTGGCATGTGGTCATCACAATCTGCCCAATCAGACTCCGAATCCGAGGGAGCTGCATCAAATAAGGTGGCATCAGTACCACCATCACACAAGGTGGCCTCAGCACCACCATCACAAAAAGCCGTGTCGCGGTCGAGAACCGGCTCTGCTGCCTCTGTAGTATCCTGGACCAGGGCTGTGCTCTCCAAGCTCTCCTCTGATGTCATCTCTGCATCAGTGGTGTCTGGAAATGAGAGGATGGCCTGTGCTGAAGGGTCTGCCCATGCTGCCTCATCATCTGTGATCACAAAATCACAGTCCTGGTGGATGTCTAGCCCGGCCTCTGTCAGCTGCTCTGTATCTGTGCTAGTCTCTGAGCATACTCTCTCTCTGGCTCTGTAGTCCTCGACCGTCTCTATTTGTATACTCTCGCCCTCGACGCGAAAGTATACCTTCCCGCTATCATGATCAGTCACCGCCTTGGCTGTGGCCAAGAACGGATGACCGAGGATGATGGGGGTATCGGCCACTGAATCAGGGATCTCCATGTCCAACACTACGAAGTCCACGGGGAATTGCAGGCCCTGAATAGTGACGATAACGTCTCGCAACAACCCCTTCGGCCTCTTGACAGATCGATCAGCAAAATGAAGGATTGTCCTGCTCTGTCGAAGAGTGCCCAACTCGAAGCGGTCGAGAAGGGCTGCCAGAAGGAGGTTGATAGACGATCCGCTATCCAATAGAGTACGGTCGAACCTCTACTCACTAATCTGACATCTGACATACGGGGCTCCTGAATCTGGCCTCTTAGCTAGCAGACGGTTCTGGATCGCGAAGCACGTGGCTTTCGTCAGCACATATATCTCTGAATGGTGGTTCCTCCTCCTCCTCCCGACGGTGGTCCTATCTCTCAAAGATCGCTGAAGAAGGGGGATGTGTTGCAAAGCCTCCTGAAGGGTCAGCTGTATGTGGAATCTGTCGATCATGCTCTGGATGAACTCCTCCTGCTCTCTCTTTTTTGGGTCTTTTTCTCTTTTCTTCCCCTTCCCCATCTGAAGGGCTCTAGGGAAGGGGATCACAGGGTCCTTCTCAGGTGAAGGACTAGGAAGAGGTCTAGACAGCTCGACGGCCGGATCCGCACATACATCAATCACCACAGTGGGACCAGAAGAAACTAAACCTTTTCCCTTATTCACAACAGTGTTCTAAGGTACATCGACAGAAGGAAAAACAACATCTCTATCAAAACGAACACCGGTGGCCTCAGTACCACCTCGGGCTGGCTCTGCTACTGGACGTCTCGCGGCCTCAGTACCGCGGGCTGGCTCGGCTACACTGGTGGCATCAGCACCACCTCCTCGAACTGGTGAAGCGGCGGCCTCAGTACCGCCGGTGGAATCAGCATCCTTGGTGGCATCAGTACCACCATCATCATCGTGTGCGGCCTCAGTACCGCTCTCCTCCTCCTCATCTAGCGCCCTGGGTGGATCCTCAAGTCGTCGCTCAGATGAGGCGCCGCCTGCTGGTGCTCTACCACTCCTAAGTGTAACAAAATCAGCATCAAATAGATCCGAAGACATATCATCAAATGGATCACTAGGAGTGGCATGCTCAGTGGAAACTACCTGCTCAGATTTCCTCTTCAGGCTGTTCGGATTCGGCTCTATCTGTGTAGGGATGGCGGCCTTACCTCTCATCAGGTCCCGCATCTCCTTGCGGAACTCGTCCATCTCCCGTCTGAAAGGAGCCTGCTGATCTGTGAGGATGCGGGCTATGTCATCCAAGGCGGGGCTCTCATGGGAGCCCGACGGGTAGCCTCTCTGGTGCTGAGGCTGTTGGAGCTGGTGCTGCTGGTGCTGAGAGGGGTAGGAGGAAGGATGCTGCTACTGTGACTGGTGAGCCTGCTTCTCACGTCTCCAAGACTGTCCCTGCTGCTGATAGGGACGAGGAACGAAGGACGACTGCTGGAATGGCTGGTGGGCTGGGGGCTGCTGCTGCTGGTGATCTCTCTACTGGCTATACTGCCCTCCCTGACCGGATGACTGCTGCTGGGGCTGGGTACCTCCACTCCCCGACCTGAATCTGGGATGGTCTCGTCGGATCCCAGGCTGGGGACGGTCATACCAAATCCCGTTGACATCCATCAACGGCTCTGCGTCGTACTGGGCTGAAGTGAGTACTGCCAGAGGCTGATCTGGCTGGTATACCACCATCTGCAAGTCTGGAGATGGTGGGGACTGGTAAGAGGGCTGCTGCTGCTGGTACGGCTCCGCCTGTACAAGGTGAACCTGTCTAGGCTGCTGAAAGGAGCTGGAGCGCTGGGACCAGCTGCTGCTGCCGCCGGTATCACCTCGCGACTGAAGACGGGGCTGGGAAGCCGTCTGTGCCTCCTGGAGACACATGAGCTGGGTCTTCATGTCACTCAGAGTCTATGCCATCTGCTCCATCTGCGTGATGTCCTGGCACTGCTTCTTCTCGATCAGCTCCATGCGGTCCAACTTCTCGCTGATGATACCCATATCCGCAGCGGACGACTCTGCCTGTGCTGCTGCAACTGTGGATGAACTGGATGGACCGGCATCGACCCGTGCTATCCTCTGGTACTGCATGGGTCCTGGCTGCTGCTGGGGTCTGCCCTGTGTATACAACCGGGTTTGGGACATCATCATATAGTTCTCGGCCATCTCCTCGAAGATGTCCCAGACCTGGTCGTGATCCTTGGCGAAATAGGACGCGCCACAAGGAGCATTCACCAAGCCCTGGAGCTCTGGTGTCAGCCCGCTGAAGAAGCTCTGCACAAGGTTCGGCTTCGAGATATCATGGTGCGGGCATCGGTCTGTGAGCTCTCGGAACCTCTCCCATGCCTCATGGAATTGCTCGTTGGGGAGCATGGAGAAGTTGCTGATCAGGGCCCTCGCTGCATTCGTCCGTCCGAGTGGATAGTACTTGTTCAAGTACTCGGTGTAGAGCTGCTCCCAGGTGTAAACAAACTTCCCCAAATGCTTCAGCCAGGTGGCTGCTCTGTCTGCTAGTGAGAAGGGGAAGGCGATCATCCGAATAGGTATCCTGGTCCACATGGCGGTCGTGGACAGTACTGCAGATCATCAAGAACTCCTGGAGGTGGAGATGAGGCTCCTCGGTGGCAAGTCCGTGAAAACGGGGAAGCATCTGCAGGGTGTTCGGGGGGAACTTGAAGTCCCCCACGATAGCAGGTACCACCACCCAATGATGCATCAGTGTAGATCCGGGGTTGTGCAACTCCCGCATCGGTCTCGGTGGTCCTCCTGCCGCGGCGGCTGCCGCTGCGGCGGCGGCTGCTGCGGCTGCTGCGGCTCGTGCCTCTGCATCTGGTCCGTCCTCAGGCTCGCTCTGATCTCTCTCTGCTCTGAGTCGCTCCAACTCTCTCCTCATCTCAATCATGAAAGCTCCCTGATCCCTCAGCTGCTGCTGCACTGTCTCTAACAAGGCGATCAGGGTGGAGTTGATCGCTCCATGGTCCATCACGATGTGCTCTGTCCTGGAGCGGTCCTCTGAACTACCGGCCATGATGTCTGCAAAATCAAATGAGCCATACTCAGGTGTTGTCAAATATGCTATTCTCTCCTCTGGCTCATATCTCTCAGAACCAAAAGAAAGGGGGTCGAGGGGCAACAGGGCGGAATCGTACTCAGGCTCGGAGAACTGGTCTAGGCTCTCGCGGGCCAACCTAGATGATTGGGTAGACGTGCCCGAAAGCGGTGCAGCCAGAGGCTGCCTAAGAGAGCGTCTACCCATCATCGTGATCTGGTCGAGTAGTGCGGATGGGATCTGGAGAAACTATGATCAGAATGCAAACCCCCGGTTCATCAACGCAACGCGAGCTGAAGACCGTAAAAGCTCGGTCAAATTATCTTGTCAATTTTTATTAGGTGAACACACAAGATATCAGAGCGCTTACGTGACCTGTTAGGATACCCGATACTATTCCAACCGACTGGCCCGCACGGAAGAGTCGGTAGTCAGCTGGAAATAGCACCGGAGGGCTCTACCTAGGGTGCGGGTCACTCTCTCGTGCAATCAAACCAAACAAGGAGGGGGTTGCTCTCCCCAAGATAAAATTTTTTAAGGTGAGCGTCTTTTAGGGTCAATAGTTTTAGCCAGTCCCAATTTTATGGTTTTTTCTTTTTAATATTTTTCAAATAAAAACAAATGCCTAACGAATTTTTCGGTTCTCCTGATTATTTAGTCCAAAACAGGGGGGAGAAGACGAAAAAGCCGATGCACGATAAATCAATGATGCATGCAAAGTCAGAAAGGCGTACATGTCTCCAGCACTCTACATGCAATATGATCCGCGCATAAATGTAAAGATAGAAATTAAACTACCTAAATGATGCAGCCATGAAAACCGAGTCCTATATCAGCAATTCTACTCGCAGAACCGTCTAACTGGTCACCGTCCTACAGGCAAAGGTCCGGTCTTGGTCTACCCCTCCTCTGCCCGACAAATCGGGGGTAGGAGAAAGCGTTTTGTGGGGTGGACTACGGCACGTAAGCCACGAAGGAAAATGAGTCAGTTATTTTTATTAATTGATTATTAGTAGGTCCAATTAAGCGTACTATAGGAGCAGGCAGATAATTAAGTGTGGGGACCCTACTAATTACGGCACAAGCAAGTATAAAATCCTAAATCTAGGGGCTCGATCAAAAACTGCGTAAACACCGAAAAAGGCAGCTAAAAAGAAAAGAAAACAAAACCGCGAGAAAAGCCGCGAAAATCTCCTAAGGGTCCCCCGAGCACACCGGTGGTCGGCGAAACAGACCCGCTAAGTCAAAGAGTCCAAGTGTCTAGTCTCTGAGTACCTGTATTATTAGAAGAATAATCAAAGAAAAATAAAACCCAATCTACTCCTCTCCCACTCAGCTCTCTCTCGCTCTCTCCTGCGGCTTCGTAAAGAAAGGAGCCGCCTCCAAGTCCTGCAGTTGCGTCGGCTCCTCGAAAGTCGCCTCCGCGGTCCTCGGGCCCTCGCAAGAAACAGAGACAAGTGGTCAGACCAAAATAATGAAATAATAATAAGAGAAATAAATGGAAATAAAATGAGGGTATATATGAAAAAATGCAAAATAAAATAAACACTCAAAATAAAACAAAAAAATAAAAACAAAAGAAAAGAAAATAAAGCAAAATAAAACAAAAATAAAATATAGACAAAAGTCGCGAAAAAGCCGCGAGCTCTGAAAGAGCCGCGAAAAGCCGCGAAAATAAAAATAAAGCAAAAACAAAAACTACTAAGCCGTGCTCCCCGGCAACGGCGCCATTCTGATGGCACGAAAAACCGAGCGACTAAGGCAATCAGGTATCTCTACGATGGTCGCCGCGACCTCGGTCACTCGATCGTGTCGATCAAGAAAAAGTAGACCACCAAGATAGATAAAATCAATCAAAAATGCGATAGCGGTCTCGCTATTAGATTAACCTGGTATAGCGACCAGGGTCGAACACAAGGAGCACGGGTTGGCCTCTCGGCCTACGAAGTAGTCAAAAAGAGAAATAAAATAAAAGAAGCAAATATTTTTGGTGGTTTTTAATTATTCAATATTTTTTTGGATTTTTAATATGTTAAGAAAATAAAAAAAACAAATAAACACACACTTCAACAATTTATTAAAAGAATTAAAAATCAACCAAAAATTCAAACAAAAATAGTTTTATGTGTTTTATAAATTTTAGTGTTTTTGGTGAATTTTTGAGAATTTTCTGATGTTTATTTAATTTTCTAAAAATTAAAAAGTGACTGAAAAGAAAAGTACTGTCCAGCCGAGCTAAAAGGGCCTAGATAAAATATCTAAAGGCTCCAAATTAGCTGGGAGGTAATTTTCCAGTAAAGAGAATAAAACAAGGAAAATTTAGGCACCTATTTTATTGTTTTTGGATTTTTAATTTATTTACTAGAATTTTTATAATATTTTGAGTGTTTTTCAATTTTTAGTGGTTTTCAGTAATGACAAATAGCCAAAATTGGCTAGAAAATCAAACACAACAAAGTAGATAATAGAAAATTTTTTTGTAATTTTTAGACACTGTTTAATATTTTTTATGATTTTTAAAGTTAGACAGTGAAGAAAATAGAGGTTTTTGAATTTTTAAAAATATCAAATGAAAACAAAAATGTCCTCAAAAATCCTCGAAAAGTTTACACCATGACAGGAGCCATGTGTCCAATTTTCGTTGGATTTGGAGGTAATTTGCTATTTTATTCAAAAATAAAGAGGGGGCACAGTGCACAGGGACCAAAGTGCAAATACCCAAGAGGATGGGGGGTCTGGTGCAATTAACCCAGGAAGTCACGCGCGTCGCGCGTGCCTGAGACACTCAGGGACCTAAATGTGAAGAAAATAAGTTCCGAGAGCCTTTTGGTAACAGGTACCAAAAGCCCAGGGGCTTATCTGCAAATAACCCAATAATATTCGCACATGTTCAATTAAAATACGCACAGGGGTATAAATGCAAATAAACTAAAACTTCCATTCATTCGAGAACAACCAGAACTACAGGGCCTATATTGCAAATAAACCAGAAAATCACGTATCGAAGCACGTGTCATACAACGTACAGGGGCATAACAGCAAATAAATGCAAGCACCAGGGTCTCTATGCAAATATCCCAAAAACTAAACAACTAAACTAACTAATTACAGGACTAAACGCGAAATAAAATAAACAGAAGGGCCTAAGGGTAGTTTACCCTTTATTAATGGAGCGGCTGGATGGATGCCACGTGTAGCATCTAACGGTGGCGAACGGCAGGGGCTCCAATGCTACGCTCCTCGAGGGGATCCAACGGCGGGGGCAAGTCCATGTGGTGCATCGGACGGTGTCGGGCGCAGGTGGCTAACCCTCGAGCATCGGATGGTCCAGATCTCTCCTTCTCCAGATCGAACGGTGACTGTTGCTCCAGCACGGACGGTCTAGATGAACCTGGAGCGAGAGGGATGATCGGACGACGTCTGAAGGTCGAGGAAGAACAGGTGGCCGGCGAACTTCGCCGGCCCAGTGCGTGCGCTCCCGACCTCCTCGCGGGGCGCTGGTGATCGGAAAAGGTCTGGCGTGGGCCTCCGCGTCGGATGGGGGTCTCTGATGACCCAGTCGAGCTCGGAGGAGCTCTGACGAGGTCGGTGGAGCTGCGCCTCCTGGCTTGAAGTCGAAGGACCTCAGATGGCCTTCATTCAACCTGCAAAACAATCCAGAAGGCTCACGGGTCGAGGGCAAACTACCTCGACCCGGTTAGGCGGGGTGACGGTGAACGATGGGGCGCTGTGGGCGAGCTCCGGCGAAGGGAGGACGGTGGAGCTCGAATCCCAGCTCCTGTGCGAGTTGGGTTGGATGGGGATGTGGAGAAGGTGCGCGGGAAGACGACGAAGGCTATGGCGATGCCCGATGATCGAATGGTGGTCGGAATCGATAGGAATCGACGATGGACGGCGGCTGAGCGATTTGGGGGTAACTAGAAATTACTGAAAAAGAAAGGCTAACGGAGCTACCTGGGTGGCTGAATGGGCTGTGGGTGAGCTTGCGCAGCTCTGGGTCTTTGCCTCACGGAGCGCCGACGTCCGAGGCTCGATGCTCTTGCTGGTGGCGGAGCAAGGCGGCGATGCTCGCCGGATTAGTGGTCTCTCTTCCTCTCCTCGCTTCGACAGCACCGGATGCGAGCTGTCACTCTCGCGTACACACTGGAGCTTACTGGGGGTGGAATCAAATGACCAAAGATGCGATTTGAGGTGGCGGAGCTCGAATTAAATATGGGTGCGGGTCCGGCTAGAAGAGGCCGGGTAGGGCGTGGAAGTGCGCGGATCCCGAGGGGGAGGCTCCGGTGAGGGTCTCAGATGCATCATTAAGGAGTCGGACCCGAGGTTTAGGTGGTAGGCGATCGGGTTTAGCGGGGAAAAATCCGAGAAGATGGGTACCCGCTAAGGACCCGTGTGAAGTGGTCCTGGGGGGGGGGATAGTTGACCGGGCGGTCAACAATCCCCAGGACCAATGAGAAAAGGCCACGTGGCTGGATTTTGAAGGTGAAAATTAAGGTAGCAAATGGCCGAATTTGCAAAAAGTTAAAACATGAAATATTTTTATTTTATTTTTTTCTATTTTTTAGTGATTTTTAATAATTTTTTCGAAATAAAAATAAGGTATATACATAATATGTTATCTATAGGTATATGTACACTATATAGGGTTTTTAATTTTTGATTTTTTTAATTATTTTTATGCAATTTTATTCTTATTTTATATTTTATTTATTTTCATTATAAAATAAGGAATAAAAAGATATTTTTGTTTTATTTTAATTATTTATATACATAGGTGAAATAAATACATATATCCATTCATATACATGGTATATTTATAATATATTTTTGTGTTTTTAATTTGTTTTTATTTTGTTTTTGTTTTAATTGTTTTTATTTTATTTATTTACACTATATAATATAGGATATTTACAAAAATTTTGGAAATTAATTTTATTTATTTATAAGGTTAAATAAATATAAAGGTGGTTCTATGTACATGATGACTATACAAGAGGTGTTTTTGTTTTTTTTAATTATTTTTAAATTTTTTATTTTGATTTTATATTTATAAATATATACAAATATTTACAAGCCTATTTTTGTGAGGAAACTACTTTTATTTTATTTACATATATATTTACACACATGAGCCCCTATCTCCCTCTACTTTGGCTTTTATGCGGTCAGGCACATGCTGAGCCCCCCTTGGGTTAGGTTGCTCAATATTTATTGTAAATATTTCTCTCTTTTTTCTTTTTAATCTTTATTCTTTTATTTTTGCACAAAAACATGCTAATTATAGGTTTTTGCACAATGCATGCTTTTGGTAATTATTTCTATTTACACATATCTACATGCATTTGCAAAGGTTTTTGTAGCTAAAATATAAGAATAAAGAGTGATGAATGAGTATTCATCAGCTACCTGTATTGCTCTCAGTGGTTCGACCTCTACATGCTCGATTGTTATGCACTTTATGGTAGAGGAAATATATTTTAATGCCACATTTTTGCCATTAATTGAATTATGTATATTGTGGGTTAATAGCTGGTCAAATCCATGGTCTTCGTTGGTCATATCGACGATGGTGTTCCTGCCTTTTGTGGAACACATGACCGATGATTATTTTTGGGTTCACCAGATGACGCATTTGCCGGGGAGCAATGCGCGTAGCCTAAATTTTCTGTCATTTTTGTATAGTCATTTATTTGATTTTATTGGTTCATTGTTGTACATAATAATTAATTTATTTCCACTTCATTCTTTGATTGTATTTATTTGATTATTTAATGACTTGTGCTAATGATGTCTCTTTGTGACTTTGATGCGAGGGCCCGCCATGCAAGGACGACTTTATGGGAAGCTGAGGCAACCAAGCTTGGAGGAGTTTGGTCTTCATTCAATGACCAGCTGGAGAGAGCACCAAGGATGCGAAGATAATAAATTAGCTTAGATTTAAATATTCATGCATGTATTTTTTTGGTGAGAGAGAGAATTTTGGCATGTAAAATAACTCAGACTCTACTCTTCACAACGAGGTCTACTGCTCGGGTGTTTGTTCACCTCGGGGCCTCATCGCAGTTTTCCGTATTTTCTCATCTTCTTTTGTTTGTTTCCTGCTATTTTCAGTTTTCCACCTTCTTTTACATTTGTTTTGTGTGCATGGAGCCCCTTGACTTAGGTTGCTTGACTCAGAAACTAGGTCCAAACATTAATAAGAATGCTTGTTCCTATAGTCTCTTACGAATGGATCTAGTAAAATTAGTAATGTTAGTCATTTAGATCTGAGACCGCATGCTGCTAGAGGTCATATATAGCGTGTGCAGGACCCGTTATAGCGTGTGCAGGACCCGTTTTGGCAAGCACCGATCGGCATCAGAGACCAGACTTTTATATCATTTCTGAATAACTAACAATTGATTCTTCATGATTAATAACAGCTACTGTTTAGGGCAATTTTGTCGATTGTACACCGCCATGTAGATAGGTTTAAAAATTCAGTTTTGCATACCGCAAAGAGAGATCTGGGAAGCACTGTAAGTCTTCTAATTCAGCATGCATCACTAGATTCAATGGTGAGATTTCCATCATTAAGTCGACTTGCAGGCCTTTTACGCTATCTCCCTCTAATTTTGAGCACCTGGGACTTACATGAAAATCTACAAAATGTTAAGCGCTTGTATGAAAACATACTCAAAAAAAGTGAAAATCCAAAAAAATTAAAACAAGGGGACTACTAAATAAACTTTGACCTTAAATAAAACTCGAAATGGACTATCATTGTTTTAGGTGTATAAAGCCCTCATTGTTTTCAGGTACCTTCGGAGGGGACCAAAACCCTCCCTAAGAGCGAGGCATAACTCGCTAAGGATTAGAGCTAAAATCCCAGTTTGTAACTACATTTCGTATCACCTGGATTTCCAAAGTAATGGCGCTTCTATCGTACGTGACCGACTAGGGCCTTGCCAATGATGGTGTTCCCACCTTGTGTGGAACATCGACATGGTCTGAAGTACTGAGCATAGGCCATGCCTTCATGGGGGTGTTTGTCTCATTGGTCTGCATTCGAGTAGGCTCTTGCACGCTCACGGGTGATTCCGTTGAGAGCGAGAACTGAAGTATTGGTTTCGCCTATCGGCTTCCTTTCTCTATTTCTTTGGATGAGTAGGGATCCAGGAAGGCTTGCAAATACCTCAAAATGTTCAAACTATAGGTTACAAAGGAGGAGGACAAGTACGAGATACTTTTCTGGCAGTACTCTCTCTCCTATAGGGTTAGCGTGCTATGGACTTGTTATAAGATATGCCAAAAATAACCAACTTTTAAATCTGAGAAGATAATAAGTAGCCGGACCTTTATAGCTTCACTAGGCGTGAGTTGGTGATCCCAAGTTTATATTGTGTTTGAATGGGTCGAGATAAAGGTTCAAAGATCATGTCTCGCGCACTTGCACAAATTTTGTCATGTGTTTCTCCCTTTGACCCCCGCTCAATTTGTGCCTTTCTACTGTTTTACATTCTCATTTATTCCCCTTTGATCACCGTATTCTTCTTCCTACATCTACCGTCCTCTTGCTTCACGAGGGTGATCCATGGATGGTTTAGTCGGGATCCCCCCGACACCTACATCGATTCCATGGACTTGACCTCGCCAATAATTCGAGGCGATTCTCGACAACCTGATCCGTATCATACGGGTCGATTTCCAGACTCCTCGTCTTCCACCCTTCCTCTAAATCCCCAATAAATTGGGACCACTCTTGCCCCCACTTTCGTCGTTGTGAGTAAAAGTCTATTACAGTCCATATATTTTTCATTCACAACACTCTGGATATGACCTTGATTCCAGCTGGGATTCTATTGCAAGTGGTCTAATTGGGATTCTCTCATCTTGCAGGTAAAAGACAAAACAAGCCATGGATCCCAATACCAAATTCATCTCCTCAGATTCAGACCTTGAGATGGCTCCTCAAGGAAAGGGCAAGGGTTAGAAGCCTCCTCAGCCAGAGCAAGGACAGATGCCTGATCAGAACCAGGTCAATGCACAATTGTTAGCATCTATCCAAGCCATCCAGCAGCAGCTGACAGAGCAAACCTAACATAGACTGCATTCCAGGAGATGACGTATGATGTTATGATCAGATGAGTGGGAGGAGGAGGTAGACCAGGAGGAGGAGGAGGTGGTGGTCGCTGTGATAACCCAGACGAGGAAGAGCCTGAACAAGGAAGGCCAAAACCTATGCTGAAAGAGACATACAACCCTGAAGACCGCCAGATGACCGAGTGGATCTGTAGTTCACTAGTGCACGCTCATTTTGAGCTAAAGCCTCAATTCCTTGCTCTTCTCCCTTCTTTTCACGGGAACACCAATGAAGATCCATACATTCGTCTACAACAATTTCCGTGCCTCTGTCGTACTACTCATTGCCCCAATGTCCCACTAGACATAGTGAAGATGATAGCATTCCCATTCAATCTACATGACAAGCCCTCTACTGGTTCAACCATCTGGGGAAGGTTGTGACAACTTAGGAGGAGCTGAAGTCCGCATTCTTACAAAAGTTCTACCCTCTTGGTCGGCTCAATCAGATGCGAGCTCGAATCATTAATTTCTCTCAAGGTGCACATGAGAGTATCCACGAAGCATGGGAGAGTTTCACAGATCTGCAGAAGAAATGCCCCCATCATGACATCCCGAGGACCAGCTTGGTCCAACATGTCTTCGGGCGCTTGAACATAGAAAGCGAATAGCTCGTTGACGCAGCCTGTGGGGGATCACATTTCAACAAGGATGAAGACGTCGCATGGTAGATCTTTGAGGAAAGGGCCGAAGGGGAGGGCACCTTATATTCATCCAAGACCTATCAGAAGCAAACTCAGATCCTCTAGAAGCAAGTCCACATGGCAGCGTCTCCTGAGGCGGAGAGATATGAGAGCTCTAATCTCAGCATAATCGGGGGCCATCTCACAAAGGTTGACATCATAGAGAAGCGATCACAGGATCTTGAGAAACTCGCTGTGATCAAAAAGAGGATGCAACATTTAAATAAACTGGATCAGATTACCAAGCAGTTGGAGCTGCTAGTGGGCACCATCAACTATGACCAGTCAGCAACACCATCTACCGAAGCTCCAGTTGAGAAGAAGGAGAGCCAACATCGCCACATCAACCTCAGCTAAGCCAGCAGCCACCGACAGTCCAGCACGTGTACTACGTGTAGACACCCGATGAGGGCCATCTGCAGCAATAGATGGTTGTCTACCAGTTAGATTTCCTTCCATCATAAAATCCAGCCTTTCCACCGCCACCCTTAATCCAAGAAGTCAATAGTGTTTGGACCAATGATGCACTAGTGGCCCATCCTAGCGTACACGCCCAGGGCCAGCAACAAGCCAACATGTAGTACCACCAACAACAGGGTGGTCATTTTGGGCAGTCCTCGTAGCCTCCGTCGCAGTATCACCAGCCTCCCTAGTATGCTAACCAATGGAGGCAGAACCAACACTACCAACAACTGTAGTTCCGACAGCCATAGCCATATCACCAGTATGTGGCTGCCCCACCTCTACAATATCAACAGTATCCTCCTTCCTCCTACCATCAGTATCAACTTCCTCCAATGCCGTCGCACCACTGGCAGTCATCGCCTCAATACCCAAACACTCAACAACAGCGTAGCCCGTACGCTAAACCGACCGAGGCAAATCCTGTTAACCCAACCCTTGATTGCTTGGCCCAGCTTGTTAAAGGGCTAGCAAATATGACTAGGAAGCTAGATGATATGACCGCCACTAAAACCACCATTCTGGCGTAGGTCGAAGCCAACCCCAATAGCTTCAAGAAGAAGGACCATGTAGAATGTGATGTCTCATCTATGCATGTAGAGTCAGATGATTGTGCTATTGTTTTATCTAATGTTGTGACTCTCAGGAGCTGTAGGGCTTTGTCTCCGCCTGCCATCAACAATGGGAAGAATAAAGCTTCAGGTGAATCGTCATCTTCTGCATCAATCGTGCCAGCTACAGGGATGGGTGAGGAAGAAGAAGGAGGAGCCAGTTCAGCTGCCACTCACCACCATTAGCATCAACAAAAAAGAACAAAAAAATCAGCAAAAGTAAAAAGAACAAAAAGAAGACCGTCGGCGAAGTGAAGCTGCACTTGCCTTGGAGGAGCCGCCAACAACAGCCGATCCTGTGCCCGCCGACAGAATGGAGGCCCCACTTTTTGCCCGTCCACAAGCACCAGCATCTCAGCTCCCAGATTGTACTCCTTTTTGTAACTCGGATGTACAACATATTGAAGATGATGATTTTCTTGTAAATAAGAACTCTTTTTCAGATTCCAGCAATGTACATATTCCTTTCCTAATGCAATAGAAGAAAAAGTGCAAAAAGAAAAAGTGCATTATCTGATCCCGGAGTTGTGGAAATCATTAATAACTTGACTGTTGAGATTCCTCTGATAAAAGCCATGGAATACATGCCAGCCGTAAAGACAGGTTTGAAAGAGGCATGTACAAGCAAGCGTGGCCCAGCACGAAATAATAGATACCGACAGGTTGATAAGCATGTCCTCACCATGGATACTGTAACAACCATCAACAACCTCCCACATAAGAAATAGGACAAAGGAGAACCGCTTATTAGTTGTGAGATTTTTGATCATGTCTTCAAGCGTACCCTGCTTGACAGTGATTCTTCCATCAACCTTCTACCCTCGCCATTATTGTAAGAGTTTGGGCTAGGTCCTCTCAGGAAGATACGTATGATCCTTTAATTCGCTGATCGATCCATTAAGCGACCTAGAGGTCTTTTGGAAGACATTGTAGTAAAGGTGCAGGAAATGTGTTCCCCATTGACTTTGTAGTCCTAGATATAGACTATCTCGTACCCTTACTTCATACTCTATCATTTTCGACTGGCCATTCCTGCGTACCTCAGAACCCGTGGTAGACTATGGGTCTGGCAAGATTACATTATGCTCATGAAATCAAAGAATTATTATAGACATGATTAGTGAGCTCAAGATCATCACTGATGAGGGACACACAGTACCGCTTGAAGCAGAATGTGACTTCATTGCGGAAATTAGAGACATATCTCTTTTGTTGAACAATCCATGGGCATAGGAAATCCTCGCCCTAGAGGAGGACCTGGAAAGCACAGTCGACACAAGCTCTGATGATAATTGGGAGATAGATTCCAATATGCTGATGCATCTTTTTGACTTCAATGACTCACTTCAGCCCGAACACAATGAGCCAAGTGCAGAACCATTTGGCACACTCGTAGAATCTCAACAAAGCACTAAGGTTAGCAACTCTGCAAAAGTCCAAATCACACATTCACTCACCAATGCAGTTTATGAAGTGACTGATAAGTTGGCCAGATAAGAACCAGAATCAAGTCACTCCAGTAGTTATGAAGTATGCCTTTCTTACGGGTGCAAAAAACATGTATCCGCTCATCCTCAGCAGCAGGCTGACCTCGGAGCAAGAATCTTGACTTCTCGAAGTTCTAGGAAAAACCGTAAGGCACTTGGTTGGCATGTATCAGATCTCCATGGGATAAATCTTGTGTTGTGTTCACACCAAATTTACCTGGAAGAAGACGCCAAGCCATCCCGTGAATTCCAAGGAGACTGAATCCAAATCTCAGGGACGTCACCATGAAAGAAATCACTAAATGGTGTGACACAGGCTTCATTTATCCCATCTCCGATTCGAAATGGCTTACCCTCTTGCACGTAGTCCCAAAGAAGACAGGGCTTACCGTGGTTACAAATGACAGAGGAGAGGGGATATCTAATCATGTACCGACATCCTGGCATGTATGTGCTGACTACCGCCGTCTTATTACAGCAATGAAGAAGGACTACTTCCCTTTGACATTCACTAATCACGTTTTGGAAAGACTAGCCGTCAAGGAGTTCTTCTGCTTTCTGGATGGGTACTCCGGGTACAACCAAGTGGCAATCACCCCTGAGGACCAAGAGAAGACTATCTTCACTTGCTTTTTTGACACCTATGCTTTCATGAGAATGCCCTTTGGATTGTGCATTGCACCAACGACATTTCAGAGATGCATGCTTGCAGTCTTCGCCGAGATGGTAGGCCATTTTCTTGAGGTGTTTATGGAGAACTTCTTCGTCTATGGTGACAATTTCGATTCTTGTCTTGAGCACCTGGATAGAGTACTTCAGAAATGTCGGGAAGTCAATCTAGTGTTATCATGGGAAAAGAGCCACTTCATGGTCATAGAAGGGATTGTGCTTGGTCACGTCATTTCCAAACGTAGAATGGAAGTCGACTTGACAAAGGTGGATGTGATAGCCAATCTTGAGCCACCTCAGACAGTAAAGAATGTGAGGTCATTCCTAGGCCATGTGGGGTTATACAGAAGCTTCATCAATGATTTTAGCCGCATTGCCCGACCTCTTACCGAATTACTATGCAAGGAGACTGAGTTTAATGTTGATCAGCAGGAGCTTCCTTTCATTCAATTAATTGAAGTAGCTTATCACTCAAGCTCCAGTCCTACAGCCGCCAGATTGTTCTCTTACCTGTGAGATCATGACGGATGCGTAAGACTTTGCAGTTGGGGCTGTGTTAGGACCGAGGAAAGACAAGGTGTCGTATGCCATTCATTACGGAAGCAAAACATTAGATGAAGCTCAGAGAAATTGAATGGTGACAGAGAAAGAGTTGCTGGATATGGTATTCTCCTTGGAGAAGTTTAGATCTTATTTGTTTGGATTGAAAGTTACCATCTTCACCGACCACTCTCCTATCCGATATTTACAGCAGAAGAAGGATGCTAAACCTTGAGTTATTAGATGGACACTTCTCCTCCAGGAATTTGATTTGGAAATCAAGGACAATCTTGGAGTTCAGAATGTGGTAGCAGATCATCTCTCCAGAGTTGAGAGCAAGAGCCTCCGCTGAGCAGTGTACCCATCACAGAAACCTTTCCCGACGAGTCGATTTTGGCTGTGGATTCACTCCCATGGTATGCTGATATTGTCAGCTACCTTGTTTCAGGGATAGTACCACTAGATTGGATGAAGAATCAGAAGGACAAATTGAATAGTGACATACGAGGACCAATGTGAAGATCCTCTCTTATTCAGGGAAGGAGCAGATTGCATTTGGCACAAGTGTATCCCTCAGGAGGAGCATCATAGTATCCTCGAGCATTGTCACTCGCTCGAATCTGGTGGGCACCATTCTGGAGATCGAACGGCAACAAAAGTACTTTAGTTTTGCTTCTGGTGGCCCATATTATTCAAGGATGCAGCAGCCTTCATCAAATGATGTACTGACTGTCAGAGATTGAAAGGCACATTCACAACGAAAGACTCAATGCCCCTGAAGATCATTCATATAGAATATGTTTTTTATGCTTGTGGCATCGATTTCATGGGACCTTTCCCTAACAGTCAAGGATATGAGCACATCCTTCTTGCTGTTGACTATGTGAGTCGTTGGGTTAAAGCTATCCCCGCTCGAGCCGCAGACAACCGGATAGTATGCCAATTTCTAAGAGAAAAATATCATTTCGTGGTTTGGGATTCCAAAGATTCTGATATCAGATGGGGGCAGCCACTTCATAAATAAAGAGTTCAAGAAATTAACGAAGGAATATGGCATCGACCATCGAGTCGCATCTCCTTATCATCCCCAGACCAATGGTATGGCAGAATTATCGAACAGAGAAATCAAGATGTTCCTTTAGAAACTTGTGAGGTTGGACAAAAAGAATTGGTCCCAACTCTTGGACTCCGTCCTCTGGGCATACAAAACTGCTTACAAGCCCCCCTTGGGCATGTCACCCTATCATCTTGTATATGGGAAACCATGCCATCTGCCTGTAGAATTAATTCATAAATCCTCGTGGTCAATCAATATGTGTAATTTGGACTCACATAGTAGTGGTCAAAAAAGAAAAGATGATCTGAACAGACTCGTGGAATTTCGAGACTATGCATACGATAACACATTGATGTACAAGGAGAAGGTGAAACGCTGGCATACGATGGCATGACCAGCACATCAGATGAAAGACCTTCGAAGCTGGGCAGAAAATGTGGTTATTTTATGCAAAGTTACAGATCTTCCCGGGAAAACTAAAAAGCAAATGGACGGAGCCATTCCAAGTTTGAGAAGTGCGTGACAACAGAAGTATTGCAATATCAGAATTGTCTCCTAACACACAACCATTCGTCGTCCACTGTCAGCTACTGAAGCCCTACCTTGAGCCTCATACTTTCTTGGTTGTTGTCGACTCAATCCAGATACTGTGCTCTGAAGATACATCCAAAACACTGGCAGCATCAAAAGATTCAGACGATGCACCTCAAAAACTTTTCCTCTGATCTTTTCTTCTTCTCTTATTTTCCTTTTCTATTTTCTTTTTCTACCGAAAAGGTATCACCCCTTTTTGTCAGTCTTCGATACTTAGGACGTACTTTGTCCTAAGTATAGGGGGTGAGCACCCCAATTCCTTTCATTCTTTGATCCTCTCAATTATCTCCTCTTCTTGTCTATACTTAGGGATATCTTATCCTAAGAATAGGGGGAGACACTCTGAGTACGATCTGTTCATTCTCACCCTTGACCATCCCTGCCTTGTTTACACTCTGCTATACTTAGGATTATTTTATCCGAAGTATAGGGGGGATAATCAACTTCCCGTTCATTTATTCATTTCCTCATTCCTTCATTTTTTAGACTTTTCTATACTCAGTCCGAGTTATGTCTTCTCTTTTTCTCTTTGATCTATGAGGACATAGCTCGAGCTAAGTATAGGGGGTCGTATACACTATGTATATACATTTAGCCATAACTCATACTTTCTATTTCAAATAACACCTGTAGCTAAAAATAATGTTAAATTCATCACGATCTTCTAATAAAAAGATGTTTATAGCTCCTCAAACCTTTTAGTACATTCTAATTAATAAATCAGGCAAAAATAATTTTACAAAATGTTTGAAAAATAGTTTGAAACTCTTTTTAAAAAATCTTTTGAAAGCTGTTTAGAAAATATTTTGTAAAAAGTGTGTAATCTTTGTTAAAATCTTTTTGCTTGCAAAATTTTATTTTTGTGTGAAATAAAAATGTTTGAAAGATGATTTGTAAATGGTTGTAAAAATAGTTGCAAAAATATTTTAAAAATCTATATATACTGTTTAAAAAACCTTTGTAAAATGATTTTCAAATATGTCTAAATGTTTGTACAAAATTATTTGTGAAAATTATATTGGACTATAGTTTTCAAAATCGTTGAAAAAAATAAATTTCAAATAAGTTTGAGGAGTATACACACCATATTCAAAAAAATCTATATAAATGTATGAAAGTACTCAATCAACCCTTGTAAATCCTTTAATAACCAAAACTCTTGTGTATATATAAGATATATCCCCATGTAAAGATATGTACCCATTTTCAAAAATCAAAAAACATATGCAAAACTAAAAATACCTATAATATTTTGTATGTACCCATCCTTTTTGTATATACTGATTAATTAATCAGGATAAAAATGTTTTTTGCAAAATGATTTGAAAAAATGGTGTGACCCGTTTGGAAAACTTTTGTGAAATATTTTCAACCTTTGTAAAAACTTTTTGATTTGCAAAAATTCTTTCCTTTGTGTGAAATAAAAGTTTTGAAAATCTATTTGCAAATGATTTTGAAAATGATTGTAAAAATATTTTGAAAGCTATATATATATATATGGTATGAAAAATCGTTGCAAAATGGCTTTCAAATGTTCTAAATGTTTGCAAAAATTGTTTTGTACTATAGTTTTCAAAATTGTTTTCAAATGAATTTGAGGAATAAATGCATCATTAAATTTGGATTAAAATATGTATATAAATATAAATAAAGATAAAACTATTTATCAACTGTACATATATACCTATAAGAATAACATGTTAAAACTTATAAATTCTTTAAATTCTTATATCTGGTAAATAAATAAAAAGCAGCACACCCGTGTAAATAGCCGTAAATATTTCGTGTTTTTTACACCAAAAATTCTTTTTATTATCATTTTTAGTTATTTAAAAAAATAATTGCATCAGTCTTTCTGCATTGTGCATAACATTTGCATAGCATTCATATTCTTTCGATCGAGCTTAATGATTTAACTAGTCAAATAAAGTCAAAGATTGGAGCTTGGTTGGACCGTAGTGCACCTAATTGCACTGGAACCTTATGGGAACTAGGATTAAGGTACTTTAGATCCATTAGGACATAATTTTTTGAGACTCAGGGCCGGGCTCAAGTCACCTCAACTGACTAACTAGAACTTTTCAAGACACATGCATGACTCTTGTCGGTCATGACCTAACTTGGACACTTGCACCTTTCACTTGGCTCAACTCAGTTGGAGTAGTGAGGGGGTTGGATTTGCCGGTCTGAGACACACACGAGTGGAAACATTCGTCCACGTCTAGGGAGGGAAGTGCACCCCAACCTTGTCCAATTACAATGAAGTCTAAAGAAAAGAGAGTGTGGGTTGCAATAATGCTTCAAAAGAGGGATATGCTTCTGACTCAAGAGGAAAAACTCTTTATGTATATGCTGATGTATATAGTATTTCAAAAGAAAACTCCAAATAAGTGAACATGCCTGCAAATAAAAATAAAATGCTCGCCGGAGTATGTATATCTGTTGCATAGAAAATAAGCAAGCTTGAGCATCAAAGTTATACCATGTGAGCCTCCAGCTGGATGACTTGACTACACTGGTCAGGCCTCCCAGGATAGGTAGCTACACTAGCTACAGTCCATTCTTTTCTTCATCTCCTCCTCTTGAGTTGGATGCCACTTGAACTTAGAAGGTAATACCCCGCTCCTCGAGGACAGAGTGCTAGATTGGGGAATCATTGGGTTGTCATTCTGGAGAAGTCAGATCCTTTGTCATTCTAGTTGGGGAGAGACACTATCACTTACACCGTACAAGTCAGCTTCATAGTCATAAGGGTTTATGTATGATGTAGGCAAGTTCTGACCTTGCTTTTGAGGTGGTTTGAACTGAGTTCTATGACTCTCGAAGGGTATTGTGTTTTAATTTCGGTTCCCAACCAGGTTCCACACACATTCTCACATCAAGCTCTAACCTGAGCTCCAAACATCGATTTTGTAAAGACAGGTCTAACAACTGAAAGCAATTCCATTTATTCTTTCTTTTTCTTTTCTTCTTTATTCTTTTTGTACTTATTGCATAAGTGTTTGCTAGGGACTACAAAGGAAAGTATAGGGGGTGGTGACTCTCCATTTCATCACCTTTATTCTATCATTTTGTCCTTAAAGACCTTAGCTAAAGCATGTAAATAACTATAATTTGTACAAAATAGCATCCATCATTTATTATATTTATTGGGTAAATAAAACTGTTTTAATGCCAAAATTATAGAATAAAGAGAAGAAAATAAAAAGGAATAAAATATTGAAAATATTTTATGACCCTTAGCCCCGAGACCAAGTCAAGAATTGAGTTCTACTGTGTGAAAGTTAGGTTTTGGGCCCTCATTGTATATTATACTGATTAAAATATTCATTTTAATCATTATTCATTATTTTTACAAAATTATATTTTTAAATTATTTTAAATATTATTTACAACATATGTATAGATTGAAATTAAAATAAAACAAAAAGAAAACGTAAAATAAAATAAATCCATGTGGAAAAATAGATAAAATGCTTATTATTATACTTGTATGAAAATAAAAGGGAAACATATTCTGTTATTCTTTCTTCTTTCATATTTTTATAATATAGTAAATATTATCTATATTCTATTAAAATTAAAAAACAAAATAAAAACCATCGAAACACATTAAAATAAAAAGATGTATATAAGACATAGGTAAAATACCTTTAAATATACTTATATAATACACATATCTATTTATTTAAGTGTACAAATAACATCATAAAATACAAAAAAAAATATTTATACTCACAAAAATAATTTATAAATATATAAAATAATATAATAAAATAAAATATAAAAAAAATGTATAAAATGCGGGAAAATATACCTACAAATACACTATTAAAAAGTAACTATAAATAAAATAAACCAAAAAATAAATAAAAATCATATTAAAATACTACATTAAATAATAAACATTTTTATTCTATAATCGAAAATTAATAAAATTATTTATTAGGTATAATTAATAAATTAATAATTGGTCACCCGATTTTATCATTTTGTGCTGACATGGACCAATCACTGACCGTCAAATGTTGACCGCGGTCAACTGTCTCCCCCGCTTCCAGACATGACACACATTTCCAATCCTACGATTTCGTGCATTTTCCTGGGAGTCTCGTCACTCAATCGCCTTCGCCTTCTTCATACGAAATGGTCATTGATCATTGTACATACACGCCATGGTCTCTAATCACGTGTACATACGCCAAAATCCCTGGTTTTTGCCAGTCAACAAGGGTGTTGTGTTAGGTCTATAAATAAAACCTTCGTTCCTCCTCTCAATTTTGGTCACCGTCTCGAGTATAGGAGGCCTCGTTTTGGATCGAACTAGTCTTCTCAAGATAGGAGAAGTCGATTTGCGGCCATGCTAAGATCTAGGAGCACGGAGGTGCACCCACGGTGGATCTCTGACCACCCTGCTCCCTAGGCATTCCCCAGGTATAAGAGCTGTGATTTTATCCTTTCATTTTACTTCTTTTTATCGTAGGTTTAATTTCTTGTTGTTAGTTTAGGATTTAGTTAATTAGAGTAGCGTTAATCGATCCTCCCGTACTTCACCGAAGTTAAGCCCCGATGAGCTCCTCTACAAGCCATTTTCGCTTCTCCACCGCCCCTTTCGTCTCCATTTCGATCTTCATTGCCTTCTGATCGCCCCGTGCATCCCCGTTCCCTTAGATCCCTAGTGGATCTGTAGATCCGCTCTCCAAGCTCCGCCGTTCGTTGGAGAGCGTCGTCCACTCCATCCTTCGCCCCCATTCCACGCCTAACTAGGTCGAGGCAATTTGCCCTCGACTCGTGAATTCACTTGTGCAGGTCCCAAATGCCAAAACAACCCCTAGAGGGGAGTTGAAGCTTCGCCGAAGGTACCTGGAGTACCTCACCTTCCCCGACCTCGTGGGGTTGCTTCGTCTACCCTCTGACCGTCTTGAGACCTCAATCCTACAGAGGATCTCACTACGGATCTATCTGGCCACCTTGGAGAAGCAAGGCAAGCCGGAGGAGCGTGATTTCACCAGAGGAAGCTAGCCAAGGCGAGCCTTCCTCCCTATTCTTCGTCACGAACGCTCCACCATTGGATCAAAAAAGGAGGTCCAGTTTTGATTCTCGCCATTGGATGATGCCAAGCTTCAACCATAGGATCGTCTCAGATGATTTAATCCCTACCATCAATCCACGAAGCGGTACCAGCCATCGGATGCTCGCCATGTGTTTAAGTGAAGAACTTTAGCCGTTCGATCGTGCCTATTATGGGTAAATTGCATATTTCACCCTGCCTTTTTGTATTTATTATTTAGTCCGGTAAATAAAAGTTAACATCTATAAATAATTGGATAATTTGCAACCAGAGCCCTGTAGTTTCTTATAATTACAAATAGGTCCAGTCCCCATCACCTCACGTACCGTCCCACGTGAGGTGGCGAAATTACAGGAACACCATTGCAGGTTTTTGTATTTATTATTTAGTCCAATAAATTGAAATAAATGTTGTATATATTTCTGAAATTTGCAAACTAGCACCTGGGTTTTTTGTAATTACATGTAAGCCCCTGATAGGGGCGCACGTGTTCACAATCGTGATTTTGGGAATTTTGCAGCGAAGCCCTCGTGACTTTACTTATTTCTATCTAGTCCGTTATGTTTTTTAGTACATTATAAATTTCTGTGAAAATTACACTCAGGCCCTTGCACTTTTATTTATTTACAGAAATACCCCTGATAATATTGCATTTTCCTTTTATCGTCTCTATTTATTTCATTTATCTATAAAATTCAAAAAAAAATCTCGAAAAATAGACAAAATTTCCTGGAGCATTGATCTTTCTCATCATTTTTTTGTTTTACAATTTTGAGGCATTTTAATATTTATAAAAATCAAAAACTTGCATTTTTGTCAATGTTTGTAAAAGAAAATACAATAAAATTATAAAAACCTTTTGAAAAATTACCAAAAAATATATGGTGTTTATAATTGTGTTTTTAATTTAGGACCAAAAAACACTAAAAAATATAAAATAAAACTCTAAAAATAGAAAAACTCCTAAAACCTTTCTAAAATATAAAAAAATCTTAAAAATTACAAAAATAGAGTTTCTATTTCTAAATTTTATTTTTATTATTATCTTTATATTAAAATTAATTTGGAGAATTTTTTATGTTATTTTATATTTTTAATCTCCAATTTAATTTCAGGTATTTATTTTAAACCCTATTTTGGGTATTTTACTTTAAAAATATATAATAATTAGCAAAAAAAACTCTAGAGAATACAAAAACATTAAAAAATATAAAAAACCTAAAAACAATTTATTTTCCAAATTTTATCTATATTATTAGTATACTACTATATATTTCGTATATATAGCCTTTTGCATACTATGATGTTTATATAAAAAAGGAAAAAGAGAGAAATTATAAAAATATAAAAATTTAAAATCAAATAAAAAAATAAAAAAATATTGAAATTAAAAACCCATCAAAAGGATCTATACATAATAAATGACTTGGTTTGTACATAAAAGAAAACCACAGGCTACATGTATTGCTCTAAGTGGTTCGACCTCTACATGCATGCTTGCTATGCACTTTATGGTAGAGAAAATATATTTTAATGTCACATTTTTGCCATTAATTGAATTATGTATATTGTGGGTTAATAACTAGTCAAATCCAAGGTCTTCATCGGTCATATCGACGACGGTGTTCCTGCCTTGTATGGAACACAAGACCGATGACTATTTTTGGGATTATCAGATGATGCCTTTGCCAGGGAGCAATGAGCGTAGCCTATTTTTTCTGTCATTCTTGTATTGTCATTTATTTGATTTTATTGGTTCATTGTTGTAGATAATAATTAATTTATTTCCAATTCATTCTTTGATTTTATTTATTTGATTATTTAATTATCTATGCTAATGATGTCTCTTTGTGATTTTGATGCGAGGGCCCGCCATGCAAGGAAGGCTTTCTGCGAAGATGAGGCAGCCAAGCTTGGAGGAGTTTGGTCTTCATTCTATGACCAGCTGGAGAGAGCACCAAGGAAGCAAAGAGAACAAATTAGCTTAGATTTAAATATTCATGCATGTAATTTTTGGTGTGAGAGTGTTTTGGCATGTAAAATAACTCAGACTCTACTCTTCACAACGAGGTCTAGTGCTCGGGTGTCTGTTCACCTGGGGGCCTCGTCACAATTTTCCGCATTTTCTCATCTTCTTTTGTTTGTTTCCCATTGTTTTGAGTTTTCCACCTTCTTTTACATTTTTTGTGTGCATGGAGACCCTAGATTTAGGTTGCTTGAATCAATAACTAGGTCCAAACATTAATAAGAATGCATGTTCCTATATCCTCATACGAATGGATCCAGTCAAATTAATAATGTAAGTCATTCAGATCTGAGACCGCGTGCTGCTAGAGGTCATATACAGAGCGTGCAGGACCCGTTGTGGCGGGCACCGATCAGCATCAGAGACCGGACTTTGGTCTCATTTCTGAATAACTAAAATTGATTCTTCATGATTAATAGCAGCTACTGTTTAGGGCAATTTTATCGATTGCATACCGCCACTTAGATAGGTTTAAAAATTATGTATTGCATACCGCATGGAGAGAGCTAGGATGCACTATAAGTCTTCTAACTTAGCATGCATCATTTTATTCAATGGTGATATTTCCATCATTGGGTCGACTTGCATGGCTTTTCCGCTATCTCCCTCTAATTTTGAGCACCTGAGACTTAAATGAAAATACATAAAAACACTAGGCGCTTGTATGAAAACAGACTCAAAAAAAGTGAAAACCCAAAAAAATTAAAACATGGGGACTACTAAATAAACTTTGGCCTTAATTAAAATTCGTAATGGACTATCATTATTTTAGGTTCATAAAGCCGTCATTGTTTTCAGGTACCTTTGGAGGGGACCAAAACCCCTCCCATGAGCAAGGCACAACCCACTAAGGATTAGAGCCAAAATCCCAGTTTGTAACTACCTTTTGTATCGCCTAGATTTCTAAAGTAATTGTGCTTCTATCGTACGTGGCCGAGTAGGGCCTTGTCAATGATGGTGTTCCCACCTTGTGTGGAACATCGACATATTTTGAAGTACTGAGCATAGGCCACACCTTCACGGGGGTGTCTGTCTCATCGGTTTACATCCGAGTAGGCTCTTGCAAGCTCACTGGAGATTTCGTTGCGAGCAAGAACTAAAGTATTGGTTTCGCCTATCAGCTTCCTCTCTCTATTTCTTTGGCTGAGTAGGGATCCAGGTAGGGTTGCAAGGACCTCAAAAAGTTCAAACTACAGGTTACAAAGGAGTAGGACAAGTACGAGATACTTTTCTGGCAGTACTCTCTCTCTCCTATAGGGTTAGCTTGTTAAGAACTTGTTATAAGATATGCCTGAAATAATAACTTTTAAATTTGAAAAGATAAAAAGTAGCCGGACCGTTTTAGCTTCACTAGGCGTGAGTTGGTGATCCCAATTTTATATTTGTTTGTATGGATCTAGGTTAAGGTTCAAAGATCAAGTCCCGTGCGCTTGCACAAATTTTGTCATGTGTTTCTCCCTTTGACCCCCGCTAAGTTTGAGCATTTCTACTATTTTACATTCCCATTTATTCCCCGTTGATCAACGTATTCTTCTTCCTATATATACCTTCCTCTTGCTTTGTGAGGGCGATCCATGGATGGTTTAGTCAGGATCCCGCTGACACCTACATCGATTCCATAGATTCAACCACACCAATAATTCGAGGCAATTCTCGAGAACCCGATCCGAACCATATGGGTCGATCTCCAGACTCCTCTTCTTCCACCCTTCCTCTTAACCCCCCAATAAACAGGGACCACTCTTGCCCCACTTTCGCCGTTGTGAATAAAAGTCTATTACAATCCATATCTTTTTCATTCACAACACTCTGGAATTGACCTTGATTCCAGATTCATCATGGTAGCTGGGATCCTATTGCAAGTGGTCTAATTGGGATTCTCTCATCTTGCAGATAAAAGACAAAACAAGCCCTGGATCTTTATCCCGAATTCATCTCCTCAGATTTAGACCTTGAGATGGCTCCTCAAGGAAAGGGCAAGGGTCAACAGCCCCCTCAGCCAGAGCAAGGACAGATGCCTGATTATAACCAGGTCAATGCACAATTGTTAGCATCTATCCAAGCCATCCAGCAGCATCTGACAGAGCAAGCCCTAACACAGACTGCATTCCAGGAGATGATGAATGATGTTATGAACAGACCAGAGGGAGGAGGAGGCAAACCAGGAGGAGGTGGTGGATGCTGTGATAACCCAAACGAGGAAGAGCCTGAACAAGGAAGGTCGAAACCTACGCTGAAAGAGACATACAACCCTGGAGACAGCCAGATGATCGAGTGGATCAGCATTCCACCGGTGCACACCCATTTTGAGCTAAAGCCTCAGTTCCTTGATCTTCTCCCTTTTTTTAACGGGAACACCAATGAAGATCCATACATTCATCTGCAGCTATTTTTACGCCTCTGTCGTACTACTCATTACCCCAATGTCCCTATGGACATAGTGAAGATGATGGCATTCCCATTCAGTCTACATGACAAGGCCCTCTACTAGGTCAACCATCTGGAGAAGGTTGTGAAGACTTGGGAGGAGCTGAAGTCTGCATTCTTACACAAGTTCTACCCTCCCGGTCGACTCAACCAGATGCGAGCCTGAATCAACAATTTCTCTTAGGGTGCACATGAGAGTATCCACAAAGCCTCGGCAAGATTCACAGATCTGCAGAAGAAATACCCCCATCATGACATCCCGAGGACCAGCTTGGTCAAACATTTCTTTGGGGGCTTGAACATAGAAATCCAACAGCTCGTTGATGCAGCCTATGGGGGATCACATTTCAACAAGGATGAAGACATCGCATGGTAGATCTTTGAGGAAACAACCAAAGGG
The DNA here is from genome assembly GCA_037367405.1 of Ottelia alismoides. NCBI lineage: Eukaryota > Viridiplantae > Streptophyta > Magnoliopsida > Alismatales > Hydrocharitaceae > Ottelia > Ottelia alismoides. The sequence goes on from JAZKJV010009804.1 coordinate 301,138, forward strand.
GAGGCTGCCTTATCTTCATCCAAGGCCTATCAGAAGCAACGTCAGATTCTCAAGAAGCAAGTCCACATGGCAGCATTTCGTGAGGCGAAGAGAGACGAGAGCTCCAATCTCAGCATAATCAGGGACCATCTCTCAAAGGTTGACATCATAGAGAAGTGATCATAGGATCTCGAGAAACTCATTGTGATCGAAAAGAGGATGCAACATTTAGATAAACTGGATCAGATCACCAAGCAGTTGGAGTTGCTAGTGGGAACCATCAACAATGTCCAGTCCGCAACACCATCTACCGAAGCTCCAGCTGAGAAGAAGGATGAGCCAACACTGCCATATCAGCCTCAGCTAAGCCAGTAACCACCGACATTCTAGCACGTGTACTATGTGCAGACACCCGACCAGGGCCATCTACACCAACAGATGGTTGTCTGCCAGCCATAATTCCTTCTATCATCAGATCTAGCCTTCCCACCGCCACCCTTGATCCAAGAAGTCAATGGTGTTTGGACCAACGATGCACTGCTGGCCCGTCCTATCGGACACCCCTACGGCCATCAACAAGCCAACAGGAAGTACCACCAACCATAGTATGGTCTTTTTGGGCAGTCCTCGCAGCCTCTGCCGTAGTATCACCAGCCTCCCAAGTATGCTAACCAATGGAGGCAGAACCAACATTACCAGCAGTTGTAGTTCCGACAGCCACAGCCATATCACCAGTATGTGGTTGCCCCACCACCACAGTATCAGCAGTATCCTCCTTCCTCCTACCATTAGTATCAGCTTCCTCCACCGCCGCAGCACCACTAGCATCCATCGCCTCAATACCCGAACACTCAACATCAACATGGCACGTACGATGAACTGACCGAGGTAAATCCTGTTAACCCAACCCTTGATTGCTTGGCCCAACTTGTCAAAGGGCTAGCACATATGACTAGGAAGCTAGATGACCTGACCTCCACTAAAACCACCATTCCGACACAGGTTGAAGCTAACCCAATAGCTTCAAGAAGAAGGAGCAGGTAGAATGTGATGTCTCATCTATGCATGTAGAGTCAGACAATTGTGCTATTATTTTTTCTAATGTTGTTATTCTCAGAAGCAGTAGGGCTTTTCCTCCGCCTACCATCAATAAGGGGAAGAATAAAGCTTCAGGTGAATCTTCATATTCTGCATCAACCATGCCAACTACAGGGATGGGTGAGGAAGAAGAAGAAAGAGGAGCCAGTTCAGCTGCCACTCACCACCATCAGCATCAACAAAAAGAAAAAAATCAGCAAAAGCAAAAAGAACAAAAAAAATATCATCGCTGAAATGAAGACATACCTACCTTGGAGGAGCCGCCAACAACAGTAGACCATGTGGCAGCCGATAGAACGGAGGCCCCACTTTTTGCCCTTCCACTAGCACCAGCATCTCAGCTCCCGGATTGTACTCCTTTTTGTAACTCGGATGTACAACATATTGTGGACGATGATTTTATTGTAAATAAGAACTCTTTTTCGGATTCCAACAATGTACATAATCCTTTCCTGATGCAATAGTAAAAACTAAAAAAAAGTGCAAAAAGAAAGAGTGCATTACCTGATCCTTGAGTTGTGGATATCATTAATAACTTGAATGTTGAGATTCCTCCGATAAAGTCCATGGAATACATACCACCCGTAAAGAAAGGGTTTGAAAGAGGCATGTACAAGAAAGCGTCACCCAGCACGAAATAACAGATGCTGACAGGTTGAGAAGCATGTCCTCACCATGGACACTGTACCAGCCATCAACAACCTCCCACAGAAGAAACATGACAAAGGAGAACTATTTATCAGTTGTGAAATTTTTGATCAAGTCTTCGAGCGTACCCTGCTTTGACAGTGATTCTTCCATCAACCTTCTACCCTCGTCATTATTTCAAAAGTTTGGGCTAGGTCCTCCCTAGCAGACACGTATGATCCTTTAGTTCTCTGACCGATCCATCAAGCGACTTAGAGGTCTTTTGGAAGATGTTGTAGTAAAGGTGCAGGAAATACATTTCCCCGTTGACTTTGTAGTCCTTGATATGGACTCTCACGTACCCTTACTTCAGACTTTATCATTCTCGACCTTCCATTCCTACGTACCTCAGAACTCATGGTAGACTATGGGTCTGGCAAGATTACATTCAGCTCAGGAAATCAAAGAATTACTACAGACTTGATCAGTGAGCTCAAGATCATCACATATGAGGGACATGCAGTACCGCTTGAAGCAGGCTGTGACTTCTTTGCGGAAATCAGAGACATATCACTTTCGTTGAACGATCCATGGACACATGAAATCCTCGCCCTAGAGGAGGACCTAGAAAGCACAGTCGACACAAGCTCCGATTATAATTGGGAGACAGATTCCAATATGCTGATGCATCTTTTTGACTCCAATGACTCACTCCAGCCCAAATACAATGAGCCTAGTGCAGAACCGTTAGGCGCACTCGCAAAATCTCAACAGAGCACTAAGGTTAGCAACTCTGCAAAAGTCTAGGCTGCACATTCACTCACCAGTGTAGTTTCCAAAGTGACTAATAAGTTGGCCAGATTAGAATCGGAACTCAAGACAATTGCAGAAGGCCTGAAGTATGCTTTCCTTACGGGTGTAGAAAAGATGTATCCGCTCATCATCAGTAGCAGGTTGACCCCGGAGGAAGAATCTTGACTTCTCGAGGTTCTAGAAAAAATCGTATGGCACTTGGTTGGCATGTATCAGATCTCCGTGGGATAAATCTTGTGTTGTGTTCACATCAAATTTACTTGGAAGAAGATGCCAAGCCGTCCCGTGAATTCCAAAGGAGACTGAATCCAAATCTCAGGGACGTCATCATGAAAGAAATCACTAAATGGTGTGACATATGCTTCATTTATCCCATCTTTGATTCGAAATGGCTTAGCCGCTAACACATAGTTCCAAAGAAGATAGGGGCTTACCGTGGTTACAAATGATAGAGGAGAGGGGATATCTAATCATGTACCGACATCCTGGCATGTATGTTTTGACTACCGCCGGGCTAATTGCAACAATGAAGAAGGACCACTTCCCCTTGCCATTCACTGATCTGGTTTTGGAAAGACTAGCTGGTAAGGAGTTCTTCTACTTTCTGGATGGGTACTCCAGGTACAACCAAGTGGCAATCTCCCCTGAGTACCAAGAGAAGACTACCTTCACTTGCTTGTTCGGCACCTATGCTTTCAAGAGAATGCCCTTTGGATTGTGTATTGCACCAATGACATACCAGAGATGCATGCTTCCAGTCTTTGCTAGGATGGTAGGCCGTTTTATAGAGGTGTTTGTGGAGGACTTCTCCGTCTATGGTGACAGTTTCGATTCTTGTCTTGAGCACCTGGATAGAGTACTTCAGAAATGCCGTGAAGTCAATCTAGTGTTATCATGGGAAAAGAGCCACTTCATGGTCACAAAAGGGAATGTGCTGGGTCACGTCATTTCCAAATGTGGCAAGGAAGTCGACCCGATAAAGGTGGATGTGATAGCCAATCTTGAGCCACCTCAGACAGTAAAGAATGTGAGGTCATTCCTGGGCCATGTGGGGTTCTACAGAAGGTTCATCCATGATTTTAGCCGCATTGCCCGACCTCTTACCGAATTACTATGCAAGGAGACTGAGTTAAATGTACATCAACATGTGCTCCTTTCATTCAATCAGTTGAAGGAGCTTATCACTCAAGCTCCAGTCCTACGGCTGCCATATTGGTCTCTTCCATTTGAGATCATGATGGATGCGTCAGACTTTGCAGTTGGGGTTGTGTTAGGACAGAGGAAAGACAAGGTGCCCTATGACATTCATTATGGCAACAAAACATTAGGTGAAGCTCAGAGAAATTACATGGTGACAGAGAAAGAGTTGATGGCTATGGTATTTGCCTTGGAGAAGTTCATATCTTATTTGCTTAGATCGAAAGTTACCATCTTCACCGACCACTCTGCTATCCGATATTTACAGCAGAAGAAGGATGCTAATCCTAGACTGATTAGATGGACCCTTCTCCTCCAGGAATTCGATTTGGAAATCAAGGACAAGTCTGGAGTTCAGATTGTGGTAGCAGATCATCTCTCCAGAATTGAGCAGCAAGAGCCTCCGCTGAGCAGTGCACCCATCACTGAAAACTTTCCCGACGAGTGGATTTAGGCTGTGGATTCAATCCTGTGGTATGATGATATTGTCAACTACCTTATTTCAGGGGTAGTACCGCTGTATTGGACGATGAATCAGAAGGACAAATTCTTGTCGACAATCCACTTCTACCAATGGGAATATCCTCTCTTATTCTTGGAAGGAGCAGATTGCATTCGGCACGGGTGTATCCCTCAGGAGGAGCATCATAGTGTCCTTGAGCATTGTCACTCGCTCGAATCTGGTGGGCACCATTCTGGAGATCAAACGACAGCAAAAGTACTTCAGTGTTGCTTTTGGTGGCCCACACTATTTAAGGATGCAGCAGCCTTTATCAAATGATGTACTTACTGTTAGAGATTAAAAGGCACACTCACAGCGAAAGACTCAATGCCCCTGAAGATCATTCATATAGCAGACGTTTTTGATGCTTGGGGAATCGATTTCATGGGACCTTTGCCTAACACTCAGGGATATGAGCACATCCTTCTTGTCATTGACTATGCGAGTCGTTGGGTTAAAGCTATCCCCACTCGAGCCACAGACAGCCGGACACTATGCCGATTTCTAAGAGAAAATATCATTTCGCGGTTTGGGGTTCCAAAAATTCTGATATCAGATGGGGGAAGCCGCTTCATAAATAAAGAGGTCAAGAAATTAACGAAGGAATACGGCATCGACCATCGAGTCACATCTCCTTATCATCCCCAGACCAATGGTATGACAGAATTATCGAATAGAGAAATCAAGACGTTCCTTTAGAAACTTGTGAGGCTGGACAGAAAGAATTGGTACCAACTCTTGGACACCGTCCTCTAGGCATACAGAACTGCTTACAAGCCCCCCTTGGGTATATTGCACTATCATCTTGTATATGGGAAACCATGCCATCTTCCTATATAATTAATTCATAAATCCTTGTGGGCAATCAATATGTGCAATTTGGACTCACAGAGTAGTGGTCAGAAAAGAAAAGATGGTTTGAACATACTCCTAGAATTCCGAGACTATGCATATGATAACACATTAATGTACAAGGAGATGGTGAAACGTTGACATGACCGGTACATCAGATGAAAGACCTTCGAAGCAGGGTAAAAAGTGTGGTTATTTGATGCAAAGTTATAGATCTTCCCAGGAAAACTAAAAAGCAAATGGACAGAGCCATTCCAAGTTTTAGAAGTGTGTGACAATGGAAGTATTGCAATATCAGAATTGTCTCCTGATACATAGCCATTCGTCGTCAACGGTCATCTACTGAAGCCCTACCTTGAGCCTGATACTTTCTTGGCTATTGTCGACTCAATCTTGGTAGTGCCTCTGAAGATACATCCACAACACTGGAAGCATCAAAAGATTTAGATAATGCACCTCAAAAACTTATCCTCTGATCTTTTATTCTTTTATTCTTTTCCTTTTCTATTTTCTTTTTCTATCGAAAAGGTCTCACCCCTTGTTGTCAGTCTTCTATACATAGGACATCTTTGTCCTAAGTACAAGGGGGTGAGCACCTCAGTCCTTTCATTCTTTGATCCTCTCCATTATCTCATCTTGTTGTCTATACTTAGGGATATCTTACCCTAAGTATAGGGGGAGACACTCTGAGTATGATATGTTCAATCTCACCCTTGACCATCCCTGCCATGTGTACAGTCTGCTATACTTAGGATTATTTTATCCTAAGTATTGGGGGGGATAGTCAACTTCCCGTTTATTTATTCGTTTCCTCATTCCTTCATTCTTTAGACTTTTCTATACTCTGTCCGAGTTATGTCTTCTCTTTTTCTCTTTGATCTATGAGGACATAGCTCGAGCTATGTATAGGGGGTCGTATATACTATGTATATACATTAAGCCATAACTCGTACTTTCTATTTCAAATAACACCTATGGCTAAAAATAATGTTAAATTCATCACAATCTTCTAATAAAAAGATGTTTATAGCTCCTTAAACTCTTTTTGTACATTTTGATTAATAAATCAGGCAAAAGTACTTTTGCAAAATGCTTGAAAAATAGTTTGAAACTCTTTTTGAAAAATATTTTGAAAGTTGTTTAGAAAATATTTTGTAAAAAGTGTGTAACCTTTGTTAAAATCTTTTTGCTTACAAAATTTTATTTTTACATGAAATAAAAATATTTAAAAGACTATTAGCAAATGGTTGTAAAAATAGTTGCAAAAATATTTTAAAAATCTATATATATTGTTTGAAAAACCATTGTAAAATGATTTTCAAATATGTGTAAATGTTTGTACAAGTGAAATATATATTGGACTATAGTTTTCATAACTGTTGAAAAAAATGATTTTCAAATAAGTTTGAGTAGTATACACACCATATTAAAAAAACTGTATAAATGTATGAAAGTGCTCAATCAACCCTTGTAAATCCTTTAAGAACCAAAACTCTTGTATATATATAAGATATATCCCTATGTAAAGATATGTACCCATTTTCAAAAATCACAAAAACATTTGCAAAACTAAAAATACCAAAAATATTTTGTATGTACCCATCCTTTTTGTATATACTGATTAATAAATCAGGTTAAAAATATTTTTACAAAATGATTTGAAAATATGTTGTGACCCGTTTGGAAAACTTTTTGTGAAATATTTTGAACCTTTGTAAAAACATTTTGATTTGCAAAAATTCTTTCCTGTTGTGAAATAAAAGTTTTGAAAACCTATTTGCAAATGATTTTAAAAATGGCTGTAAAAATATTGTGAAAGCTATATATATAGATTATGTGAAAAATCTTTGCAAAATGACTTTTAAATGTTTGCAAAAAGTATTTTGTACTATTGTTTTCAAAATTGTTTTAAAATGAATTTGAGGAATAAATGCATCATTAAATTAGGAATAAAATGTGTATATAAATATAAATGAAGATAAAACTATTTATCAATTGTACATATATACCTATAAGAATGACATGTTAAAACTTATAAATTCTTTAAATTCTTATATCTAGTAAATAAATAAAAAGCGGCACGCTCGTGTAAATAGCCGTAAATATTTCTTGTTTTGTATGCCAAAAATTCTTTTTTTAAAAAGTATTTTCATTATTTTAATTCTTTAAAAAAATAATTTGCACATTCTTTCTGCATTGTACATAGCATTTGCATAGCATTCATATTCTTTTGATCAAGCTTAATGATTTAACTAGTCCAATAAAGTCAATGATTGGAGCTTGGTTGGACTGTACTGCACCTAATTGCACTGGAACCTTATGGGAACTAGGTTTAAGGTACTTCAAGCCCATTAGGACTTAATTCTTTAAGACTCGGGACTGGGCTAAAGTCACCTCAACTAACTAACTAGAACTTTTCAAGACGCATGCATGACTCTTGTCGGTCGTGACCTAACTTGGACACTTGCACCTTTCACATGGCACAACTCAGTTGGAGTGGTGAGGGGGGTGGATTTGTCGGTCTGGGATGCATATGGGTGGAAACATTCGTCCTCGTCTAGAGAGGGAAGTGCACCCCAACCTTGTCCAGTTACAATGAAGTCTAAGGACAGGAGAGTGTGATTACAATAATGCTTCAAAAGAGGGATAGTCTTCTGGCTCAAGAGGAAAAACTCTTTATGTAAATGTTGTTGTATAAAGTATTTCAAAAAAAACTCCAAAAAAGTGGACTGGCCTACAAAAAAAATGCCTGCCAGAGTATGTATATCTGTTGCATAGAAAATAAGCAAGCTTGAGCATCAAAGTTATACCATGTGAGCCTGCATCTTGATGACTTGACTACAATGGTCAGGCATCCCGGGATAGGTAGCTACAATGGCTACAGTTCATTCTTTTCTTCACCTCCTCTTCTTGAGTTGGATGCCACTTGAACTTAGAAGGGAATACCCCACTCCTTGAGGACAGTGTGCTGGATTGGGGAATCATTGGGTTGTCTTTCTGGAGAAGTTAGCTCATTTGTCATTCTAGTTGGGGAGAGCCACTATCACTTACATCGTACAAGTCAGCTTCATAGTCATAAGGGTTTGCGTATGATGTAGGCTAGTTCTGACATGGCTATTGAGGTGGTTTGAACCGAGTTCTTTGACTCTCGAAGGCTGTTGTGTTTTAAATTTGGTTCCCAACTAGGTTCCACACACATTCTCAAATCAAGGTCTAACCTGAGCTCCAAACTTCGTTTTTGTAAAGACAAATCTAACAACAGAAAGCAATTCCATTTATTCTTTCTTTTTCTTTTCTTATTTTTTCTTTTTGTACTTATTACATAAGTGTTTACATACGGATTAGCAAAGACAAGTATGGGGGGTGATGAATCTCCATTTCATCATCATTATTCTATCATTTTGGCCTTAAAGACCCTAGCTAATGCATGTAAATAACATTAATTTATGCAAAATAGCATCCATCATTTATTACATTTATTGTGTAAATAATACTGCTTTTAATGCCAAAATTATAGAATAAAGAGAAGAAAAGAAAAAGGAATAAAATATTGGAAATATTTTATGACCCTAAACACTGAGACCAGGTCAACAATTGAGTTGGTCGACAAGGAATAAAGTAAGGGGAGATAAGGGCCAGAAATAGCATAAAAACACTATTATTTCATTCATTATTTTATGCATTTTTTACACTATTTTATTCATCAAATGAAGAAACTTTGTACATAAAAATTGTAGATAATAATGTAAATAAAAATACTAATTTGAGTTTGTACAAAAATACTCAGTGTTCATTTTATACACAAAAGAAAAAGCCAAAAACCTAAATTCCTAGGCCCATATCTTTCAAATAAAAACTCAAATCATATCAAAAATCACCTCTAATTGTTTATAACTTTTCACGAGCTATTTAATGGTGGTTTCATATATTTTGGAGCTACTGTGTGAAAGTTAGGTTTTGGGCCCTCATTATATATTATACCGATTAAAATATTCATTTTATTCATTATTTTTACAAATATATATTTTTATAATTTTGTAAATATTATTTACAACTTATATACAATATAAAATTAAAATAAAACAAAAAAGAAAACATAAAATTAAATAAATCTATGTGGAAACATAGATAAAATACCTAATACTTGTTTGAAAATAAAAGGGAAACATATTCTTGTATTCTTTCTTCTTTCATATTTTTATAATATAGTAAATATTATCTATATTCTATTAAAATGACAAAACCAAAACGAAAATCATCAAAACACATTAAAATAAAAGGATGTATATAAAACATAGGTTAAATACCTATAAATATACTTACATAATACACATATCTATTTATTTAAGTATACAAATAACAACATAAAAATACAAAAAATATATTTATACTCACAAAAATAATTTTAAATATATAAAATAAAAGAATAAAGTAATAAAATAAAATATGCAAAATAAAAATAAAAATGTATAAAATATAGGCAAATATACCTACAAATACATTATTAAAAAGTAGCTACTAATAAAATACACAAAAAAATAAATAAAAATCATATTAAAATACTGCATTTAATAATAAACATTTTCTATTCTATAATCGAAAACTAATAAAATAATTTATTAGGTGTAATTAATAATTCAATAATTGGTCAGCCGATTTTGTCATTTTGTGTTGTGGATTAATCACCGGCCGTCAAATGTTGACCGCGGTCAACTGTCTCCCCCGCTTCCAGACGTGACACGCCTTTCCAATCCCATGATTTCGCGTATTTTTCCTGGGAGTCTCGTTGCCCAATCGCCATCACCATCTTCATACGAAACGATCATTGATCATTGTACATACACGCCATGCTCTCTAATCACGTGTACATATGCTCGCATCCCTAGTTTTAGGCAGTCAATAAGGGTGTTGTGTTAGGTCTATAAATAAAACCTATGTTCCTGCTCTCAATTTTGGTCACCATCTCGAGTCTAGGAGGCTTCTTCTTGGATCCAGTTAGTCTTCTCGTGACAGGGGAAGTCGATTTGCGACCAGGCTGAGTTCCAAGAGCACAAAGGTGCACCCACGATGGTTCTCCGACCACCCTGCTCCCTGGGCATTCCCCATGTATCATAGTTGCACTTTTATCCTTTCATTTTACTTCTTTTAATTGTAGGTTTAATTTCCTGTTGCTAGTTTACGATTTACTTAATTAGAGTAGCGTTAATCGATCCTCCCACACTTCGCCGGAGTTGAGCTACGGTGAGATCCTCTGCATGTCATCTTCGCTTCTCCGTCACCCCTTTCATCTCCATTTCGATCTTTATCACCTTCTGAGCGCCCTGTGCATCCTCGTTCCCTTAGATCCCTAGTGGATAAGGAGATCCGCTCTCCAAGCTCCTTCGTTCGCCGGAGAGCGTCGTCCACTCCAACCTTCGCCCCCATTCTATGCCTAACTGGGTCGATGCAATTTTCCCTCGACCCGTGAGTTCACTTGTGCAGGTCCCAAATGCCAAAACGACCCCTGGAGGGGAGTTGAAGCTTCGTCGGAGGTACCTAGAGTACCTGACCTTCCCCGACCTCGTAGGGTTGCTCAGGGTACCCTCCTACCATCCTAAGACCTCCAGCCTACAGAGGACCTCGTCGTGGATCTATCTATCCACATTGGATCAACAAACAAAGCCGGAGGAGCGTGATTTCACCGGAGGAAGTTTTCCTAGGAGAGCCTTCCACCCTGTTCTTCGTCACGGATGCTCCACCGTTGGATCAAGAACGGAGGTCCAGTTTTGATCCTCGTCATTGGATGACGTCAAGCTTCAACCCTAGGATCGTATCGAATGATCTAATCCCCACCGTCGATCCAAGAAGCGGTACCAGCCATCGGATGCTCGCCACGTGTTTAAGTGAAGAAATTTTAGCCGTCCGATCATGCCTATTATGGGCAAATTGCATATCTCCCTCTGCCTTTTTGTATTTTATTATTTAGTCCTGTAAATAAAAGTTAATGTCTATAAGTAATTCGACATTTTGCAACTAGAGCCCTATAGTTTCTTGTAAGTACAAATAGGTCCAGTCCACGTCACCTCACGTGTCGTCCCACGTAAGGTGGCGAAATTACAAGAACACCACTGTGTGTTTTTGTATTTATTATTTAGTCCAATAAATTAAAATGAACATTGTACATTTTTTTTTTTGAAATTTGCAAACTAACCCCGGGTTTTTAGTAATTACGTGTAAGCCCCCACCAGGGGCGTACATATTCACACACGTGATTTTGGGAATTTTGCAGCGAACCCTCGCAGCTTTACTTTTTTCTATATGGTCCGTTAACTTTTTGAGTACATTATAAATTTCTATAAAAATTGCACTCACTTGCACTTTTATTTATTTACAAAAATACCCCTGCTAGTATTGCATTTTCCTTTTGTTGTCTCTATTAATTTTAAACATCTATAAAATTCGAAAAAATCTTCAAAAATAGACATAATTTCTTGGTGCATTGATCTTTCACCCCATCTTTTTGTTTTGCAATTTTGATGCATTTTAGTATTTATAAAAAAATAAAAAACTTACATTTTCATCCCTATTTGCAAAAGCATAAAAATTATAAAAACCTTTTGAAGATTACCTAAAAAACATATGTTGTTTATTTTTGTGTTTTTGACCTTCAGAACAAAAATCATTAAAAAAATATAAAAGAAAACTCTAAAAAAAGACACACACCTAAAACCTTTATAAAAAAATTCTTAAAAAATCACAAGAATATATTTTCTATTTTTGAATTTTATTTTTATTATTGTCTTCATATTAAAATTAATTTGACAATTTTTTACTCTATTTTGTATTTTTAATCTCCAATTTAATTTCAGGTATTTATTTTAAACCTTATTATGGGCATTTTTTGTTTTAAAAATATACAAAAATTAGCAAAAAAATTCTGGAAAATACAAAAACATTATATTAATATAATAAACCTAAAAAAATTTATTTTCTGATGTTTATCTATATTAATTAGTATATTACTATATATTGCATATATATAGCATTATGCATACTATGATGTTTATATAAAAAAGAAAAAAGAGAGAACTATAAAAATATAAAAATTTAAAATCAAATAAAAAGTAAAAAAAATTTATTAAAATTATTAAAATTAAAAACCCACCAAAAGGATCTATACATAATGAAGGACTTGGTTTGTACATAAAAGAAAACCATTGGCTACCTGTATTGCTCTCAGTGGTTCGACCTCTACATGCTTGCTTGCTATGCACTTTATGGTAGAGAAAATATATTTTAATGCCACATTTTTGCCATTAATTGAATTATGTATATTGTGGGTTAATAGCTGGTTAAATCCAAGGTCTTCGTCGGTCATATCGACGAAGGTGTTCCTGTCTTGTGTGGAACACACGACCGATGACTATTTTTTGGTTTATTAGAGGGCTAGGCACACTTTAAAGCTACTCCCTAGAGATGGTTGGAAGAGACTCTTCAGTCTGAGTAATGCTAAAATCGGCCAGACTGGTATGGGCAAAACGAGCTCGAAAAGAAAATCAAGGGTCCTCTTTCCTAGGTACCCTATTAAAAACAGGGTCAACGGAACTGGTCAAACACCTAGATCCCAGTGAAACATAAAAACACTGTGAGCTCACGAAAAACCATACAAAGGACTGGGATCCTATTGAATTTCCAACTATCGAGAGATGGTCGTGCAGTCCATACAAGGCAGGACGACAGTCGTTGTGATAGCCGCTCACGAAGTACGATAAATCCAAACAACAGTTCACCCACAATCAATAATAATCAATCAATGCAAATAAAAATATGGACCAAAATTTATTATAAACCATACCAATAAAAATATATAATGGACAAGTACGAGTAGGGTGTCGAACACACGGAACAAACATGTGTAGCAATATTATTATTTATTGCTAGACAATAATGTATAATTGTATATATTAAGTTGCACATATTTACATAATGTTTTTGTGGGTTTTTTAATTAATTTTTTATTTTTATTTTATATTTTCTTTTTATATTTTCCTGATTTTAATTTATTTCTATAATATATATAAAAGGTATGAAGGATATGGTAAGATCCTTAAGCGCATCACGGAAGCGTGAGGATCGTATCGTATGCGATTGAGAGCGACTAGTCGCGCTAGTCGCTCGAGGCAGCGGAGATTAAAAAATTTTCATGCGATGAAACCACATGATCCAAGAACACTTCTCAGACCGTTTCATCTAAACCACAAACAAGTATTATGGTTACCTCTTGAAGCATGGTTGTGATTGAGTCTCTAATCTAAGAGACCTCCTGTCTCATGTCCGATCTGATGGAGGAGACGCTTGCGAGCGTGTTGATGAAACACGTGCTTCTCGCAATCCATGTTGATGATCCAAGCGGCGGATCTCCTGATCTCGACACACGAGATCCGACATCTTATTCACGAGAGAGGCGCCCCGAAGGAGACAGAGATCCACAAGCAAACGATCGGGCAGCGTAACGGCAACGCTGCGGCGATGGAGACTCTCTCTAGGGCATCTACGGTGGATGACCACATGAGAGAGAGAGAGATGGCGGTTAGAGAGAGAGAGAGAGACTTATGTTCTCATTAGCATATGAAGAGCAAGGGGTGCCCTTCTATTTATAATATTTTGGGATCCATGGATCTCAATCCATGGGCAACACAAATCCAATGGCTCTCATTTATTTGTGTTTCTTTTGATGGCTAAGATTTGTTGGTGAAAACCAACAACAATTAATTTAATTTAAATTAAATGTATATTGGTAAATCTGTATGCTTTAATCCCAAATTAAATCAATCAAGCATGGAGATTATGGAATGAAGATTGCCTCCTTCCATAATATGGGATTTGGTAGCAATCTCATGTAATCTCATGATATATCATGAGATTACATTATTCCATGGAAATCTCCAAGATTTACAACAACACTTGTTGTAAATTATTCAACAAAAATATTTCATAATTACTTTGTGAATATTGTAATCTTACCATTGGAAAATTGTGAATCACATTCACAACCCAAAATAAAAAGTGAATTACTGATGAATCTCCATTTCATCACCTTTATTCTATCATTTTTGCCTTAAAAACTCCAGCAAATGCATGTAAATAGCATCAATTTGTCCATAATAGCATTCATTATTTATTGTATTTATTGTACATAAAATATGGTTTTTAATGCCAAAATTATAGAATAAAGAGAAGAAAAGAAAAAAGAATAAAATATTGCAAATATTTTATGACCCTAACCCCGAGACCAAGTCCAGCATGGAATTGGTCGACAAAGAATAAAGTAGGGGGAGATAAGGGCCAATAATACAATAAATACCTCATTTATTGATTCATTCATTTATGCATTTTTGACACCTATTTTGTATTTAACTATTTATTCATTAAATAGAAATATTTAGTACATGAAAGTTGTAGATAATAATGTGAATAAAAATAAAAAATTGAGTTTGCACAAAAATGATACACAGTGTACATTCTATACACAGAATAAAAAGCCAGAATCTCAACTTCACAAACCCATATCTTGCAAATAAAAACTCAAAATCCACCAAAATCAGCTTTAATTGTATATAACTTTTCAAGAGCTATTTAATAAAATTGGTTTCATACTTTTTGGAGTTCATCTGTGGAAGTTAGGTTTTGGGCCCTTCAGTGTACAATCTACCCGAATAAAATATTCAATTTATTCTTCATTCATTATTTCTATAAATTTATATTTTTAGAATTTTGTAAATAATATATAGTACATGTACATATTAAAACCAAAAGGAAACCAAAAAGAATTTGTAAAATAGAATAAGTTTATGTAATACATAGGCAAAATACCTATGTCGTATATGTATATAAAATAAAACGGGATCTCATTCTTTTATTCTTTATTCATCTATAGTTTTAGTAAATTGTAAATATTATCTATAATTTATGAAAAATGTAAATCCAAAATAAAAACAAATAAAATTCATTGAATAAATAAAATGTATGTAGAATACAGGTAAAATACCTATAAGGATACTTACATAATATATATATCCATTTATTTAAATATGTATATAAACTCATAAAAATTAAATAAAAATATATTTATACTTATAAAAATAATTTATAAATTTATAAAATAAGAAAATAAAATAATAAAATAAAATACACAAAATAAAAATAAATACATGTAAATACACTTATAATACATCATTAAAATAAATTTATAATAAAGTTTATCAAAAAATAAGTAAAATTCATAAATAAATACTACATTATTTAATTAACATTTTTTATTTTTAAGTAAAATTTAATTAAATCATTTATTAGGTTAAAATAATAAATCAAGCAATTGCTGACGTGGACCAATCTGGTCCCGGCATTCGTTGACCGCCTGGTCAACTCGACCCCCAGGCGGCTGAAGTGACGCGGCTGGTCTTTTCCGCCCGTCTTCTCCCTTTATTCACGCTCGACCCGTCCATTTTCTGACATCACTGCCTTCTTGAAAAATGCTCCCCGATCATTGTACATCCTCGCCCATCCGTTTGTCCCCTTGTACATAGCCTTGATTCGCCGTTACGATCGGATCAATAAGGGTACTCCATTCGTTCATAAATAAACCACCTCCGCCTTTGCCTCTATCCAATCCCTTCCTCGCATTCGGTCCCGGCGGTGTTCCTTGTGACAGGAGGAGCTCGCCGGCGCTTTGAATCGGTCGGAGAGGCAGAGGTTGCACCCAAGGCCGCCACTCCGGCGAGGCCTCTGCTCCCTGGCGTTCAACCAGATATGAGCTGCGCTTTTTAATTATTTTTCATAGCTTTTAATGTTAGCTTTTCATTCGTGTCATTAGATTAATCCTTAGTTCTTAGGGGTAGCGTAGTTTGGGTGATTCGAAGTTTGCCGGAGCTTTGCTCCGTCGAGCATTTCCCGTTGAACCTGACCTGCTCCGCTCTCGCTTCCACCGCCATCTCCTTCCCCTTTCGTTTCCCTTCGCCCCAGGCACCTTCGTTCACCCAGATATTCCTCAGATCTGGAGATCCGATCTCCCTCTTCCACCCATTACCGGAGACCTCCGCCCGAAGCCCCCCTTTCGCCCATTTTCCATTCTGACGGGACGAGGCAATTTTCCCTCGTCCCTCGTTTTGTCTTGTGCAGGTACTAGGTGCATTGAGGCACCTAGGGGTGTTCTTCGACGCTCGGCGGAGGTACCTGGAGCACCACCTTGACATCGACCTGGTGGTGGTGCTCCGGTGATCTCCTGGCCAATCTGAGGCCTCCTGCGATTAGCTGGAAGCACCTGCGACGTGTTGAGATCCTTGGGAGCAGCAAATAGTGCCGGAGAGGAGAGATCTCGCCCTAAGAAACTCGTCAGCGGCGAGTTCTTCCCTTGTTCTTCCAAAGCACCTCCTCACCGTTGGATGAAGAGCCCGGTCCCAGATCGAGTGCAAGCCGTCCGATGGAGATCTTCCTCGACCGTCAGATCAGCTTGGCTGATCTAATCTCAGTCCTTTATCGGCGAAGCGGTATCAGCCGCTAGATGGCCAACACGTGTTTAAGTGAAGTCATCTATGCCGTCAGATCCAGCGCCTTTTGGGGGTAAATTACAAACTTAACCCTGCATTTTTGTATTTAATTTTTAGTATTGTAAATAAAATAGCATGTGTAAATAAAGTTGTAATTTTTGCATAAGGGCCCTCCCATTTATTGTATTTACATTTTGGTCCCTCCTCGCCTCACGTGCAGTCTCACGTGAGGCATGTGAAAATTGTAGGAATACCCTGGCAGTTTTTGGTAATTGTAAAATAGTTTGAAAAATTTAAATAAATGTTTATTCTTTTGGTATATTTGCACTGTGCCCCTTGTAAGTTATTTTTATTGCATTTATGCCCCTGCCATGCTTTATATTTTTTGTGATTTTTATCTATTTATTAAAAATACCTATGTAGGTCCTAAAAATCCACAAAAATTAGGTTAGATGCTTCACGTAGTGTACTTTCACGTTGCGTATCCATTCTGCATTTTTTACATTTAACCTAATTATTAAAAATGAAAAAGGAGTTATTTTTGTACTGTCTAATTTATAAAATACAAAAAAAATATAAAATGTTTTTGAAAAATTCCAAAAAAATTATATATAGTATATTTATATATATATTGAGTCCAGAAATGAAAAAAAACTAAAAACAAGAAAAAGAAAAATAAAAAAATCAGAAAGCTCCAAAATCTAGCAAAAAAATATAAAAACCCTAGAAAAATACCAAAAATATATTTTTCTCTTTTATAATTATCTATATATTATTTTTACATATTAAAATTAATTTGGGTAATTTTGACACATATTTTGTATTTTTAAAACCCAAATTATTGTAGGCCTATTTAATTAGTCCCATATTAGGGACATTTTTGGAATTAAAAATACATAAAAATTAGAAAAATACCAGAAAAACAAAAAAAATATAAAAAAAGCAAAAAAATATATTATATGTAATATATCTTGAGTATTTATATTTATATATATATCCATATATTATATTACTTCTCTCTCTCCTCATATATATATATATATATATCTTTATATATAAATATATATATATAATTATTTAAAAATATAAAAAATATAAAATAAAAAAACAAAATACAAATTATAAAAACAAAAATAAACTTAAAAAATATAAAATCAAAAACCCATAAAAATAATAAAGAATTGGACATGGTCATTGAATTGAATAATTACACAACCAATTTTCTACCACATCACCATTCGCCTCCCAGTGTTCGACCTCTGCTCATGCTTACACCTATACACATTTGCATGTAGAGTTATAATAAATTTTAACTCCACATATTTGTTATTCATTGCATATATATTATTGTGGGTTAATTGTTGATTGATCTGGGTATTTTGGGGCGGTCGATTCAACGACTGGATCTCTCGCCTTGTGAGACATCTAGACATTCTGAAATGCACATTCATAAAATGGCATCGTTGTCGGGGAGGCAATGGATTTTGTGTGGTTATTTATTCATTTATTTAATTCTTTGCTCATGTCCAGTATTCATTTATTTATTTGATTTTTATTGACATTATTGATTGACTGTTCTGACCCATCTCATTTATTTGTCTTTGATGCGAGGGATTGCCAAGCGAAGGAGGACCTCCTAGGAGGACCAATGCACCCAAGCGAGGCGGAGTTGGCTTTTCTACATCAGCCAATAGGAGAGAGCATCTAAGGCAGATGAAGGAAAATTTTTGGAAGACAGTCTACACTTTTTATGCATTTTATTTTAATATGTATATTTATGTGAGAGAATGACACTTAGAAAATTTGTAATAATACAGGACTCTCACAGGTACACTCCGACTCCCGAGGTCCAGTGCCCGAGGGATTGTTCTCTTGGGGGCCTCGACGGTTTTGATTCTTTTTCTTTTTATTTTATTTTTATTATTTTGTGTGAATGAGCCCTAGCTTAGGAATTGCTTGCAGATAGATTAAAGTCCAAAGTCCCTAATATATTTGCATGTACCTATAGATGTGCTTTTGGACTTAGTCAAATCTTAAACAGTCGCCTCATCATCTTCAACCCTATGTGCCACAGCTCTCCCTGCCAAGCGTTGCTCCTGACTCGATGTGTCGAGAGGAGTAGGGGTGAGCCTAGACCAGATTCCTGGATTGAAGATCGGTGGCCAACTTGTGGTTCTTCACGATAATACCAATTTCTGAACTTAGGGCGATTTCATCGGCTTTGTATTTGCATTTAGCATAGGTTTCAATTCTGTTATGCATCCCGCATGGAGAGAGCTGGAGGCACTGTAAGTCTTCTTACATAGCATGCATCATCGATTTCCGACTTGCATGGCTTTTCCAACCTTCTCCCTCTGTTTTTTTGCCAACCTAGGATGCTTAATGGAAATTGAAACCTCGATAGGCATGTGCATTGAAAATACCCAAAAAAGTGATAACAAAAATAAAAGCAGGATTGTTAACTCTATTGGACCTAAAAATAAAACATAATGGACTTCCATTGTCTTGGGGAGAGCAACCCCCTCATTGTATGTGTTTTAATTGCTCACGTACACACTAAGGAGTAGAGCCCAAATCCCATCAAGCCTCCTAAGTGTTTGTACAATTTTTGTGATTCTCACCTAACTCTAAAATCGAAAAGATAAATGACCGTCACCTGACGGTCTTCACTGTGTTGAGTAGGTGAATTGGGGTTTGCCTTGTGTATTTCTTGTGACTTGGAGTTCGTTATGTTTTCATTCATTATTAGAGTAGCCGGTCCCGTCCGTATGAGTCATGCATTTTTCATCTTTGAGTCCCTCTACCTCTCTTATACATATACCTCCTCATCTACATCGAGTCATGATATTGGCGCTTGAGCTCAATCATTCTTCGCCAAGTCCTTCGTTCCCCTCTTCTTCACCACCTTCCTCATATCCACCGTACCATCCTCATCTCCTCAGGTTCGAGGAAAGCATGCTCTTCAGACCACCACTTTGACGGTGTTCCCGCCTTGTGTGGAACACCCAATTTTGTCTATGTCCCGATCTTCTCACCCGCCCTCCTCGTTCTCGCTGTATCACTTTTCTATTACATGGGAATGATGTGCACATCAATGAGGCCCGCATCGAGGATTTTATGATTACCTTGATTATTTGTGTAAGCCGGTCCAATGATTGAGGATGTTGAGATGAGTGTGCCATGGGATTGTAATCAAATACGTGCATGTTTTTGAGGTTATTTGATTTTTTGGCACAAGTATAGGTATGAAGCATTATTGAGGAATTTTTGGTCTCGCACACCGGATTGAGGGTGTTATGCATTTTGATGCTTCGATGAGGAATTCATGTGACCTGATTGATTGATCTACCCACTCGGTTCGGCCCGTCTGTATTCAGATTTTGGATCGACTATCTTGATATATGCTTCATGGTCACTGCCCCGAACCCCCATGAACCCCCTCATCTTCTTGATTGACTCACCCTTGAGCTCCTGACTCTTTGATCCACCCATGGCACTTCGAGGATTCATGATTATCGTTCATGCCATCTCAGCCAGATTTGCTTGACCCGAGGGATGTTTTGTGATTGACCTAATTATTTGCTCCCTCACTTGATCTTATGCCCTCTAGATGATGGAATGATTGAATGTCTTTGAGGACCTGAGATTATACACCAGCATTCCCTTGACCTACATTGATCTAGCTCGTATTACTCCTTGAGGCCTATTTGCGGGAGAATGCGACAATTTCTAGGACTGCGGTTTCATAAACTGCTTTGGTCGCCCTTTTGATGGGACCCAAAACCGAGTCAGATGATATGCTTGATTAGCCTCCCCCGGTGATTGTGTACCCGACCTGTCAGTACACGAAGCCAAAAGACTGATTTCTCTCCTTGACAGTCCTCGCAAGGACGAGCCTCGATATTCTAGTTATTCATTGCCAGTTCATAGCTCTCCGAGGGTTATCTGCGAGAGGCTATGACACATTATAGCTCTCGTGGTCTCTTCTGCTGGTAGACGGTCTGCTGTCTACCGAGGTCACATTTTTTGTGGATCCGTCTGATGGATTCGGCTCCTTTTAGCCTTCTTCTCTCTCCTTGACGACCCTCGCAAGGTAGAGACACATTCTGACTATTCCTTGCCTAGATTGCATAACTCCCCGAGGACTATCTGCGGGAGTATGCGACACTCTCTTTACGCTCGGTTCCCCTTCTGACTGTGACTCCGATGGAGTCATTTGATATACACTGCTTTGGTCCCATCCTGAGTTGCCTATCCGATTTGCGGATCATGGGACCCATCTGATAAGACTCCTTTGAGTCTGCGCGCCTTGACGGTCCTTGCAAGGTTGAGCTCTTGATATCTGTTATTTCCATGCCTAGCTGGCAGCACGTTCCCCGAGGGTTATCTGCGGGATGCTGCCACACTTTCTTGATTTATCGATCTCTTCTGCGGGTAGTCGATATGTTGCCTACCGAGACCGTACCTGATGATCCGTCTGATGGATCACTGATGCCTTTGCGTCCACTCGCCTTGACGACCCTCGCAAGGTCCAGTCTTCTTCTGATTATTCATTGACTAGCATGTACTACTCCCCGAGGGTTATTTGCGGGTACATCGTATTTTAGGTACTCGACTTCATTTCTGGTGTCTCCTGTCTGTGGAGAATGAAGCCGAGACTTCTGAGTTGTGTACTTGGTCCTCTCTCTGATTGTGTATCCGATCTACGGATTACTGGACCAAGTCTTCTGATTATGATATGATTCCTGTCTCCTTTGAGCCTGCTCACCTTGATGACCCTCACAGGGTTGAGCCATGACTTGCGGTATTCGGTGTGTCTCCTGTGATCTTCCGACCTCATGACCACCCAATGCCACGGTGTCTCCTATTCTCTATCTTCCATATCTTTCTGAGACTCTGATTGACCGGAGGAATCTGTACTGTTCCTTCTTCCTCCTGGTCTTATAGTATCGGCTCTGTTTCCTCATGCTAACCTTATGAGCCGATTGACTGAATTATGCTACCGGACCGGATATCTTTACTTTCTGATCTGTGTGTCCCCGGTAGCCAACACCCACCTGACTGTTTATCTGGGCGTCCTTCACTATCTGAGTGCGTCACTGTTCTCACAGGGAGAAAATGGCGCAAGTACGGTATTCACTTGTCAGATACCGTCCTGTACTTCACCAGTTTTTCACCACTTGTATATATGTGTGCCTTGTTCATTCTTTCTCCCGCATGTTATGTATGCCCTAGATCTATTGCCATATCTATGTGTCTACACTTAGGACATACCTTGTCCTAAGTATAGGGGGGTACACACCGCGTTGTTCTTTCTTTGTTCAGTTTCGTCACTCCTGTCGTTGCCTATACTTAGGGATATCTCACCCTAAGTATAGTGGGAGTGATGCGTATATTCTCCATGATCTTTTCATTTATCTGTATATATCTATCATTTCTTCTTTTCTTCTTTTTTTTCTTTTCCTTTTCATATTTCTTTATCGAAATAAAAGGTGTCGCCCCTTTATGTCAGTTTTCTGTACTTAGGACGAACTTTGTCCTAAGTATAGCGGGGTGCACCCCTGATTTGTTAATTCTTTGATCTATTTATTCCCACCCATGACCCTCCCTGCTTTGTGTACAGTCTGCTGTACTTAGGATTACTTGATCCTAAGTAAAGGGGGGACGGTCAAATTCTCGTTCATCCATTTCTTATTTAGGTATTCTTTAGACTTTTCTATACTCAGTTCGAGTTATGTCTTCTCTTTCTCTTTTCCGACTTATATGAACATAGCTTAAGCTAAGTATAAGGGGTCGTATATACTCTGTATATACTTTAGCCATAACTCGTACTTTCATATTCTCTTAATAATATGGTTAATAATTCCTTAAAAAACCTAATAAAAAAGATGTTATCATTCCTCAAATTCTTTTTGTATATACTGATTAATAAATCAGGTGAAAATGTTTTTTGCAAAATGTTTGAAAATAGTTTGAAAATCTTTGTGAAAATCTTTTGAAAACTATTTTGAAAACGATTTGTTACAAGTTTTCAACCTTTGTAAAACATTTTGGTTTGCAAAGTTTATTTTCTTTGTGTGAAATAAAATGTTTGAAAAATTGTTTGCAAACGGTTTGAAAAATGGATGCAAAAATATGTGAAAAATCTATATATTCTGTTTGGAAAACCTTTGTAAAATGATTTTCAAATGTGTGTACATGTTTGTAAAGTGCTTGTAAAAATTACTTTGGACTATAGTTTTCAAAATTATTTCCAAATAAGTTTGAGGAATAGATACATCAAATTAAAAATAAATAAATATATAATAATAATAAAAAAATATATATATAATAAATAAGATAATAAATAACACAAAATTCTTTAATAATTGTACATATATACCTATAAATAAAAACTAAACTATAAATCCTTCATGCTTTGTAAATAAAGCGGCACGCCCGTGTAAATAGCTGTATATATTTTGAGTGCCACAATTCTTTTCTTTGTAAATTCTTTGTGTAAAAATTTTCTCTTTGTTTTCAAATTCTTTAAAAAATTGCATTATTCTTTGCATATTTGTAAATAGCATTTGCATAGCATTCATATTGAGCTTGATGATTGAACTAGTCCAATAAAGTCGAAGATTGGATCTTGGTTGGACCTTACCGCACCTAACTGCACTGGTACCTTATGGGAACTAGGTTTAAGGTACTTCATGTCTATTGAGACTTAATTCTTTGAGAAATCAGGGCTGGGTTCAAGTCACCTCAACTGACTAACTAGAACTTTTTGAGACACACGCATGACTCTTGTTGACCGTGACCTAAGTTGGACACTTTGCACCTTTCACTTGGTTCAACTCAGTTGGAGAGATGAGGGGGTTGGATTTGCCAGTCTGAGACGCACACGAGTGGAAACATTTGTCCTCGTCTAGGGAGGGAAGTGCACCCCAACCTGGTCCAGTAGCCATGAGGTCTAACGACAGGAGAGTGTGGGTTGCGATATTGCTTCAAAAGAGGGATAGTCTTCTGGCTCAAGAGGAAAAACTCCTTATGTAAATGCTGCTGTAAATAGTATGTTGAAAAAAAATCTCCAAAAAAGTGGACAGGCTTGATAATAAAAATAAAAGTGCCTGCCAGAGTATGTATATATGCTGTATAGAAAATAAGCAAGCTTGAGCATCAAAGTTATACCATGTGAGTCAGCAGCTGGATGACTTGACTACACTGGTCTTGCATCCCAGGATAGGTAGCTACACTGGCTACCGTCCATTCTTTTCTCTACCTCCTCCTCTTGAGTTGGATGCCACTTGAACTTAGAAGGGAATACCCCGCTCCGCGAGGAAAGAGCTGTTGGATTAGGGAATCATTAGGTTGTCATTCTGGAGAAGTCAGTCTCTTTGTCATTTCAGTTGGGGAGAGCCACTATCACTTACACTGTACAAGCTGAATGCCAAAATTATAGAATAAAGAGAAGAAAAGAAAAAGGATTAAAATATTGCAAATATTTTATGACCCTAACCCTGAGACCAAGTCCAACATGGAATTGGTCGACAAAGAATAAAGTAGGGGGAGATAAGGGCCAATAATACAATAAATACCTCATTTATTGATTCATTCATTTATGCTTTTTTGACACCTATTTTGTATTATTTACTCATTAAATAAAAATATTTAGTACATAAAAGTTGTAGATAATAATGTGATTAAAAATACAAAATAGAGTTTGCACAAAAATGATACACAGTGTACATTCTATACACAGAATAAAAAGCCAGAATCTCAACTTCGCAGATCCATATCTTGCAAATAAAAACTCAAAATCCACCAAAATCAGCTTTAATTGTATTTAACTTTTCAAGAGCTATTTAGTAAAATTGATTTCATAATTTTTGGAGTTCATCTGTGAAAGTTAGGTTCTGGGCCCTTCATTGTACAATCAACCCCAATAAAATATTCAATATATTCTTCATTCATTATTTCTATAAATTTATATTTATAGAATTTTGTAAGTAATATATATATAATACATGTACATATTAAAACCAAAAGGAAACCAAAAACAATTTATAAAATAAAATAAGTTTATGTAATACATAGGCAAAATACCTATGTTGTATATGTATATAAAATAAAAGGGGATCTCATTCTTTTATTCTTTATTCATCTACATTTTTTATTAAATTGTAAATATTATCTATAATTTATTAAAAATGTAAATCCAAAATAAAAATAAATAAAATTCATTAAATAAATAAAATGTATGAAGAATACAGGTAAAATACTTATAAGGATACTTACATAATATATATATATATATATATCCATTTATTTAAATATGTATATAAACTCATAAAAATTAAATAAAAATATATTTATACTTATAAAAAATAATTTATAAATTTATAAAATAAGATAATAAAATAATAAAATAAAAATACACAAAATAAAAATAAATACATGTAAATACACTTAAAATTACATCATTAAAATAAATTTATAATAAATTTTATCAAAAAAATAAATAAAATTTTTAAATAAATACTACATTATTAAATTAACATTTTTTATTTTTTAAGTAAAATTTAATTAAATCATTTATTAGGTTAAAATAATAAGTCAAGCAATTGCTGACGTGGACAAATCTAGTCCCGGCGTTCGTTGACCGCCTGGTCAACTCGACCCCCAGGCGGCTGAAGTGATGCGGCTGGTCTTTTCCACCCATCTTCTCCCTTTATTCGCGCTCGACCCATCCATCTTCTGACATCGCCGCCTTCATGAAAATTGCTCCCTGATCATTGTACATCCTCACCCATCCGTTTGTCCCCTTGTACATAGCCTTGATTCGCCGTTACGGCCCGGTCAATAGGGGTGCTCCAATCATTCATAAATAAACCACCTCCACCTTTGCTGCAATTTTGGTCAGCCTCTATCCAATCCCTTCCTCGCATTCTGTCCCGGCGGTGTTCCTTATGACAGGAGGATCTCGCAGGCGCTTTGAATCGGTCGGAGAGGCGGAGGTTGCACCCAAGGCCGCCGCTTCGGCGAGGCCTCTGCTCCCTAGCGTTCAAATAGGTATGAGCTGCGCTTTTTGATTATTTTTCGTAGCTTTTAATGTTATCTTTTCATTCGTGTCATTAGATTAATCCTTAGTTCTTAGGGGTAGCGTAGTTTGGGTGATTCGAAGTTCGCCGGAGCTTTGCTCCAGCGAGCATTTCCCGTTGACCCTGACCTGCTCCGCCCTTGCTTCCACCGCCATCTCCTTCCCCTTTCGTTTCCCTTCGCCCTATGCACCTTCGTTCACCCAGAGCTTTCTTAGATCTGGAGATCCAATCTCCCTCTTCCACCCATCGCCGGAGATCTCCGCCTGAAGCCCCCCTTTCGCCAATTTTCCGTTCTGACAGGACGAGGCAGTTTGCCCCCGTCCCTCGTTTCGTCTTGTGCAGGTACTAGCTGCATTGAGGCACCTGGGGGTGTTCTTCGATGCTCGCCGGAGGTACCTGGAGCGCCACCACGACATCGACCTGGTGGCAGCGCTCCGGTGATCTCCTGGCCAATCTGAGGCCTCCTGCGATTAGCTGGAAGCACCTGTGACGTGTTGGGACCCTTGGGAGTAGCAAATAGCGCCGGAGAGGAGAGATCTCGCCGGAAGAAAGTCGTCAGCGGTGAGTTCTTCCCCTGTTCTTCCAGAGCACCTCCTCGCCATTGGATGAAGAGACCGGTCCCAGATCGAGTGCCAGTCGTCCGATGGAGATCTTCCTCGACCGTCAGATCAGCTTGGCTAATCTAATCTTAGCCCTTCATCAGCGAAGCGGTATCAGCCGCTGGATGGCCGACACGTGTTTAAGTGAAGTCATCTACGCCGTCGGATCCAGCGCCTTTTGGGGGTAAATTGCAAACCTAACCCCCGTATTTTTGTATTTAATTTTTAATATTGTAAATAAAATAGCACGTGTAAATAAAGTTGTAATTTTTGCATAAGGGCCCTCTCATTTATTGTATTTACATTTTGGTCCCTCCGCGCCTCACGTGCAGTCTCACGTGTGGCGCGTGAAAATTACAGGAATACCCTGGTGGTTTTTGTTAATTGTAAAATAGTTCGAAAAATTTAAATAAATGTTTATTCTGTTGGTATATTTGCATTGTGCCCCCAGTAAGTTATTTTTATTGCATTTATGCCCCAACCAAGCTTTATATTTTTTTGTGACTTTTACATATTTATTAAAAATACCTATGTAGCTCCTAAAAATCCATAAAAATTAGGTTAGATGCTTCATGTAGTGTACTTTCACGCCACATGTCCATTCTGCATTTTTGCATTTAACCTAATTATTAAAAGTGAAAAAGGAGCTATTTTTATACTATCTAATTTATAAAATACCAACAAAATATAAAATGTTTATTGAAAAATTCCAAAAAATATATATATGGTATATTTATATGTATATTGAGTCCAGAAATTGAAAAAACAAAAAACAAGAAAAAGAAAAATAAAAAAATCAGAAAGCTCCAAAATCCAGCAAAAAAATATAAAAACCCTAGAAAATTACCAAAAATATATTTTTCTCTTTTATAATTATCTATATATTATTATTTACATATTAACATTAATTTGGGTAATTTTGACACTTATTTTGTATTTTTAAAACCCAAATTATTTTAGGCCTATTTAATTAGTCCCATATTAGGACATTTTTGGAATTAAAAATAAATAAAAATTAGAAAAATTTCAGAAAAACAAAAAAATATATATATAAATAAAAAAAGCAAAACAAATATTATATGTAATATATCTTGAGTATTTATATTTATATATATCCATATATTATATTACTTCTCTCTCTCCTCATATATATATCTTTATATATAAATATATATTATATAATTAATTAAAAATATAAAAAAATACAAAATATAAAAACAAAATACAAATTATAAAAACAAAAATAAACTTTAAAAATATAAAATTAAAAATCCACAAAAACAATAAAGAATTGGACATGGTCATTGAATTGAATAATTGCACAACCAATTTTCTACCACATCACCATTCGTCTCCCAATGTTCGACCTCTACTCATGCTTACACCTATATACATTTGCATGTAGAGTTATAATAAATTTTAACTCCACATTTTTGTTATTCATTGCATATATATTATTGTGGGTTAATTGTTGATTGATTTGAGAATTTTGGAGTGGTCGATTCAGCGACTGGATCTCTCGCCTTGTGAGACATCTAGACCCTCTGAAAAAAGCCCATCATCAATTACATTTTCAATTAATTGTCTAATGTGAATCCAATTCTCATCAATATTTAATTAACAAATGTAAATTACAAATTTCTCTATTTTATGTATTATAAATCACATTTGTAATATATATGATTAATATGGATAGTGATATCCACATTATTCATATCCATGATAATTAAATCACATTTAGTTATCTTGGATCTCTATTCTCATGTGCCCAAATAATGTGAATCAAGTTCATATTATTTACATCTTTGATAATTAAATCACATTTAATTATCTAAGGTAACTCTCCTTATAATATGAATCAAATTAATATTATTCATGATAATTAAATCACATTTAATTATCCATTTCGTTAATGCTTGGATACATATATTAACATTGAAATTATCCTAAACTCTTTCAGGGATAATACGCTTTCTCCACGAATACTTGGAGGTAAGGACAGGGCGATTGTATTGTTCCACGTATAGTGACTTGGATATTGAGATCACATCTCAAATCCATATCTCGGGCCTCCCATAGATGCTTGATTAAATCAAGACCGCAAATCTAATCTTCTCATTGCATCTGAAACACATTCAGATTATTGTCCAACATTTGGACTAAGATTTGATTACTTCTCTACTAAGAGGAGTCACTAAAATCCAGACCCGTTTCATCACTCCCTAAGAATGGAAGCGTTATGGTTATACAATCGTTTAAGATCACATCACCCTCTAGTATTCCCAATACCTGTACATCCTGCATACTGGAAGACACAGAATAAACTTGAAGTATAACATCAATTTTACACTATCTACTTCAGAGTTTTATCATTAAGTTTCTCATTTGACTATCGGGAGTTGGTATTGATCATATACTTTCCAAAAGCATATATCATACGTAGGTGTTGATCATATACTTTCTAAAAGTATATATCAAACCTACAAATTCAGTCAAGCTTACAAAGAGAGACGACCGTGCACGGAATTTGATTCTTCCCAATATCTCATAAGTGAGCTCATGTCTTCCGGTTCAATAATGAACTTGTATGATCCCTTTGAGAAATCGCATTACTCATATGCCTTTATATGCCCACCAGCGCATCGGTGTATAGACCTTGATTATGTCATCAACCTATTGGTCTGCCAAATGTACATACTCAGATATATAGTAACACATATGTCTCCGATTAGAGGATGTGTGCCTATATCATGACAACATACGATATAGGACTTTGGTTATCTCGATCTCGTTAAGTCAATTCTTTGACCTAACTAATCTGACACCTCCGAATCTCTATTCCTATGCAAAGGACCTGCATCAAGAGGTCGGTTAGATATCAACCTATGTGAGAAAGGATTGCCATCTCCTACTCAGGATGGAGATCATCTCTTAATAATCATTTGACGGTACTTAATGAGTCCTCAATCTAACTCTTTAGATATTCATCCAAGCACCAGTCTCTATGATTCAATAATTGAATCAACAGCTGTATGATCATCAAGATGGCCATGGTACATAATCCTAATTGTACTAAGAGACCTATTATGCAAGTTAGTTATTCTTCATTTCAGATCAAGGAATGATATTTGCAATAACAATTATTGCATAATGGCTCACCGTGGGCTCGCATGTCCAACAATCTCCCACTTGTCCAAAGAGCCATTAATGGGCTAATCATTTAAACCCACACTTATATGACAATCATAGGCTCTTTAGAAAAATAGCTAGCTAATCTGATCAGTCACTTTGTTCCCAAAGACTACGCCAAGTCCTATTAGGGCACTTGCATATCTCCTAGTAACAATGTTCGCATCTAATGCAAATATTGCATCTTATGCTACTAATGCTCAATCATATCAGTCATAGTGTCCTTGACACTACACCTCAATAATTATCATAACAAGTATGTAATTTCTATCATCCTTATTAGAATACCTTTATTCCTAGAGATCTCTATCTCCTAAGGTATTCATAGTTAAAACCTTTTAGATCTCCATCTATAAAGTCTTAATTACTAGAAGATAAGACTTAGATATTATTGATCTTATACTTCAAGTTTATTCTGAGTCTTCCAGTATGCAGGATGTACAGGTATTGGGAATACCTAAGGGTGATGCGATCATAAAAGATTGTATAACCATGACGCTTCCATTCCTAGGGAGGACGAAACGGGTCTGGATTTTAGTGACTCCTCTCAGTAGAGAAGTAATTTGATCTTAGTCCAAATGTTGGACATTGATCTGAATGTGATTCAGATGCAGTGAGAAGATTAGATTTGTGGTCTTGATTTAATCAAGCATCTATGGGAGGCCCGAGATTTGGATTTGAGATGTGATCTCAATATCCAAGTCACTATATGTGGAACAATACAATCGCCCTATCCTTACCTCCAAGTATTCACGGAGAAAGCGCATTATCCCTGAAAGAGTTCATGATAATTTCATTTTTGATATATGTATCTAAACATTGATAAAATGGATAATTAAATGTGATTTAATTATCATGAATAATATGAATTTGATTCATATTATAAGGAGAGTTACCTTAGATAATTAAATGTGATTTAATTATCAAAGATGTAAATAATATGATTTTGATTCACATTATTTGGGTACATGAGCATAGAGATCCAAGATAATTAAATGTGATTTAATTATCATGGATATGAATAATGTGGATATCACTATCCATATTAATCATATATATTATAAATGTGATTTATAATATATAAGATAGAGAAATTTTTAATTTACATTTGTTAATTAATAGTTGATGTGAATTAGATTCACATTAGACAATTAATTGAAAATGTAATTCACTTTTTATTTTTGGTTGTGAATGTGATTCACAATTTTCCAATGGTAAGATTGCAATATTCACAAAATAATTATGAATTATTTTTGTTGAATAATTTACAACAAGTGTTGTTGTAAATCTTGGAGATTTCCATGGAATAATGTAATCTCATGAGATATCATGAGATTACATGAGATTGCCACCAAATCCCATATTATGGAAGGAGGCAATCTTCATTCCATAATCTCCATGCTTGATTGATTTAATTTGAGATTAAATCATATTGATTTATCAATATACATTTAATTTAAATTAAATTAATTGTTGTTGGTTTTTACCAACACAAATCTTAACCATTAAAAGAAACACAAATCAATGAGAGTCATTAGATTTGTGTTCCCATGGATTGAGATCCATGGATCCCAAAATATTATAAATAGAAGGGCACCCCTTGCTCTTCATATGCTAATGAGAACATAAGTCTCTCTATCTCTCTACACACACCATCTCTCTCTCTCTTATGTGGTCGTCCACCATGGATGCCCTAGAGAGAGTCTCCATCACCACAGCGTCGTCGTTATGCTACCCAATCATTTGCTTGTGGATCTCTGTCTCCTTCGGTGTGCCTCGCTCGTGAATAAGACGTTGGATCTTGTGTGTCAAGATCAGGAGATCCACCGCTTAGATCATCAACATGGATTGCGAGAAGTACGTGTTTCATCAACACGCTCGCAAGCGTCTCCTCCGTCGGATCGGACTTGAGACAGGAGGTCTCTTTGTTTAGAGACTCAATCGCAACCACGCTTCAAGAAGTAACTCTAATACTTGTTTGTGGTTTAGATTAAACGGTCCGAGAAGTGTTCTTGGATCATGTTGTTTCATCGCATGACAATTTTTTAATTTCCGTTGCCTCGAGCAACTAGTGCGACTAGTCGCTCCCTATCGCATACGATGCGATCCTCACGCTTCCGTGATGTGCTTAAAGATCTTACCATATCCTTCAAGTGGTATCAGAGCCTTGGGTCGAAGGTTTTGGATACAATCCCTAAACCTAGAACGACTTGGGTTCATTAAGGTTGCGAAGGTTTTTATCGCATTTCATTTTCGCACATCTGTTTAGTGAATAAATTCGGCCCTGTTTAAAATGTTTAAAACAAATTAATCACTTGGATTTTATTCTCCATTAAATAAGGAAATTATAGGATCTGAGTTTACGTAATTTGGATTACGTTTGCTCGAGATATGGTCATTTTAATGAACATGTATCCACCATTACGGGAACTGCGAATCTTAACATGATTAATGTGTTAGTTATTGTTTTAATGCGCCTAGAAATGTGTGAAATATCACTTAAGTTATGCAATAAATCAAATTAGAAATATTTAGAAACTGATTTTGCATAATTTGGATTTGATTTGAATGAGATATTTAATTTTAGTAAGTAGGGGTCACTGCTGAAATTACATTCCTAATCAAAAACCATGTAATTGTCAATTAGTGAAATTAATTGTTATATTCATAAAATAATTATGGAAAATATTTGAGAAATATTTAATGATGATTATTTTGTTAATTGGCACGGCCTCAACCAATAAATTGATTAGATTTGATCTAGATCATAATTGGAAACACAATCAACAAACAACTTGCTTCAATAGGATTGGGAATTTGTCTAGCAAATTTCCTTATAATCAAAATTATTTTGATTATTACTATATGGCATAATTTCAGTTGAAGAACCGATGATCATCTCAAGTACACATTGATCTATTTGGTATTATCCTTTCCTGAGGTGGATATGGTGTCTAGTCGGGGAGCGTTGGAGTAGCATGTCGCACCGGTTGCGGTCTGTCCCACTCCTGTCGATACTGGCCATGACAACAGGTAGGGACTCGATAATGCCGGAGAAATCAAGGTGTATTTTTCTAATTATTAAAATTCGAATTAACATGTACTTTGAGATAATACCATATATATTCAAGTAAAACCAATCAAGTTTGTTGATTGAATTGGATTGATAATTGATTTAATGAGATTGAATTAATTATATCCAATTAAAACACTCTATTATGATAGATGTGTATTTTCCTTGGAAGAATTAACTATATGAATATGATTCATAATAATTAATTAAAATTTAAATATGAGGTGGAGGATCACATAAGTGACATCCATGATCTCCCGCCAAGGCGAAGGGCTTCCGTTGCCAAGGATTGCATATAGGAGACGCATGTCCGAAGTAACAGTTCCTGTATGCAAGCGCATCTAGATTGGGCTCTTCGCTTCTCGAAAGAGTAAGGCCCTATGAATAGTGACCCCAATATCAGATCCTCATATTATTAGGGCGATATTGGATTGCGCATAGCGAGTACCTTTCCTGTTGACGGTTGGTTCAATTAACGACGGGTCAACATCACCTTAGGGATGGTGGGCCCGGGTGTTAAAGATCAAATTGGGAATGCAAGTTGGACTTGCAAGGCGGAATGTGTTCCCGCTTCTTTTTATCAGAGTTACAGGTTCTCATATTATTGGGATGTATCAAAGATAAGGAAGGAGATCCCATATCTTGCTTGAGATATAATGGTAAGTATATCTCTTACATTGAAAGTGATTAAGGGAATGAACTTTCATTATTGACAAGGCAAGACAACTTCGATATAAAAATC
Organism: Ottelia alismoides; assembly: GCA_037367405.1. Taxonomy (NCBI): domain Eukaryota; kingdom Viridiplantae; phylum Streptophyta; class Magnoliopsida; order Alismatales; family Hydrocharitaceae; genus Ottelia; species Ottelia alismoides. Next base: position 334,417 of record JAZKJV010009804.1, read on the forward strand.
CCTAAATCAAAGTAAAATATGTATATATGATATATACACTTATGCAAATTTATTATTTCAGATAATCATTCATTAAACCCACTCAATGTTATACTCAATAATAACCAGTAAATTGTCGTGGATTGGATCCATGATCAAGATATTATACTTGCAGTTGGACACATAATGTATGTGGTTGCAATGTGCAAGTCTTCCTCGTAATAACGAGGAATGACAATTAAGTAGACAATAGGACTACAACCCTAGGGTCTATATGTCTCTACAGTCTTGATCTCTCATCGAATGTACTATGGAAGTGACATGTCGATGATGATCGCAATTGTCAATCCTTATAAAATCTAAGAAAATGTTGTGGTATACATATGTGCTTTCGACATTTAATCATGAATGACTTAGTGGCTCTATAAGATATGATGTATTCAAAATATTTGAATACCTACCTGAACCAATGTTTTAGGAGTTTAGATGGATGTAGATACGATGAGTGTCATCATTTTACTGTCCATACTCCGACCATTCATGAAGCTTCATAATATTCATATTGTATGAATTGAATGAAGCACATGTATAAATGTTGAAATGCCTTATATTGAAATCTTTTGAATTTAACGTAAGAGATCCCTTATCTTAAGCAATGGTTGTTTATAGATGAAGGGAGCAAAGTGAAAGCGTGGGTCTGACCCATGTGGGAATGAAAGTCAAAGAGTTGACTGTACTTCTGTGACTTCCATATGAAACCAAAGAGTTGGATTAATGCAAATACTGCAATAAGCTGATGTGTTGATATTATGACTATCAAATCTATCTAGAATCCTTAGAGAAGGACTCGGATAGTGCATCAGAATAATCTACATATAATCATTGAAATTGATTTTCTTATAAGATAAGATAAAGTCTAATAATTGTATCTCAATCTTCTAATGACACTTGCAATTGGTTACATATGTGTTAGAAGATTAGAAATTTGATCTTAAGGTTTAATGGTCATCCATGTTGGAATTGATGCAATTGTTGCAACAATTTTCATTGGATCAATAGACTTCATATTTTTAGTAGGAGCCATTAGTCTTAGAGAATGACTCTATGACCTAGATGTTAGAATGCACTCATTGTTTATTTCTAAATATTGGAAATAAGCATGAATTCTGTAATAGACCTATCATAAAGAGTTATGATGGAGATATTTCATATAGTAATCTAAAATCTAGTGGACTCTACTAAATTAGAAAATTAATGAATGGTTCATTAACATTTCTAATACTGAAATTTAAACCTTAAAAGATCAATGGGAGGATGAAGATCATTTGACAATGATCTGGCATCAAGCCTTGGACATTTATCTGTTGATGTGATCAATAGACTAGTAAGAGATGAAACTTTAGATTGTCTGAAGGTTCAAATCTTACATACTTGTGAATATTGTATTCAAAAGTGAAAATGTCCAATACACCCTTCCTTGGAATGGTGCAAGATGTCAAGGTATTCAAGATCTCATACATATTAATGTATGTAGATCATCTATAACAAAGTAAACATTAATGATATATGATATCCATTGATGATTATTTGGGATATGAGTTTTCTTCCCTTCACCTAAGAAACCTTTGAAATGTTCAAAGATTTCACAATTTTGGTTTTGAACCAAAGTTTGAAGGAAGACGAAATGAATTTGATCTAACATAGGTAGCTTGTACCTATTAGATGTATTCAGGGAATGCCTTATAGAGATATGAATATCATTCCTATGTCAATCCTCTTAATGTACCTAAACTCAATAGAGTTGTAGGGAGATGCATTTTTTTATCATGTTTGATATGATTTGATCAATGATGAATCTTAACATAATTACCTCTTAGTTTCCAAGGTATATATGTAGTAGAGACTATATATATCCTTAATAAGGTTCCAAGCATGTAAGCTAGAATTTAGCACTCGAAAGTGCTACTTTATTTTAAAAAATAAAGGATGGTATTGGATACCTACTTTATGACCTTGAGATTTTTAAAAGATCTCATCTTTGAGAATATGATTCTTATAGGATGACTCTCTTGAGAATCAAGATGAAAATGAAGTAAAGGAACTCATTTAATCTTGAGATGATAATGAGGCTCTTGGAATCGGAAACTAAAAGGAAAAAAAGATGAAACACTAATACCTCTTCAAATATGTTTGAAGATGGATTTCATGTGTCAGTTGAATCTGACAATGATCTAACTTCATATGATGCAGCTTCTAAAGATCATGACATGGAAAGATGGATGTTAGAAATAATGTCTAAAGTAGACTTCATATACAAGTGTTGTATATGGACCCTCGAGGATCCACCTATATGCGTAAGACCCATTAAGGTGTAAATGGATCTTCAAGAGAAACAGGAAACCTGATGAGAAGGTAGAGACCTTCAAAGCACGGTTCGTAGCCATTAGCCACACACCGAAGAGAAGACATCGCTTGCGATGAGACTTGCTCTTCAGTGACCATGCTTAAACCCATCAGAATATTGCTAACTATAGCTATGCAACTTGTCTATGACATCTTCATGATGTCAGTCAAGATTCCATTCCTCTATGAATACCTCTCTGAGGATATTCACATGAAGTAGTCCCAGGGCTCCTTGGTTGAGGAAAGCAAGGTATGCAAGCTAAGGAACTCCATCTTTGGACTCAAATAAGCTTCTTGTTGTTGGAACATAAGATTTGATGAAATTATAAATGTTATGATTTCAGATGGAATCTTAGTGAACCATGTGAAGCTTAGTGGGAGTGCCATTGTGTTCATCGTGCTAAATTTAGATAATATCCTAATCATTAAGAATGATATAAAGATGATAATAAGTATTTTATAGACTGGCTATTCCATATCTTGAGATATGATCTCAAGGATACCTCTTAGATCTTTGTTCTGAAGTTGTTCAGAAGCAAAGAGAAGAGGGTATTGGGACCGTCACATTAATGGTAGACCTTGGATATTTCCATTTTTTGGAAAATTCCAAGAAAGGCTTATTTCCCTCAAGATATGGTACTGACCTATCTAAAGAGATATCACCTCAAAGAGTTGAGGATGTGAATGCTAAAACTGCTAGCCCTTGGGCATCAGTTCTGAGAAGCCGGGTGTATCTAGATGTGTACAAAAGCCAAATGTCTGCCATAAAGAGGGAGTAGTAAAATATTACTAATCCTACTATGGATATAAAACACTTGGTTGCAATAATAACAATATATTCAAAAATGACAAGATTTTAGATCCACTGTCAACTTCAGAGTTTTATCATTAAGTTTCTCATTTGACTATCGGGAGTTGGTATCGATCATATACTTTCCAAAAGCATATATCATATGCATGTGTTGATCATATACTTTCCAAAAGTATATATCAAACCTACAAATTCAGTCAATCTTCCAAAGCGAGACGACCGTGCACGAAATTTGATTCTTCCCAATATCTCATGAGTGAGCTCATGTCTTCCGGTTCAGTAATGAACCTGTATGATCCCTTTGAGAGATCGCACTACTCATATGCCTTTATATGCACACCAGCACGCCGGTGTATAGACCTTGATTAGGTCATCAGCCTATTGGTCTGTCAAATGTACATACTCAGATATATAGTAACACATCTGTCTGGTCAGAGGATGTGTGCCTATATGATGACAACATACAATATAGGACTTTGGTTATCTCGATCTCGTTAAGTCAACTCTTTGACCTAACTAATCTGACACCTCCGAATCTCTATTCCTATGCAGAGGACCTGCATCAAGAGGTCGGTAAGATATCAACCTATGTGAGAAAGTATTTACATCTCCTACTCAGGCTGGAGATCATCTCTTAATAATCATTTGACGGTACTTGAAGAGTCCTCAATATAACTCTTTAGATATTCATCCAAGCACCATCCTCTATGATTCAATAATTAAATCAACAGCTATATTATCATCAAGATGGCCAGGGTACATAACCCTAATTGTATAAAGGGACCTATTATGCAAATTAGTTATTCTTCATTTCATATCAGGGAATGATATTTGCAATAGCAATTATTGCATAATGGCTTGCCGTGGGCTCGCATGTCCAACAAGGTATATAAGTATATATATATATATATAATGTATAGTATAAGTGATATAAATATATTATATGTAATAAATATATAAAAATCAGAAAATACAAATAAGAATAGTCCTTTCTATTTTTTAAAGGGTTTTAAAGTTATACTTAGGTATTTATAATAATTAATAATAATAGGTATATTTAGCTATATATATATGTATATTATATAATATAGGGTATTCTATTTATAAATATAGATATATATATAGTCATTGTAAAATAAAATATTTTTATTTTTCAAATATTCTTTTTTTTTGCTAATTTTTGGGGATTTGTTTCCACTTTTTATCTATTTTTAAAGTCCAAAATATCCCAAAATAGAGAATAATGAAATAGACCGAATTGTTTAGAGATTTAGAAATAGAAAACTGATCCAAACTTTCTCAAAACTAGCTTTAGTATATAGTAATAAGTATATATATAATTACATGATAGAAAATTAATTTTGGGGGGTTTTGAAAATATTTTAAAAACTTTTTAAGGTTAGTAAGGATTTGTGATTTTATAATTTTTCTTTTGACAATTAGTAATAGGTATTTTTTTTGGAATTTTTAAACTATGTGTCTTTAAGAGCTTCTGCTTGTGAGACGTGATTTTCTAGTGTAGTTCGTGCACTCTTCTTGATAATCCTATTTTTCTTTTTAATTTTACACATATATCATGTAATTTAGAGATAACTGCCTCTAACTCATTGATGAGTCCTCATTTCATCACCTGTATTCTTTTATTTTCACCTTAAATCCCTAGTTAAATGCATTTATCTATCATCATTTGTCAAAATAAACACCCTATAAATAATACAAATACTATACAAAATATTGTATTTATTCCTAAAATAAAAGTTTAAAGGAATAAAAGAAAAAGAATGAAGTGTCAAAGGCACTGAGTAATCCTAGATCTCGAGATCCAGTCATCAAGATGACGTGGTCGACAAGTAATAAATTATGAGGAGATAGATCTGAGAAATTATACATAAAATACAAAAAAATCCTAATTTTGAATTCATTAATAATTGCATTTTGGGACCTATTTTATTATTTTTACACCTTAAATAACAAAATCCTCAACATGAATATTGTAGATAATAATACTGTAAAAAATACAAAATTAACTTCACTGAAAAATAATGCACAATGTGTTCGAGACACATAAAATAAAAATTCACAAAAAACTTTATAGGCATGTATCTTCTCCATACACAATAAAAAATGACCAAACTCACCTTTATTGTTCATAAAATTAAATAAGCTATTTAATGAATGTAATTTCATTCAATTTAGAGTTAAGATGCAAAAGTTGATTTTTGAACCCTTAATGTGCATTATACATGTATAGAATATTCAAATGCATTCCAATACATAGATAAAGTATAAGAATATATACTTATAAGATATATGTACATAATTAAATAAGTATACCAATAAGTTTAGAAAAATACAAAAAAAACCTAAATATGTATTTACATAAACTAAAAATATATAAAATACATGTATATAATAATAAATGTAAATACAAATTAAAAATAAAATACACACAATACAAGTATATTTACATATATTTATACATGTAAATATTAACCTTTCACCAAAAATTAACCAATTCTTGTTGTTTTTTATTGATTTTATGAGGCATTTTGCCTCAGATTTTTCTGGTTGGCCCACGTGGACCAGCCAAAAGCAAACTTTAGTTGACCTCAGCTCAACAACCCCCTCTCTCCTTCTCGAGATCTAGACTTGTCAGAGCCAACGATTTTGCCCATTTTCCCGCTCGAACCCATCATCACCTGGCATGGCGTGATGAGCAATTCATGGAGATGTGATATCATTGATTTACGCCCAAGCTTTAGACCTTTGCAATCTTCATCGAGTCGAGCAGAATCTGAGCCGCAACCTCTCCCCTTCGTTCTGCCTATAAATATTTCTTCTCCACCATTTTTGTCGTTCGATCCCTTCTTGGCCATTCTTAGCCCCTCAGACCCTTTGAGTGTTCCTTCCTTTGCGATAGCAAGCAGTTATTCGGGTCTGCTGTGAGGACGAGTGATAGTGGGAGGTGATCGAAGCCATCGTCAGAGATCTTCTCCAACAGGTTCTGCTTCTTCGTCCACCTGCCTAATCGAGGCGCTATTCTCCCGTTTCTAGGAAATATCTTAGGCCTTTTTTTATTCCAGACTTTAGTTTTCCTTTCTAGGTGTTAAATTAGGTGTTATTTCAAATCCTATTTTGACCTGGAGCTTGAGCTCCAGGCCAAATCACTCGTCGTCGACTGTTCTTCCGCCCCATCTTCATTCCAAATCATTCCCCTACGCCTTCTCCACGATTTCCCCCATAAGATCAACCCATATTAATCATGATCTGGGAACCGAGTTTCACTCTGTCGCTCATTTCCTGAAGCTCGTCGCCCTTCCACTTTAGCTGCTATCCAGCTTCACAGACTGGTCGATGTGAAATCCCTCGAGCCAAAGGACCTTTTTGGTGCAGGAGCAAGACTTGAAGATCCATCTAAAGCTGATGAAATGCTCCTATGGCTGCTCCAAGTCACCTAGGGCTTGTTTAGTAATTGGGTTCCCTTGAGGTAACCCATCTTACCCCTCTCTTTTCTTGGGATGGAATTCTATCACAAATCATAGTGACATCACATCACATTCTTTATTCCAACCCTCTCCAACCCTCATAACCATCCCAAACAGCTACTACTCCCATCAGGTTACCCCATCCCACTCCAACCCAGAAACCAAACAAACCCCTAGAGCTAACTGAGCTCCAAGTGCTTCATTGAATCCACCGGAGCTTCATCAGAGCATACCTGCATGAGCGGATGACCACCAGGAGCACATAGGCTCCGTCGGAGCGAGGAACCACCATCGGAGGATAGAGAACAAGGCGATCAAAGCAAGCCCAGGCCGAGTTCAATTGGTTGTTCATCCAGAGGCTTCCTCGATCGTTCGATCAAGAAAACTGCCCAAATCTCTAGGCCATCTAATTAATTCGAAGGGGTATACGACAGGAGTCGACTGATCTTCCACGTGGTGCACAAGGAAAGACTCGATGAACCAACGTTTAAATTGGTAATTTGCAAAATCTACCTCCGCTCCTTTTTGTATTTTATCAAAGATCTTGTAAATATTTTATTACGTGTTAAATTTTTGAGATTAATTGCATTGGAGCCCATGTAACTCTTGTATATTGCAAGTTAGTCCTATGTCAGGTCACCTCAAGTGGTCTGCATGTGAGTGGACATTTAGTACTTTACCCCTCCGATTTCAAAATTATGGTTTAATATTTAAAAATCAAGTTTTATTTCAAATATTTTGGGTATTTTGCAAGAAACTACTCGCAGTCATTTTATATTGTAATATGCCCCTGCTAGCCTATTGATTTATATATATACACACATTACTATATATTAAAAATAGTTTTGATAATTTTCAGACTTTTTTGTATTTTTAAATCTTGAAACAATTAAGCATATTTAAATATTCCATGTTTTGGATTATTTCTAATTTGAAAATATATAACAATTAGCAAAATAAAAAATCACAAAATAGAAAAAATTTCGGAAAAATACAAAAATATTTTATTTTGAAATGGTTGATAATATATAGCTATATTTATAAATAGAACACCCTATATATCTTATACATACATATATATTATTAAATATTCTTATTATTAATAATTATTATAAATACCTTAAAAATATTTTACATCCTTTAAAAAATAAAACAGATTGTTCCTAATTTTATTTACTAATGTCTTATATATTATATTACATATGTATCACTTATACTATACATATTACACATATATACTTATATATACCTATTATATATATTAAAAATAAAAAGAAAATAAAATCGGAAAACTATAACAAGAAATAAAATTATAAATATATATAATAAAATAATAAAAAATAAAAAACCTACAAAAACATAAGTAAATAATGTGCAATTATATATACATACAATATTATTAAGCAATAAATAATACTTGCTACACCCCATTGTTCCATGTGTTCGACACCCTACGCGTACTTGCACACTATACACACATATTTGTAGGATGTTATAATAAGTTTTAATCCACTCTGCATTGATTATTTTATTAATTGTTGTGGGTTGATTGTTGACTTTACTCAGAGCTTTGTGTCGGTCACCTTAGTGGCTGTGGTTCTGCCTTGTGTGGACCGCACGACCGCTCTGCTTGGTTCCCTTGGGTATTTCACTCGTCAATAGAATTTTCATTAAATTTATGTAATCATCATGGGTCATGAGTCCTACAGGAGCTTCTTCATCGTTGGATAAATCGGAGTCGTTGCATGATTCATCGGAGGAGTCTAAAGAATCCTCCCAAATGACATTGAGAGCTTTCTTATTGTGCTTTCGTGAAAATTATTTAGGTAACTCTTCTTTTCTTCTCAAAGTTCGGTCTTCTTGCTTTCAAACTTCTAAGTTCTTTTGAGAAGGGGACAATCCTTCTTGAAGTGTCATTTTCTCTTGCAATTGTAGCACGCCGCTCATTTGTTTGTTCGTTTAACTTATAGGAACGTAGGTTTATTCAGCTATATATGCTGCAATCTTCTAAGGGCTTACGCACAAACTTTCTGTAAGTTTAGTTGTAAATGTTGGAACCTTGAGCGCTGATAACTTCTAGATCAAGAATTGCTCAGTAGAAAAAGCGATGGACCGACCTTTTCAGCATGCTCCATCAACTCTAGCTGACAAAAACCATTGCACTGACCAATTCAAATGATCGACTACGTTTTCTCTCTAATCAATCAGCTTCTCGAGCAGTTTGCAAGAATGATTATTAGGTTCTGTCTTTCGTGCAAGGTCCGCTGGCCATCTCAGTTGCTGACTGTATGTCTGTTGGATTTTCTATCCCCTCTTTGTTACCGGCTGCTACACTCATCATTCTAGACGTTATTGAACTTCAAATGCTCCCACCTCACTCGGTTTATGCTTTCCTCCTGTTTCCTTTCGGTCATCATCGATCCTTCGATATGCAGTAAATTGTATTATTTTTCTTCCACGATTGTTATTGTGGTTTTATTAATTGTATGTACTCAATAGTCGTCTGTAGTTTTTGAGGCAACATGGACTTGGCTTCAGCACACAGAATTCATGATATTTTTATTGCCTTAAGTAAAATATTTGATGATCATAAAAATATTGTCGAGATTTGAATGTGCAAGAACAAGGCTATAGACTTTGTCAAACGGAAGATATAATGTTGTACTACCATGAATGGCAGCATTTTCGTTGACACCTGCAAATCTGCAATATGGGTAGTAAATTCCGAAACAAGTACTGCATGATGACATCAATATATGTCCTTGGTTTTAAAATATATCGGATGCCGTCAACATTGCAATGTTTTATTTTATCTGAAAGGATATTTATATTTTCACAGAGAAGAATACATGTACACGATATCGAATGATAGTGATCCTTTTACCCAAAACAAGGTTATATATAGGGCACAAGATCATCTATCAAGTACGCATCCAGCAACAATATCCAATCAAGCAGTGTACCTTGAAATAGTACACGGGAGGAAATGGCTTCCAAGCATCTGATCATAGCATTGGCCATATTCATGGCCACAATTGTTCTCATTTCTCAGAATGTCCTGACTGTGGCAGGTGAAAATGCTGACGGAGAAAAAGCTGGTAAATACAATCATTCCAGTCTAGGCATATTTGGTTTCTAAGGATCTATACTAAATGTTCGAGGGTGCCTTCTCTCTCTCTCCCCCTCTCTCTCTCTCTCGGGTTAATGATGCTCTAATTAAGTGGATGGCTTTTGTACTTATCTTGACTTGTCACGCTCTACATGGAGCTTAACCTCTCTCTCCTTTTCCTGTGCAGATGAAGTTTCGACGGACTCCCACCCTCTTCCCGGCACTACTTATTTCTGTTGCGAAGGTCGGGATTACTATGGGCGTTGTATACACTGGTGCAAACGTTACTGCTGCGGCGGATGGTATTATGGTACGTGCCGAAGATGGTGCGCTAAGTACGTCTAGATTGCAATTATATATGGATGGTGAGCGTGTGACATCCACGTATGTAATAAATAAAAGCAAAAGAGCATTCACCTCTCTGTGGAGCTATCCGGATGTCCCTCTTGTTATTACTTCCCAATATGTTCATGCGTTGCATTTACTTTATGATAATATATAAGAGCTGTGGATCTGCCTTTGGCGTGAATATTCGTGATCGACTTTTCTTTTTCCTGGGTACTCTCAACATTTGTCAATAATTTTTTACTTTACAAGAGGAGTAAACATGCCCACGACTGCCCGTCCAAAGATTTGAATCATGATGATATCCACACTTACTATAAGCAGATTAAACAAAGATTGTACTCATCTAAATTCATAATTATTTTCCTCTTCTCCTTTTCACTTAGAATCGATAAGTGCATACCGTTAAATAACTGGTGCTTGCTTATCCAAAGGTAAAATTATCTTATTCATGATTAAATCCAAAAAGGAATATCAAAACTATACAATACATGTATTATATAATTGTGCAATCATTCATGATCTTATTTTAAGATCCCTTCAAATAATATCATTCCATTACTTTGTGGACCTTCCTCGCTCACTCATCCATTTCAACATCCCAAATCCCGCATCTTTTAACTGGTACATCAACCGAAATCCTTTGCAAATGGCAAAGTTATCTTTAGCCGTTTCTCTCATTTTATTTGTAAAAATACTACATATTCTTATTTTGGTTGAACGTGTGAAAACTTGGCCTTTGCAATGGTCTAATCTGGTCTACACAAGCAAGATAAACATTGTCGTTGATGCGACCGCTCACAAAATCTGAACAATTCAATAATCAACCCACAATAAATAAAGCAATAAAATCAAGTGTGGATCAAAATTTATTATAACTCTACAAATAATGTGTATAGGTGTAAATATGCTTAGAGGTGGAACCCAAGGGGCGAGGGGAGTAGAGCAAAAAATTGAAAAAAAGACTATGATTGTTTTTTGGTATTTTATGGTGATTTTTTTAATTTTTAGTGTGTTTTTATTCGTTAATTTTTTAGATTTGCGAGTTCTTTTTTTTTTAGAATTTTAGAATTTTTATATTTTTAGTTTTTATATTTTTAATTTTCTTTTTAATAAGTAGGTAAAAGATATATATATATAGATAATATAATAGATATATATATATATATTAAAGAAAAACTAGAAAAATGCCCTAGGTGTAATTATTTTTATTTTTTTAAGGGTATTAAAATATTTTAATATTTTTAGTAATTATATTAATAATAAAATAAGTAAATATATGTATAAATATACAACATAGACTAGTATATATATAAATATACCTATAAATACTCAAATGCATGAAATAAAGACTTTTTGTTTTTTTGGATTTTTAAAATAGTAATAAATGCAATGTTTTTGGATTTTAAAAATAGGAATACTAATTTGTCATGAAGAAAATATATGCAATTCAATAATAGAGCGGGTACTTAAAATATAATTCCTATAATTTTTAAAAATGGAATGATATTTTTAATTCAAGAAATATAATAAATAAAAAGGTAAGACTAGCGGGGACTAAAATGAAAATATAATTTACTAAAAATGCAATATAAAATCAAAATGCAATGTATAGTGGCCTCAACATAATTTTCCCATGACTATTTAAATCATTCCATCCTAGCAGGAGTACATATGCAATTTACAAAACATGACAGGGAATATATGCAAAATATCCTCAAAGTTATGAATTGGAACAAATATTTTAAGTATTGGATAATAACAACAAAGTTCAGGGAAGTCCCTGCAAAAAGCCCACCACCTCATGGGCACGTGAGGTGACGATGTGAATAGATTTTATTTAAGGTCAAATTATGACTTAGAAAGGGATGAATTAAATTTTATTTAATTTTTATTTAATGATTTTTATGAGACTATTTTTATTTGAATTTTTGGAATTTTTATCTATTTATTAAAAATCATGGAAAGTTGTTATTGGTTCTTAAAGAATTAGTTACAAAAGTAGTTACGTATTTTTTTATTAATATTATTTTCGAATTTTTGTTTATTTTTACTTTATTTAGTTCAAGAATTAGTTAAGATTAGTTATAGGATTTGCTAAGATTTTAAAGAGGGATTTTTATATTTTTATTGTTGAATTTATAAGCGTGTGTAGGTATTAAAAGTATATAAGATAAAACAATATATATAAAAGATATTTATTTATTTATTTATTTTTATTTTTTCAAAGTTGTGGAAATCAATTTTTATGTTTTAATAGGATTTTTTGATTTTTTTTTATATTTTTCTGTATTTTTATTTGGTTTTTAATCGAATTATTTTGATTTTTTTCATTTTTTTGTGCTTACAAGGATTGAATTGCAATTTTTAAGAAGTTAACAGAGTCCCTGTAAATATTGAAAACAGGCAGGATTGAAATTCAAAACATCCAAAACATCACGTTCTCCTGCATGTGCACCTTCAGCGGAGAGGACCTGCGAGGGTATATATGCAAAATTCGTTCGTCTCACGTGCTTCACACGTGCGAGCCATTTCTGTTATGCGCTAACAACTCTGAGATTGACGCGTGGCTCACTGGAGCTCGTCTGATGACACATGATCAAACGTCTCAAATTTGGGTGTGGAACGATGGTCCAGATGCAAACTGGAGCTAAGGTCTCTAATCGAATGTCTCTGGAGGTATCTCAAGGAACTGGGAAGAAGGCCTCCCCCAATGAACTTTGATCGTCAAATCTAGAGGCGCTCGTCGTCGGTTTTCTCTTCTGAAGGCTCTGGTAGCTTCGACTCGACCTTCCGCACAGAATGGGAATCAAACTCGTGGTCCGATGGACCTGATCGACAATCTGGACGTGAGTATTCTCCTGAGGTCGTTACAGGTTGTGTGACTGATCGAATCACATTTATGCGTGTGATCCAGTTCCTCGAACTCGCTTAGAAATGTCGCAGAGACATATGGTCTTCATGCAGGTGTTGAAGGAGGATCCTGGAGAGGCGATGATGCTCTGATGTATTGCGGAACATGCAGGTCTGAGGAAGGCTGCTCCTGAAAAACAAATCTAACTGAATCGAGGCTTCAGAGCATCAATTCTAGGTACTGTAGCAGAGGATGGAGTGAATGAAAGAGGCTTATGGATGTAAAGGAAGAGCCTTGAGGCTCTAGCCGTCGGACACGACCGGAGATGTCCAGATTTGAAAAGGAGGCGGAAAAATGGAAGACAACGATGAAGGTGGAAAATCGGATGGAATCGAACAATTTTGAATCAATCTTCGATTGAAAATAGAATGGAATGGTTGAGAAGAGAATCGGAGGAATTGAGAAGAGAATTGGAATGACAGAGGCAGAAATCTATTGGTAGAAAACTAACCTGGAGATGCAGAAGTTGATCGGAGATGGGTGTTGTCACCTGGGGAGGAGCTCGGAGGAGACTCATGGGTTATCGCCTCTACGTACAACGACATGGAGGCTTCGTGCGGCAGAGTTGGGCTTCACACGCATGATAGATCACGCCGGAGAAGAGGCCGAAGGCAGAGGCTGTCACCCTCTCTCTCAACGAAGCTTTCTCTCTCTCTCTCCCTCTCACTGTGAACTACACTCGAAGGTGGGAGTAAAAATGACGGATCCTCACGGCCTAGGCCCTAAGGGTCTATATATAGAAGTCAGAGGAGGGGGTTCATCGGAGTGAGGAGCTCAAGATTGGTGTTCGTTGACTAAACGAACTGGAGGTTAGAGCAGTTGGAGGAGCTCGCCGGGACCACTGGTCGTTAAGTCAATGATAAACGGTTGGGCGATGGCTGCCGGAGGTGAGGGTAGGCAGCGCGTGATTCTGAAGAAGGAAGAGGATGAATAGTGCCTGGGCGGGCACTGTTCATCCGTTGAATAGTCAACCGCCCAATTAGGTTTTAAATAAATAAATTAAATTTCTAATAAGTAAAATTAATTAAAAATAGAAATAAATAGGTTATTAATAACTAAATATTTTTAAAATAATTAATTAAATGAAATAAATATTTTTATGCGTTAACTTTTTTATAAATAATTTTTATTTAAATTATTAAATAAATATAAGATATGCTTATATAGTTATGATATACCTGTATTTGAGGAATTTTAATTTATTATTATATTATTTTTCTTTTTCTCTTTATTCTTTTATTTTGGATATAAAATAAGTGTTAGTTATATAATATTAATATTTGTGGTTAGAATGAGAATTAATTGGAATTAGTGGATATTTGCATGTATTTTACCAAGGATTTTAGCCAAAATGAAAGAACAAAGGCGATGAATCACGGATTCATCATTGCCCTATACTTTACCTTTGCTAGTCCCTTAACAAACACTTATTCTATAAATAAGTGCAAGCAAAAAGAAAAAGAAAAGGGAAAATAAAAGAACTTAGAACATGCTAGTTTCTTTAAACTGTATTTTACTTCGCCCAAAATTTGGAGCCTGGATTCAGACCTTTGGATTAATAGTGTGTCGGGACTCTATTAAAATTAGGATTCAAGCCTCGACAGCCCTCAAGTTCCACAAATCCTTATCTGGATTCACCTTAACAGCCAGCTCAGATCCACCTATCCATCACACAAACTTTTCATCTTTGAAAGCAATTTGACTGTGTATGAAAGGTTTTATCTCTTCCCGCTTTAAGAAGCGAAGGAACCACCCATCCAGCTACACACTCCCATTGAGCCCTTGTCCAGCAACTCAGTCCTCGAGGAGGGAGGTAATTCCTTCTGAGGTCAGGTCGTGTTGTGTCCGCAATCGAATATAGAAAGAAGATAGGAAGAATTGGAAGAGAACTAGAATTTGATCAGTGTAATCACATCTCCTGTGAAGCCTGGCCAGTTTAGCCAAGTCTCCACGAAGACTTGTAGGCTTTTCTGAAGCTCGGACCATTGTGGTCGTTTTTGTGATTGATGTATTTGACTTCTTTTTGGTAGAGAAAATTGTTGCACTGCATAGGTCTTTTGTGTCCCGACGGATATAGCATCTTTTCATTCCGCCCATTTTTTGGGGTCTTAGAAAAAAAATTGTGCCAGCAGATCCTTACCTCATCCGAAGCTTTATTTCAACACCAATCTCTCCCGTCTTTAGACATCATCACTGCCAGACAAGGATGGAAACGTACCACCAAAATGGATTGCCCTTCGCAGCCCCATACAGGTCGACCTAAGTGCAGAGTGCTAGAGCTCAGAATTGGTTCAAATGGAGAAGAGTTCGACGGATCACACTAGGTGTCCTACTTAGGCACTTTCAAGTTGAATTCTGAACACGGTCTCAAGGAACCCAAAGAATTAAGTCTACAAGACCTGAAGACTCTCAATTCCCGTTCCTAATAAAGTCCCTTTAGAATTAAGTGGTTTGAGGCCTAAACTAAGCTCCATCTCTCGGACTTAGATACATGCGGTTCAAGAATCAAACTTGTTCTGAAAAATATGAATGAATGCAACAAATATTTTTATGAAGTGATTTTTCGGATTAAATGCTTTAAATTGATGTTGAAGAATTTGCAAATTTTTATTGGATTTTAAAACTTCTTTTTTTTCAATTTTTAGGGGCCTTTTTGAAAAAGTTAGTGTATTAATTCGATTTACACAAAATTTACACGGATTTTGCACATTTTACAAAGGATTTTATACAACTTTTATACACAAAATTATACAACTTTTATACAAGATTATTATAAGGATTTTATTTTTCAAATTTTTTAAAGATTTTATCAAAGAATTTTACAACATTTTATATACAAAATTTAAGCTGTTTTTATAAGACATTTTTACGGTTTTCTTACAGCTTTAAAAAAAACAAAATATGCACCCATACTTTTAAAAAGCCTTATTATTACAAATACAATAAAGTACGAGTTATGGCTTCTAAAGTATATATAGTATATATATACGACCCCCCTATACTTAGGGTGAACTATGTCCTCATAGTGACCAAAGAAGCGGCAAAGGAAGACATAACTCGGGCTAAGTACAGATCGGTGAAAAGAATTCTATACTACAATGACTCAACGAATGAATGAATAGAAATCGATCATCTCCTCTATACTTAAGATCAAGTGATCTTAAGGATAGCGGACTCAAAACCAAAGATGATCGAGGTCAAAAGAATGTACACAACTCAACGGCTCGGCTTGTCCCCCCTATACTTAGGGTAAATATCCCTAAGTATAGAGACGAAAATCAAAAGGTGAGGGACAAGCGAGAGAGCAGACGAGACAAAAACCGACGACAATCAAAAGGGAAATGAGTGAGATCACCCCCCTGTACATAGGGTGAAGCACACCCTAAGTATAGGCAACGACAGAGGTGATCGAACAGAACGATACAAACAACAACACGGTGTCTACACCCCCCTATGCTTAGGATAAAGCACATCCTAATTATAGAAAAGCTAGATGAACCTAAGGGTGTAAGACAAACGAAAAGAAGAAAGAATGAAATCGAAAATATATACAAGTTGATCGTTGAAATTCAGGTATGAGATGCAGAGTTTAAGAATGAAGAGATCATCTCATATAAAATAGATTGGGGCAACCTCAACGGTCGGCGGTTCATGATCGAGAAAGGGTTTCAACCGCTGACCGTTGACCCGAAAGGTGGAATCAGATGACAACTCAGAAATATCGATGCTACCGTTGTTGTATACCTTTCGCACAAGATACATGCCTTTCCACTTGCTCTAAAGTTGCCCTGGAAACAATTTCAGTCTCGCATCGAATAGCCAGACTTTCTAATCAGGCTCAAACTGCTTGTGGCTGATGTGGGAATCATTCCACTCTTTCATCCGCTCTTTGTAATGAAGGCTACTCGTGAAGGCTTGATCTCTCAGCTCTTCCATGTCTACCAGTTCGGTTTGCCTTTGATCTCCCGAATCGTCTAGACCAAAAATCACTTCTTTCACTGCCCATAAGTATTTGTGCTTGACCTCAACAGTTAAGTGGCATGGCTTGCCATAAACGAGTCGAAAGGGAGATGTGCCTAATGGAGTCTTGAAGGATGTTCGATAGGCTTAAAGAACTGAGTCCAAAAGCTGCGACCAATCCTTTCGGTCTAGGCGAACAACCTTCTGCAAAATCGTCTTGATCTCCCTATTCGAGACTTCGGCTAAACCATTCGTCTGAGGATGATACGGAGTAGCAACCCGATGGTCTATACCAAACTCGTTAGCAAGTGCTCTTACCTTGTCGTTAATGAAGTGGCTACCCCCATTTGAGATCAGAACACGAGGGACCCCGAACCGCGTAATGATGTGCTTTCTCAGGAACTTGCAAACCGTGTTCGCATCCGCGGCTTGGGCAGGAATAGCCTCTACCCAACGACTTACATAATCCACGGATAAAAGGATATACTCGAACCCCTGACTTTTCGAAAATGGGCCCATAAAGTCGATACCCCATGCATCAAACACTTCACAGAAGTGAATCGGCTGCATCGGCATCATGTCTCTATGTCTGCAAGTGCCCATCTTCTGGCAGTCAATACATCTCTTTACGAATGCATGAGCATCCGCACCGAGCGTAGGCCACCAAAGGCCGGATTGGAGCACCTTTTATGCTGTCCTCTTCCCTGAATGGTGTCCTACAGCTTCTAATCGATGACAATACATGAGGACTCTTTGGTATTCCTCCTGAGGAATACACTTACGCCAGACGAAATCCGCTCCTTCATGATAAAGGACATGATCCTCCCAATGGTAGGACTTGGCTTTCACGAGGAAAGTCTCAAGTCTCTGTCTGGACCAACCTTGTGGGACTTTCTTAGCAACAAGAAAGTTCACAATGTCGGCATACCATGGCAGCGAGGCGACAGCAAGAATCGCCTCATCGGGGAAGGTCTCGGTGATTGGTGCATCAAACTTAGAAGTTTCAGGTGTTTCTAACCGGGAGAGGTGATCCACCACCACATTCTTGACTCCAGACTTATCCTTGATAACAATGTCAAACTCCTGGAGTAGAAGGATCCATCTGGTCAGACGCGGCTTTGAATCCTTCTTATCCATTAAGTATCGGATGGCAGTGTGATCAGTGAAGATTGTGACTTTGGAGCCTAATATGTGGGACCTAAATTTGTCTAAGGCAAATACTACGGCTACATTTCTTTCTCTGTAATCGTGTAATTCTGTTGCGTAGAATCCAAAGTTTTGCTAGCGTAGTGTATGGCATACGAAAGGTCATCCCTCCTCTGTCCCAACATATCCCAAACGGTAAAATCTGAGGCATCCGTCATGATCTCGAATGGAAGAGACCAATCAAGTGGTTGAAGGACAGGAGCCTCTACATCCATGTTCTTGAGAGTATTAAATGCTGAAAGACACTTATCATCGACTATAAACTCGATGTCTTTCGCAAGAAGATCAGAAAATGGTTGGGCAATTTTGTTGAAGTCTCATATGAAACGTCGGTGGAAATCGACATGCCCGAGGAAATACCGTAGTTGTTTCAAATTAGACGGTGGATTGAGTTTCTTTATGATATCCACCTTGGTCGGGTCCACCTCCATGCCCCAGTTGGAGATGATGTGACCAAGGACCGTCCCTTGAGTCATCATGAAATGACTCTTCTTCCAAGAAAGCACGAGGTTAACCTCCGTGCACCTCTGAAGCACGCGGTCTAGGCTAGAAAGGCAGGAATCAAAATCATCACCTTAGACTGAGAAATTGTCCATGAAGACCTCCGAGATATCTCCTACCATGTCCGTGAATATCGAAAGCATGCACCTTTGGAATGTAGCTGGAGCATTACATAATCCAAAGGGCATCCGTTTGAAAGCATACGTTCCGAACGCACAAGTGAATGTTGTCTTTTCTTGATCTTCTGGAGCAATGGACACTTGATTATATCCTGAGTACCCATCAAGGAAGCAATAATGGCTCTTCCCGGCTAACCGTTCGATGATCTGATCGATGAACGGTAGCAGGAAGTGATCCTTCTTGGTCGCTTGATTCAAACGTATGTAGTCCACATAGACGCGCCAAGAAGTCGGTACTCGGGTAGCGATCTCCTCTCCATCCTCGTTGATCACTGTCGTGATACCTGTCTTCTTGGGTACCACATGCAAAGGACTAACCCATTTCAAGTCGGAGATGGGATAGATAAAATAGGCGCTCCACCACTTAGATATTTCCTTTATAACCACCTCTCAAAGATTCGGGTTCAGCCTGCACTGAAACTCACGAGATGGCTTGGCGTCATCCTCGAGAAAGATGTGGTTGGAGCAGAGAGCCGGACTAATCCCATGGAGATCGGCTACCGACCATCCGATCGCCTTGTAGTTCTTTTTAAGAATCGCCATCAAACGGGATTCTTGATCTTCGGTCAGATTGGAAGAGATAATGACTGGAAACATTTTGGATTCACCCGCAAGGAATCGGTACTTCATGTTCTGAGGTAAAGGCTTAAGCTCAGGGGGAGAAGGAGCAGGGAGGGTGGGTTTGATTAGAGCCTGGGTGTAGGCTGCTAGATCGATGTGTGTGAACTCTACCTGCTCTGACTCAGAAAGATCTAGAGATGTTTGGATGTTCTGATTTGATTCAGTCTCCAGGTTGGTTGTAGGCTCTGTGATGGAGTCTGAAGTGATAACAATTCGGCGAAGCACTGCCAATCAGCATCGTCGGAATCGGAATGATCTGTGGGTGACTGACAGCTATGAGTGTTCACTTCTGACTCGGAGGGATATAGAATGTCTGAATGATCTGAAAATATCTCAGAATCGTCACTGTCAAGAGTTTCGATGTTCAGTTCTAGGATTGTGCTCTCCAACCTCCCATCCTCGGATATCTAAATCTCGGATTCGACTGAAGGTGGAATGAAAGATTGGGCACTAGGTTCGGCCCAGACGGCCTCATCATCGGTTTGTATAAAGTCACAATCCTGATGACTGTTGGGCTCGTCATCAGATGCTCACTCTGATCCAGCTACTCTAGAGTTCTGATCTTGGATCGTCTCTATATGTATACTTTCACCCTGGATGCGAAGGTACACCTTCCCGGTACCATAATCGGAAACAACCTTCACTGTAGCCAGAAAAGGTCATCCTAATATGATCGGTGTATCGGTCACACACTCAAAGACCGCCATGTCTAACATGATGAAGTCCACTGGGAATTACAAACCCTGAATGGTGACGATAACGTCTTCGATTAAACCCTTAGGTCTCTTGACCGATCTGTTGCAAACTGCAAGACCGTTCGGCTTGGTCGAAGAGGCCCGAACTCGAACTTATCGAGTAAGGAAGATGGAAAGAGATTAATCGAAGATCTGCTATCTAATAGAGTCCAATCAAAAGTCTGATCGAGGATCTCGCATCTGACATACGGGGCTCCCATATCTGATCTCTTGGCTGGGAGTCGATTCTGAAAAGCATAACAAGTCTCCTTGGTCAGCACATGGATCTTAGAACAGTGATTACGCTGCCTCTTCTTTCTGCGGACTGTGGTCCATTCTTTTAAGCCTTTCTGAAGAAGAGGTATGTGTGCCAAGGCTTCTGAAAGAGTGAGTTGGATTGTAAACTTCTCGAGCATCTCTTTCGTCAGATCATTCATTTGGATCATTTTAAGGTTTTCTTTTTTAGCGCCTTTTCCTAAGCAGATTGCTTTGGGAAAAGGAATCTGTACATCCTCCGGGTTAGTCTGTACAATCAGAGGATCAAAAGAAGTAGAAGCAAATGTTTTTGCAAAACGGGAACTGACTTTCTGTGAAGTATCCGAAAGAGCAGGATCTAGATCAAAAATCTTTTTATTTCTTTTTCGATTTCTTCTATTATGTACTTTTTGGTGATTTTCTATCATCATCACTAGAAACAAAGAACAGTTAAGAAGCCACATCGGCATTCGCCTCTGGCTGCTCTTCAAACTTGGTGGCTTCAGCACCACCATCTCCATCGTCAAAGGTTGCGGCTTCAGCACCATCATCAGTGTCTTCTACATGCTCGCTTGTGTTATCTGAAATATCTTCCTTGAGCCTAGTAGAGTCTCCGCCTACTAGAATCCTACCACTTCTAAGAGAGATGAAGCCAGTGTCATCATAGTAAATATAGTCATCGGAGAATACCTGTGATTGGAGGGTGGGCTCTGTCAAATCTACCTGCTCAGACTTTCGCTTCAGGTTGTTCGGGTTGGGCTCTATCTGGGCAGGCAAGGCAGACTTCCCCTTGATGAGATCGGTGACATGGGTTTTGAACTCATCCATTTCTCGCCTAAAAGATGCATGTTGATCAGTGATCAGGTTAGCGAGATAGTCTAAAGTTGGGTTGTAATGGAAAGGTCCATAAGACCCAGATGAGTCGCCTCGGTGATACTGAGGCTGCTGCGGAGCTGGCTGCTGCTGTAGAGGATACTGCTGTTGTTGCTGAGGCTGGTAAGTGCTCTGCCTCCACTAAGGTTGCTGATACTACCGAGGTTCGTAAAGTTGTTGCTGATCTCTATTCAGCCCCAATGGTGCCTGCAGTTGCTGATGGGAAGAGGCACCTCCTGTCGACCAACGGAAACCAGGGTGATCTCGACGGATCCCTGGTTGCTGTGGACGATCGTACCAAATCCCATTGACCTCGGTCAATGGCTCATGCATCTCAGAGTATGCTGGGGGCATGGATGCCAAGGGCTGATCGCTCTGATACACCACCATATGGGTGTCAGACGATGATGTCTGCTGGAGTTGCAGGTACGTCGAGGGATGATGAGCAGGCTCAAAATGCACATGGTAGATGTGTTGTACTGGAAGCCTCTGAAGTATACCTCGATCTCGGCTACCTGAGTCAGCATGTGATCTTGAAGACTGGTTGGACTCTGTATGTAATTCTTGAAGGCACATAATCTGTGTCTTCAGATCACTCAGGCATCTCTCAAGCTCGTCAATCTTATCGAGCTTGTCTAAGTTCTGGCACTTCTTTTCAATGATTTCCATTCGATCCAACTTCTGGCAAATGATCTGCATATCAGCTGATGGAGATTCTAAAGGAATAGAAATGGCAGAAGATGAATTGCCTTCTATCTGTGCCACTCGGGAATGCTGGTGGTATGTCGGTGGTTTTGTTTTGTTATATGCTCGAGTCTGAGACATCGTGGTGTAGTTCTCTACCATTTTTTCGTAAATGGCCTAGACTCGGTCTTCGTGCATTGAAAAATACGAACCACCACAAGCGGCATTCACCAGTCCCTGTAATTCCGATGTCAGCCCACTGAAGAAGCTCCGTACAAGAGTCGGCTTCGAAAGGTCGTGGTGGGGACACTGATCAATGAGCTCTTGAAATCGGTCCCATGCCTCATGGAACTGTTCGTTCCCGATCATGGTGAAGTTACTGATCATGGCTCTAGCAGCATTCATTCGACCTAGTGGGGAATATTTGTTCAAATACGCAGTGCGTAGCTCCTCCCATGTCGAAACGTATCTCCCTAGGTGTTTCAGTCAGTAGGCTGCTCGGTCAACGAGGGAGAAAGGAAACGCGATCAACTTGATCATGTCCTCGTTCACGTGCGCATCATGAACCATGCTGCAGATAAGCTCAAATTCTTGAAGGTACAAGTGCAGCTCCTCAGTAGAAAGCCCGTGAAATTTGGGCAACAGCTAGATCGTCTGAGGCCGGAACTCAAAGTTCCTGTGGATGACGGGGGAGACGGATCCATCGGTGGGTCGTAGTAACTCCATGGTTGTAGAGCTATTGCATCGTGTGGTTCGGGTCCTCTGGAGGTCTCTCTGGTCCATCTTGCGGCTCATGATCCTCAGGTCTCGGATTCTCAGCTGCAGGTTGGTCTCGTTGTGGGCGTAACTGAGTCAGATCAGCCCTGACATCGTTCATCATTCTACCTTGCTCCCTAATCTGATTCTGTATTGCCTCAAGGGAAGAAAGTAGATCGTTGTTGATCACAACCTGATCTATGACGACAGAAATTGTTTGCGGTCCTTTACCACCCATGTCGTCTGGAAAGGAAAAAGAATCTAAATCAGGCTCTGCCAAATCAATGTGTAGCTGTTGCTGATTATTTGGAGGTGATGATGGTAGAGAATGAGTAGGAGAAGAAATCGACGATGAGCTTCCGGGGTGAGAGTCACACCTGGAAGGAACAACTCGAGTGGATTTTGGTTCGGGACGAGTGTCATCCTGAACCGATTTAGATGAACGAGTTGGCTCGCGAGAAAGAGAATCAGTCAGAGTCGACCGGAGCGATCGCCTTCCCATAATCTTGATGAAGATTAGTTGATCAGATCTCAAATATTAGACTCACGCCGCAATCAAACACAAGACAAACCCCAAGTTCACCAACGCAACCCTGGTGACGACCGTAAGAGTTCGGTCATTTATCTTTTCGATTTTATGGTTGTTTGGCAAACAACGTTCTCTCAAATTCACGAGATTAGATAGGTGCCCGAGACTTCGACGTCTTACTGTCTCGAGTTCTCACCAGAACTCACTTAGTCTCAGCCATTATGGAAGTAAGTACGGACTGTTTCCGGCGACCCGTGTTACTTTAGGACGGAGCCTTACGCAGTGTCCTCTAAACCTTCCACTCTACTAAGTGAACTCGGACCGTTTCCGGCTACCCGAGAGCACCCACTGAAGATAAGGTGGATTAAGGCGTGAACTAAGTAGTATTTCGATAGAAGGCCAGACTTAGAATGTGTCGTCTCTCTCTCGCTGATCTGGAGATGAGATCTGGTATGTATTTTTTAGGGATTGCTCTCCCAACTAGTGGAGTCATTACGTTTATTTTATGATCAGGTAGATTAGCAGTCCCTATTTAAATATTCTATTTTCACTTTTTTGGATATTTTCAGATAAATCGTCTATTGTATTTTTGTTTTTGGGATCGGACCTTGATACAAACACCTAGGTGTCGAATCCTAAGCAAACATCTAAGCTACAGTTATGCAGAGAAGGGAAAATCGTGAGAATCCAAACAAGCACTTATCTCGAAAACTCGCTGAAAACCGTCGAGAAAAATCACGATCGAAAAAGCCGCGGTGGGTGCCCTGCTCCCCCAGGAGTACAACCCTGGTGAAATAGACCCCGAAGAAAGATACAAGTTGGGACGCCTTTACGAGGCCCCTTTCTACGACACTTTTTATGTGTTTTTTTACAAGAATTTACAAAAATTCTAAACTACTCGATTTTGCAGTTCTGAGTTGCACTGCTCAAATCAGAAACAAGAAACCGTGAGGTCAGAGAAATGAAATCGTGAAAATAAAATCTAATCCTAAGGTCTTTGCGATATGTCCTAGCGCTGCCTCTCCAGCAACGGCGGCATCTGAAAAACACGTCACCCGGCCTTCTTCTGAACTTTTGCAAAAAGAGATAGAAAAGAGAATGCGCGGTCGTTGTATCGACCGGGTGGGTTTGTCAGAAAAAGATTAAGGGTTAGTTAATCTTCTTTATTTTATTTATACTCCATAACTTAATGTATAGCGGTTAAGTACGTGAGTGTTGAACATAGGGAGGCAAACTGCTGAAACTAGGGAAAACTATGGTTTTTATTTTCTTTTTCAGGATTTTACTAATTTTTTTAGTTGATTTTAAGTTGAGTTAATGGAGTATACTAATTTTTATATTATTTTGATCTACCTAGAATAAACATAGGTATCTATATGCAAAATTTGAATTTTCTTTTGAATTTTATGATGTTTATTTTATTTTAGACATTCTGTGAATTTTTATATATTTTAAAAGAATTATTAAAATTTTTATTTTGATTTAAAATGTGTGACGAGTTTCATCTAAAGGTAGAGTACCTAAGTGAATAGATGTTATTTAAGGTCAAATTAAGACTTGGAAAGAGATGAATTAATTTTTATTTAATTTTTATGTAATGATTTTATGAGACTATTTTTATTTGATTTTTTTGGAATTTTTGTCTATTTATTAAAAATCTTGGAAATTTGTTATTGGTTGTTAAAGAATTAGTTACAAAAGTAGTTATGTATTTTTTATAAATTTTATTTTTCGAATTTTTATTTATTTTTACTTTAATTAGTTCAAGAATTAGTTCTGATTAGTTATAGGATTTGTTAAGATTTTTAAGCGGAATTTTTGTATTTTTATTGTTGATTTTATAGGCATTTGTAGGTATTAGAAGTATATAAGATAAAATAATATATATATATAAGATATTTATTTTTTTATTTACTTTTAGTTATTTTTATTTTTTTAAAATTGTGGAAATCAATTTTTATGTTTTAATATGATTTTTTATTTCTTTTATATTTTTCTGTATTTTTATTTTATTTTTAATCGAATTATTTTGATTTTATTTTTTTTGCTTACAGGGACTGAATTGCAATTTTTAAGAAGTTAACAGAGTCCTTGTAAATATAGAAAACTGGCAGGATTGAAATGCAAAATGTCCAACACATCACGTTCTCCTGCACGTACATCTTCAACGCAAAGGACCTACGAGGGTATATATACAAAATTCGTTCGTCTCACGCGCTTCGCACGCGCGAGTTGTTTCTCTTATGCGCTAATAGCTCTGAGATTGACGCATGGCTCACTGGAACTCATCTGATGACGCTTAATCAAATGTCTCGAATTTGGGCGCAGAACGATGGTCCAGATGCAAACTGGAGCTAAGGTCTCTGATCGAACGTCTTTGAAGGTATCTCAAGGAACTAGGAAGAAGGCCTCCCCCAATGAACTTCGATCGTCAAATCCGGAGGCGCACGTCGGCAGTTTTCTCTTCTGAAGGCTCTGCTAGCTTCGACTCGACCTTCCGCACAGAATGGGGATCAAACTCATGGTCTGATGGACCTGATCGACAATCTGGACATGAGTATTCTCCTGAGGTCGTTACAGATTGTGTGACTGATCGAATCGCATTTATGCGTGTGATCCAGTTCCTCGAACTCGCTTAGAAATGTCGCAGAGACGTATGGTCTTCATGCAGGTGTTGAAGGAGGATCCTGGAGAGGCAATGATGCTCTGATGTGTTGCGAAACATGCAGGTCAGAGGAAGGCTGCTCCTAAAAAAACAAATCTAACTGAATCGAGGCTTCAGAGCCTCGATTCTAGATACTGTAGCAGAGGATGGAGTGAATGAAAGAGGCTTATGGATGTGGAGGAAGAACCTCGAGGCTCTAGCCGTCGGACACGACCGGAGATGTCCAGATTTGAAAAGGAGGTGGAGAAATGGAAGACAAAGATGAAGGTGGAAAATCGGATGGAATCGAACAATTTTGAATCAATTTTTGATTGAAAATAGAATGGAATGGTTGAGAAGAGAATTGGAGGAATTGAGAAGAGAATTGGAATGACATAGGCAGAAATCTATTGGTAGAAAACTAACCTGGGGATGCAGAAGGTGATCAGAGATGGGTGTTGTCGCCTGGGGAGGAGCTCGTAGGAGACTCCTGGGTTATCACCTCTACGTACAACGACACGGAGGCTTCGTGCGACAGAGTTGAGCTTCACGCGCACGATAGATCACGCCGTAGAAGAGGCCGAAGGCAGAGGCTGTCACCCTCTCTCTCAACGAAGCTCTCTCTCTCTCCCTCTCACTGTGCACTACACTCAAAGGTGGGAGTAAAAATGACGGATCCTCATGGCCTGGGCCCTATGGGTCTATATATAGAAGTCAGAGGAGGGGGTTCATTGGAGAGATGAGCTCAAGATTGGTGTTCGTTGACCGAACGAACTGGAGGTTAGAGCAGTTGGAGGAGCTCGCCGGGACCACTGGTCGTTAGGTCGACGATAAACGGTTGGGCGAAGGCTACCGGAGGTGAGGGCAGGCAGCGATTCTGAATAAGGAAGAGGATGAACAGTGCCTGGGCGGGCACTGTTAATCCGTTGAATAGTCAACCGCCCAATTAGGTTTTAAATAAATAAATTAAATTTCTAATAAGTAAAATTAATTAAAAATAGAAATAAATAGGTTATTAATAATTAAATATTTTTTAAATAATTAATTAAATGTAATAAATATTTTTATGCATTAACTTTTTTATAAATAATATTTATTTAAATTATGAAATAAATATAAGATATGTTTATATAGTTATGATATACCTGTATTTGAGGAATTTTAATTTATTATTATATTAAAGATTTCATTTATATTGATCTAGGCATAAATAAATAAGATAAATAATTAAAAGAATAAAATTTTAAATTTTAAGGAAAAAAATAAATCTGAAATAATGTAAAAGCAGTTGTACATGTATACCAATATGGTCCCAAAACCCAACTTTTGCGTCTTAACTCTGATTTTAACGAAACCACATTCATTTGATAGATATTTTTATAAAATGAACTTTGAAAGTGAGTACATTCAATTCGGAGCTCGTATGGCTGAGTTATGCAGTTCGGAAGTTCAGCTTTGCAGCTTTTAGGGTTTGAGTTTTATTGGTATTTATTAATGATTTTTAATAAGCTATATTTTTTTCTCCTTATTTTTATACAAATTACTCCATATTTTTTGTGAAGATTTTCTATGAAGAAAGTATTTACATGGTGAAAAATGGGTAAATTATATTTTTTGTCTTGATTTTCTTGATATTTTTATAAGTAGTGATCCTTATCTCCCCCTACTTATTTCTTTGTCGACCTCGTCAATATTGACCTGGTCTCGAGGTTAGGATCAGTTTGCATATCTTCTATATACAACCTTCTTTTCTTTTATTTTTATTTTTCTCTTTATTCTATTATTTTGGATATAAAATAAGTGTTAATTATATAATATTAATATTTGTGGTGAGAATGATAATTAATTGGGAGTAGTGGATATTTACATGTATTTTACCAAGGATTTTAGCCAAAATAAAAGAATAAAGGGGATGAATCACGGATTCATTAATGGGAAGTAAAAGAAGCCATAGTAAATGAAGTGGGGGCCTTAGGCGGGTCAGAGAACGAATGGGATGCGGTGATCAAGGTCTTTTGAGTTAGCTCAGATGAACTATGACTTTCAAATTTCACGAAATAAAACGTAATTTTAACTAAAACTAAAACCTAAGCTATTCTAATTTAAGCTATAAGAATAGAAATGAGTTACAACTAGGGCACTACCTTAGAATATGAAGGAGCCACAGGAGTTCCACCGCTGGTGGCCGGTGATGCCTGGATATCAGCCTCCACTCCTCTTCCTCCATGCCAACGGGTCCGGCAAGACTCCTGTTGTCACCAAGAAGCTACAAGGCATGAGAGTTGGGGATTTTGACAGGCTAAGGGGGATCAAAATTCAAAATGGCTCTGGAGAGTGAGTTGTATACACTGGAGACTTTGACCGAGACAACGACCTGCTACAGAGCTACATTGATCGAGGAATCGATGTGACATGAAAGTCCGAGGATTGAGGATCAAAAGTCAAGAAGGAATCGAGGCAAAAAAATGAAAGAATTAGAGTGGAAAAATCGAGGAAGATGGACGAATAGGCATGCCATACGCAAATCTAGGGAGGAGCAGGGAGTTGATCGGGGTCAACTCTGACCGTGCCCCATTGGTCCACGTAGGACAGAAGAAGAAAAATCCAAAATTAAAAACCTTTATTAATTCAAATTAAATTAATAAATGATTTTATTAATTTTTAGTTAAAACATAAAAATATGTATTGATTTATGTACAATTTATGGTGATTTTTATTTATTTTACGACTTTATTTATTATATGTTACTTTTTAAAAGTACAAATACATTTATATTTACATATATAGTATGCATTTTATTTTAATTTTTTATTTTAAATTTTATAATTTATCTACATAACTTATATATTTATAACTTATTTAAATACATACAAATATTTTTTATTGTATTTTTCTAAGGTGATTCGTACACTTACATAAATATAAGTATTTATTATATAGGTATATGTATGTGTATTTCATCTATGTATCTTTGTATGCTTATTTATTTTATTGTATTTTAATGACTTCTCTTCGCCCTTGTAGGGAGGAGATCCTCGCATCTTTGGGACCCTCGACATCTATAGTAGAATGGAGAAAAGCTTCACAACAAGAGCAATGAAAAACCACACCTGATCGACTTTAAAATCCCTACAAAAGAAGCAGAGAAAATGTATTGGTTGTTGTATAGACCAGGTGAGTTTTACCAGAAAAGATTAATTTTTGGTTAATCTTCTTTTATTTTATTTATACTCCTAAACATAAGTGTATATCGGTTAAACACAGGAGTGTCGAACTCAGGGAGGCAAACTGTTGATAACTAGCTATAGACAAACTAAGGTAAATGGTTTCCTAAGGGAATTTTCTAAATTTTTATTTTATTTTTAAGAACTTTTATATTGTTTTATCAATTTTAAGGTATTTTATTATTTTTTTATTATATTAGAAAATATTTTGTAATTTTTATTTGTTTAATTTTTAAATTATTCTTTTGGTTTTTATTTTTTTCCTTTTTATGGATTTTTAAAAGGTATTTATTATTTTATAGATTTTATTATATTTTTAATAATGAAAACAATATAAGTATTAAAAAAAGATTCGTATTTTAAATTTTTAAAATCCAAAATAGTGAGAAAAACTTTTTATTTTATTTTTATTAGAAAGTAGATGAAATTATCTTTAAAATGATAGATTGTGCATTTTTAAGTGATTTGTATTTATTTAGTTATGATTTTCTAATATTTTTATGAATTTTGTATTTTTTATTGACTTTAATATTCAATTTTATTTTATTTTTTGTTTATTATGCAAAATACAATAAAATATAGTAAAGATATTTTTTATTAGATTTTCAATGTAGTTTTTTTTTATTTTTTTAGATTTTTAAAATTTGTTAGAATTTTTAATGTTTTATTAATTTATTTAATGTTAGAAGTCTTTTTATTTTTTATTTTTATTTTTTATTTTTGTTTTTTATTTTTATGTAATTTGTATTTTTTTATTATTTAGGTTAAGTAGGATTATACAGTTAGGGGTATATGTGTAATAAGGATGGAAATTAAGGTTCTGCGTGTAAAACGGAGAATTGGAGGGGGTTCCAATGCAATTTGACCACCAATCACGTGCTATCCGCGTGATGCTTCCAAAGATCGGGACATGTGCTCAATATCAAAATCGTCGAGGCTAAATCTGCAAAATCGTCAAAAAACTGCCACGTACGTGCAAAGCACGTATGTCGCTTAAATATAAAGCGTCAACACGACGCATGTCTAATTACGTGTTGTGTTGTGAGTGATGAAACCCAATTTCATCATCACAATTTCCATTTATTAACCCCCTTGCTTAAGCTATTTGTCAATAAAACCCAGTTAATGTCATGTAATTATCAGAGTCCTTAATAAAATAAAATCCACAAAAAAATGGCGAAAATTAAAATCCGTGGTATTTTTAGCCTTAAAAATACCCTCCAAAATAGTTCGAGTCTTTGTTTGATCTCATCTCCAGTTTTGGTCAACATGAAACTTGTAGATCTCATCGAGATCTACAACTTTCATGTTTTGAGTTTTCTCAAATTCGACCAATATCACCCTCATATTTAAATTTTCCTCTTGGAATAACCTGATTGGGCCACGTGGCCCGTTCTAGGTGAGCCACGTGGCCCGCCCACCTTTGTCCTATCCGCCCCTGTCCTCCGCCGTTGGATATTCTTCTTGATCCAACGGCCAGCTGCCCTCCACGTACACCCTTCCTCTTACACATCGGATCACCTGCAGAACTCATCACATCCACTCGTTAGCGCCCTGCGCAGAGCACGCCACGTGGCAGCTCGTAGTCCGCTTGATCGCGCCCCCGATCTTCCATCACAGCCGCTAGCTCCGCACCAATTCTCGACCCTTCGATCTGCCCTCCATCCCATCGTGGCCGTCCGTTGGCGCTTAACCTCCAGAGCGACACGTGCCAACTCTGCAACCCTCGGATCACACAGTCAATATCTAATCCACGCCGCCCTTTCGTGCACCGCTCCCCACCGTGGGATCTCCAGATCCAACGGCGAGATGGTCTTCGTCAACCTGCAGCTCCCTCCTCTTTCACACGATCTCCACATCGCACGACCTCTTCGCCCTTTCCATTATCACGTCATCTCCGACCACCATCTCCACCAGATAACACCCCCACGACGTTCCTCCACCATCCAGCTTATTCGCCAGCATCTCCACTACCCTTAACTCTCCTCCAGTCACTCCACACTTCCCTCGAAAACCACGCCCATCACCTTACCAACTGTCGAGCTCGATCTTCAAATACGCCGCCCCCGCCACCTATTTCCCTTGTCCACCTTTACGCGGGGAGGGGCCCAGCCCTCCTCCGCCTCCCTGTGACAGGGGGAGGCGGAAGGATCGAGCGATGATGACCTTCTCCCCCGGTGAAGACCCTCCGACCTCCATGGCGGAGCTGCGGTGCCTCGCGACCGCTCGAGCTGCTCCGCCTAGCTGCGGAGTCCAGCGAAGACCCGGGCATCCCCCGTGATGCCCAGCCCAAGCTTCCGCTCCATCCCCGACGTCAAGTAAGTCCTCTGATCCCTTTTGTATTTTTCTTTTATTTTCTCGTAATTTCGTAGGTCGATACACCCCCTCTCTCGCTCCATTGTTCACCTCCTTAGCTCCGCCTCTACTCCATCTTTCACTCGCCTACATCCGATCACTTCTCCGTCCTTTGCAGCCCCAGACCACCTCCATCCATCTCCTCCGCCCTCGCGGCGGAGGAGCTCCGAGCTCACACGTTCTCCGCCCTCCGAGCTCCCAATTCACTCACGCACATGTTTCCCTACGCTTCGGCTATGCGTTACTAATCTGCAGTTCCTCGAAGCTCACAATTGCCGGAGCTCTGTCGGAGCCGACTTCATCGACCTCGCAGTTGTCATCTGAGCTCCGATGACCGACGTCAGAGGCTCCTGGACCTTACCCGAGCTCCTATCTTCCTCGACGTTCATCCAAGGAGCTCAGGGGAGGTCTGTCGTGGCTGAGATGGAGTGGCGAAGGAGGAGCTCCTTCACCGGAGTTCAGAATCCGCCGCCGGCTACAGAGGAAGAAGGAGGAGCAGTAGCCGTTGGATGATCCTCATCCAACGGTCAAGGCGCAACCATGTCATCAACCAGAGGAGCCCCGAGTTACCGTTGGATCCTAATGATCCAACGGTCCAGAGCTATCCACGTCGTCACTCCAGGAGCGCACAGCAGCCTTCCGATTACCATGATCGGACGGACCACATTCAGCCACACGGTGATACCAGAACCGCTCCCAGCCCTCGTCCTCGACCCTCCAGGCTTGGAGCTCCCGAGCCGCATCCGAGCCAGCTACAGAGCCTGCATGGAGCTTCGAACCATACGAGCCGACCTGAAGCTACCCTGAGCCTCTACCGATCCTCAGCCTTGTTCCGAGCCTTGAGAAGCACGTGCCTGGCACGTGCTCTCTGGGTAAATTACACAGAGGTCCACCAAAGTTCTTCAATTTGCAGAACGGTCCTACATCTCGTGCAGCGTGCGTACACAGTGGGTAATTTGCAATGAAACCCTCGCGGGTTTTCAAATTTGCAAATATGTCCCTGTGCGTGTGGTTTATTTATAGGGAAGGCCCCGCTCCTTATTTTTATTACATTTTAGTCCCTCCCAGGGACCTGTCTGCACTTTTATTTTCATGTTTTCTTTCAGTTATGCCCTTGGCTTCTTTTATGCATATCTTGTGCTACATATATCTGATTGAGATGATTTCAGTTTCATTTTGAAGCTCTTCTCGTCATCTTTCTTATGGCATGCTTAGATTTTAGTTTTGACACTATGATCTGTAATGCACTATTTGATTAACTAAGTCTCCAGATTTCTATGTTTATCTTGCCTAGATGCTATATAGATGTAGAGTGCTTCATTATTCGACTATGTTTGACTCACATTTTTTTATGGCTCAAGTAATTATCATTTCGGGCATATTATTTGCTTTGCATTCGCATTTAGTTGCTTGATAAAATAAAATAAAAAATGCATGTTTACTTTTGCTTTAACGCATTGTCTTGTTGTGTCCTTCTTGCATGCTTTGACCTATATATGTCTTTAACTCAACACTTAATTAGATAGATAAAAATCCGAATAATTCGAGAAAGGCTCGTGTCCCTGAGTTCAACCTTGGTATCTTGCCAAGTAAAAAAATATATGGCCATCTCATTTTGATTGATATATACATATTTAAATGAGATGGTCTTTTGATGAGCCCATCTCGGCCCGACTGCGATGATGATTCCAAGTGCTAATTCAGCACTCTTAAAGGGCTGATTTTGCGGCTCATCAAATGGCGCTGCTGCTGGGGATACGGCTCATTTCTCATATTTTTTTGGATTTTTGTTTATTTAATTTAGTGTTCATTTTATAGGTCATTTTGTTCATTTTGCATTATAAAATTTTTCTTTTTTATTTGATCTCTAATCCTTGTTTCTCTGGCTGGGCCCTTGATCAATCAAGGAGGCGAGGAGTTGGTGTCTCCCGCTGCAAGGAACCGCAGGAGCATGCTTGGAGCACATAGAAAAGAAAGGAAAAAAATTGTCTCGCATTGTTATTTTCATACTTATAATAATAATCCGTCTTTTACAGCGGTCTTCGATCGAAAACTCGCGAGTGTAATCGAACGACCGTGGTTGTGTGGGGATCGTCCCCACTTGAGTGTCGACCTAGGACCAGGCACGCGGCTCTTCGAGCTTAGTTTACAGTCATCATTTTTTTTCATGTGCTTGCTCGTAGGTAGGACACACCTTAATTCAAGACGCACATAATCTCGCCTCACTTAGCTAAAATTAATGGATATCATTTCCCGCTATTAGAAGCATGATTAGGTGTGGCTTTTATCGACTTGCATACATATTGACTTTTGTTTTCGAAACGGCCCAAGTTTTTCACGGATTTATCGCCAAGTCATTGCATGATTTCTCGCTTAGCCTAGATCGCGGTTTTATCGAATACGCGATTTTTTCTTGATTTCTCTTTCCTAGCTTGATCACCTAGGTTAATGGAAAATGGGAATGAACAGTAGATGATGATTTCTTGATTTATGTGCTAACCTTAATTCAGTGACAACCACAAATAATAACTGAGACTGTTAATTGCAAGTAAAACCAAAAAAATGGAGTAAAACTTTGGTTTTGGGAGAGCAACACCCTCGTTTATGCATTGATTTCACTTAACATTTTTCTCCGCATAAAATATCTAATGTTTTATCACCAATAAAACCGACAAGATGATAAACCAACCTCGGTTGGTTTCATGTGTGAGTTGGTGAACCTGAGGGTCTTGCTTGCTTGATTGAGCCTTGTTTGCTTTGATACACTCCCCAGAACCTTAGTCACTCAATCCATCTCCGTAGATTCATCCGCTCATCTGTACATCCATCCATCTTCTTCGTTCCCCTTGGGTCCCTCCCAACGTCAAATTCCATCTTTATACTTAGGCTAATCTCAGCCTTAGTATAGGGGGGACCCGAGTCCCTGTGATTTTCTCTACTCTCCTTTCCTTGCCTTTATACTTAGGTTATTTCTAACCTAAGTATAGGGGGAACCCCTCTTAGCTCTGTATATTCCTATATATTTAAATGGACCTATGTACTTGTAACATCTAGTGCTATGAGGACATAGTAAAGTTTAAGAATAGGGGGTATACCGTATATACCGTATACTTACTTTAGCTATAATCTAAAAATTTTGAAAAAATTAAAATTTTTTGGCTAAGGTAAAATTCTTTGGACTAAGAGAACTCAAATGTTTTTCACGGCTTTTCTATACTATGTTACGCTATTTTGATAAAAATATTTTCGAAAATGATTTTTCCTTGTTTTGAAAAAATCTTTTGAAAATGTTTTGAAAACTTTTTATTTGTGTGACATGGTTTTGAATAATCTTTTATCTCTTTTCAAGGAAAGTTGAGTCTAACTTGTGTTTTAACCTTTAAATTAAAATCCCTAAAAATGAGAAAAACCCAAAATCTATTAGGAGTTGTTAGTGACTATAAGCCCAATTAAGTAGCCGCGTTCAGTGAGGGTTCGCCCTTAGCAGATTGGATGGTTTAGAGGATATCCCGCAAGGCCCCGTCCTCAAGCAACGGGCTTTGGCCTGTACTTACATCCATACTGGCTGAATGTAGATGCTTAATTGAGTTTAGGCAGTCCTAATATCTCTTGAAGACCAAAAAAAATCTTGTTTTTGAATGAAGAAGTTGGATTAATCCTCTACACTTACACTTTTACCCAGGATCTGAAATGATCAAGGAGACTTAGCTTGATGAGGTCTTTGAGATTTTTGGTTAACCAGCCATAGCCATCAAGGTCGTAGACTTAATCATCCGCATTCCCCTAGATTTCTAGATTTGCATGCAATATTCCATGCTTAGTCTCAGACATAAAGAATATGCTCAGCACATCACATGCACGACTGCGGTTTTCGATGAGATGAGTTGATTTTTCACCTAAGGGATTGGGATGAGGAATTCGAATTTGGATTTGATTTAATGATGCTCGAGGATGGGATAAAATCTTTGGAGGCTTCATGAAACCTGAGTGTCAGCAATATTAGCCAGTATGAGAACTTGGTTCTTATACTAATCTCTTGATATTGACCTAAATGCCAGGGTGTGAATAAATAAAAATGTTGATCAGTGTGCGCCAACTCTTGGTAAAAGCAGTGGAGCTAGCCAAAAATTATATAAGTCAATGAAATTTCAAAGAAAAAAAAAGCTCTCATTCCACAAAGTCAAATATCAAAGAGCTTCCACCAAAGGCGAGCGCTCCTAAACTTTTCAAAGTGTCCACTTGGACCACCGCTATTAGGACCAGGAGTCGGGCTTGCACCAAAAAGGGCTCTGCATCGTAAATGCTACAAGTCTGGGTGTAGAAGGTACGATAGGTACTCAAAAGAGACACACCCCGGTGTACTCCCAAGAAAACAAGTGCAGACGACTCCAACTTCTCTTGACGGACGCACTGATCAACACCAAAAAATGTGTTGCGTAAAAGGCACTAGAGAGAATCCTTGTTCCAACAAGAGGGAGAGAAGAAATGGCACAATCCCATGTCCTCCATTGCTGGACTGCCATCTACATTTTCTAAGTCTGACAACTAAAGAGACGGTGGACTGGATGCAAGATTTGATTTATTCTCTAGTATTGAGGATTGGGACCTTAGGGGATTTTCTCGGACCAAGACTTTGGGTGACGATTTGACTCTACTCTCAGAATCGCAGTCAACACTAAAATTTCATATCCTTTATATTATATGTACATCAGAGAGAGTCTGGAGAAGTAGAGGAATTGGATGCCTCTTGATTAAGGCTGGGTTGAACTCTAGAATTTTTGGACCTCTAAAGTTGAGTCAACTTGATTGGATTGGATCCTGTATTCACATGCACAAGGGGGTTAATCCAGCTTATTCATTTTTTTGATGCTCGAGGACGAGTATGGTATAAGTATAGGGGGGTGATGAAACCCAATTTCATCATCACAATTTCCATTTATTAACCCCCTTGCTTAAGCTATTTGCCAATAAAACCCAGTTAATGTCCTGTAATTATCAGAGTCCTTAATAAATTAAAAACCACAAAAAATGGCAAAAATTAAAATCTGTGGTATTTTTAGCCTTAAAAATACCCTCCAAAATATTTCGAGTCTTTGTTTGATCTCATCTCCAGTTTTGGTCAACATGAAACTTGTAGATCTCATCGAGATCTACAACTTTCATGTTTTGAGTTTTCTCAAATTCGGCCAATATCACCCTCATATTTCAAATTTCCTCTTAGAATAACCTGATTGGGCCACGTCGCCCGTTCTGGGTGAGCCACGTGGCCCGCCCACCTTTGTACCATCCGCCCCTGTCCTCGACCGTTGGATATTCTTCTTGATCCAACGGCCAGCTACCCTCCACGTACACCCTTCCTCTTAGCCATCGGATCACCTGCAGAACTCATCATCGCCACTCGTTAGCGCCCCGCGCAGAGCACGCCACGTGGCGGCTCGTAGTCCGCTTGATCGCGCCCTCGATCTTCCATCACAGCCGCTAGCTCTGCACCAATTCTCGGCCCTTCGATCTGCCCTCCATCCCATCGTGGTCGTCCGTTGGCGCTTAACCTCCAGAGCGACACGTGCCAACTCTGCAACGCTCGGATCACACAGTCAATATATAATCCACGCCGCCCTTTCGCGCACCGCTCCCCACCGTTGGATCTCAAGATCCAACGGCCATATGAACTTCGTCAACCTCCGGCTCCCTCCTCTTTCACACTATCTCCACATCGCACAACCTCTTCGCCCTTTCCATTATCCCGTCATCTCCAACCACCATCTCCACCAGATAACACCCCCACGACGTTCCTCCATCATCCAGCTTCTTTGCTAGCATCTCCACTACCCTTAACTCTCCTCCAGTCACTCCACACTTCCCTCGAAAACTGTGCCCATCACCTTACCAACCGCCGAGCTCGATCTTCAAATACGCCACCCCCGCCACCTATTTCCCTTGTCCACCTTTACGCGGGGAGGGGCCCAGCCCTCCTCCGCCTCCCAGTGACAGGGGGAGGCGGAAGGATCGAGCGATGACAACCTTCTCCCCCATTGAAGACCCTCTGACCTCCATGGCGGAGCTGCAGCGCCTCACGATCGCTCGAGCTGCTCCGCCTAGCTGCCGGAGTCCAGCGAAGACCCGGGCATCCCCCGCGATGCCCAGCCCAAGCTTCCACTCCATCCCCGATGTCAGGTAAGTCCTCAGATCCCTTTTGTATTTTTCTTTTATTTTCTCGTAATTTCGTAGGTCAATACACCCCCTATCTCGCTCCATCATTCACCCCCTTAGCTCCGCCTCTACTCCATCTTTCACGCGCCTACATCCGATCACTTCTCCGTCCTTCGCAGCCCCAGACCACCTCCGTCCATCTCCTCCGCCCTCACGACGGAGGAGCTCCGAGCTCACACGTTCTCCACCCTCTGAGCTCCCATTTCACTCACGCAAATGTTTGCCTACGCTTCGGCTATGCGTTACTAATCTGCAGGTCCTCGAAGCTCACAATGGTCGGAGCTCTGTCGGAGCCGACTTCATCGACCTCGCAGTTGTCATCCGAGCTCCGATGATCGACGCCAGAGGCTCCTGGACCTTCCCCGAGCTCCCATCTTCCTCGACGTTCATTCAAGGAGCTCAAGGGAGGTCTACCGTGGCTGAGATGGAGTGGCGGAGGAGGAGCTCCTTCGCCGGAATTCTGAATCCGCCGCCGGCTACAGAGGAATAAGGACGAGCAGTAGTCGTTGGATGATCCTCATACAACGGTCAAGGCGCAACCACTTCATCAACTAGAGGAGACTCGAGTTACCGTTGGATCCTAATGATCCAACGGCCCAGAGCTATCCACGTCGTCACTCCAGGAGCGCACAACAGCCTTCCGATTACCATGATCGGACAGACCACATTCAGCCATGTGGCGATACTAGAACCGCTCCCGGCCCTCGTCCTCGACCCTCCAGGCTTGGAGCTCCTGAGCCGCATCCGAGCCAGCTACCGAGCCTGCATGGAGCTTCGAACCATACGAGCCGACCCAAAGCTACCCCGAGCCTCTGCCGATCCTCAGCCTTGTTCCGAGCCTGGAGAAGCACGTGCCTGGCACATCCTCTCTGGGTAAATTACGCAGAGGTCCACCAAAGTTCTTCAACTTACAGAACGGTCCTGCATCACGTGCAACACGCGTGCACAGTGGGTAATTTGCAATGACACCCTCGCGGGTTTTCAAATTTGCAAATATGCCCCTGTGCGTGTGGTTTATTTACAGGGAAGGCCCCGCTCCTTATTTTTATTACATTTTAGTCCCTCTCAGGGACCTATCTGGAATTTTATTTTCATGTTTTCTTTCAATTATGCCCTTGGCTTCTTTTATGCATATCTTGAGCTACATATATCCGATTGAGATGATTTCAGTTTCATTTTGAAGCTCTTCTCGTCATCTTTCTTATGGCATGCTTAGATTTTAGTTTTGACACTATGATCTGTAATGCACTATTTGATTAACTAAGTGTCCAGATTTCTATGTTTCTCTTGCCTAGATGCTATATAGATGTAGAGTGATTCATTATTCGACTCTGTTTGACTCGCATTTTTTTTGCTCAAGTAATTATCATTTCGGGCATATTATTTGCTTTGCATTCACCTTTAGTTGCTTGATAAAATAAAATAAAAAAATGCATGTTTACTTTTGCTTTAATGCATTGTCTTGTTGTGTCCTTCTTGCATGCTTTGACCTATATATGTCTTTAACTCAACACTTAATTAGATAGATAAAAATCCGAATAATTCGAGAAAGGCTCGTGTCCCTGAGTTCGACCTTGGTATCTTGCCAAGTAAAAAAATATAGGACCATCTCATTTTGATTGATATATACATATTTAAATGAGATGGTTTTTTGATGAGCCCATCTCGGCCCGACTACGATGACGATTCCAAGTGCTAATTCAGCACTCTTAAAGGGCTGATTTTGCGGCTCATCAGTGAGGATGAGCAGATCCGTCTGATTAAAACGAATCTAGCAGTTGAAGTCAATTCTGATTACATATTCTTCCCAAAATATATTTTCTTCAGCGGCGATGGTACCGATCGATTCTCCAGCGATTAGGTCCTAAATCAAGAGCTCTGGATATTTGCTACTCACTTCCCATTGTGGTTGCTCCATTCAATTTCGTTGAGTTCTCTGATTGTTAAATTTTCCATGATGAAATTCAATCAAAGATGACGTTTCTTTCAGGTGGTGCAACTTAGCTGATCTCAACTGGTTGTTGGTGTTATGTTCCATCTTTAAATCGCGGCTCTAAGCGATGATTATGCATATAATAGGGGACTCACGGGTAGCGGTAACTGTTGTTGATTCTCTACGGTGCTTCCCAATCTCAAACGATGAATTGCATTCTCCGATGGCGATATGTCACTCCAGATCCTTCAGTGATGTTCTTCGAGCAATTGTAATGCATTGGATTGGCAGCGATCTTCGACTGAATCTACGTTGCGATGAAGACTTCGAGTGTAGAAGAGGATTTAATCTCCAGGATCCACATACATATGCTCGATAAGCTGTTGCACCCTGCTTCGCCTCGAAATCCTATTCCCTGCAATCGACAACTTGACTCAAGCTTTTGGCTCAATCCTAAACTGCAAATAGAGGAATGAATGACAAGCTCTAATGAAGGCGATGGGTAGAGCTCAAGCTCCGATCATCGTATGTGATCGGAGGTGGTCAAAGATGTGAGGTAGAGGGGAAATGAAGGGATCTTGATGGTGTCGGGATGAAAACACAGTTGTTGATAACTCGCTATAGATTGAAATAGATTTGAGAATAAAAATCTGGTGGATTGAAATAGAACGAGAGAGAATATAGAGAGAATTAAGTAGAAAAACAGAGGGATTAAGACAAGGAGAGGAGAAACCTGGATGAGAAGATGTGCCTAGGAACGGATCTGGATGGGACACCGTGGATACTTGCCTCGACTGCGGCTGAGCGAGGCTGAGCACGGTGGCAGAGATAAGCTTTCCACCGTCGTTGATCTCGCCATAATCCCTCTCACTCACTCGACATCGCTGCAACACCCAGCAATCGGAGATCCTGTCACAACCCTCGGGGAGAGTGTAGCTCACATGACAACAGAATGAAAATAATGGAGGATCTCCATGTC
Source organism: Ottelia alismoides (assembly GCA_037367405.1). Taxonomy (NCBI): domain Eukaryota; kingdom Viridiplantae; phylum Streptophyta; class Magnoliopsida; order Alismatales; family Hydrocharitaceae; genus Ottelia; species Ottelia alismoides. The sequence goes on from JAZKJV010009804.1 coordinate 375,106, forward strand.
CAGGGGGTTGACGGGACATATATAGATGGAGGAGAGCCAGGTCATTGGAGGTGGTGAGAGGATCATGGAACAGTTGGAGGAACGGTCGACCGTTGGGGCTTTGGCGCGGTTGGAGAAGAAGCAGAGAAGAGGAAGGAGGCAGTGCCGTTGGAAAAATGGGAGGAAGGAGAAGTATGCGTGGGGAAGTAGGAAAAGAGGAAAGAGAAGAAAAGGGAGAAGAAAATAAATGATGGCCAATGAGAAAGCGACACATGGCAGAGAGAAGGAGTAATGGGAGGAAAAGGATAAAATGGAGAAGAGACAAAAGAGGTATAGACAATAATAAATATATATATATTAATTTAAATAGATATATAACATGAAATACAAAATCAAAATAAATTATAAATTTGTTATGAAACTTATAAATTAATAATTAAATAATTAAGCAATTTTTATTTAATAATAGAATATTTTAATAAAGTATACACGAAATGGTATATATTAAATAATATGAACTAAGGTGCATTGTATAATATACCACTACGGACCCGAAATCACATTTTTCGTATTAACTTCGATTTTAGTGAAACTAGTATCATTTTGTAGATAATTTAATTATATGAATTTTAAAACTGAGTTTGCCCAATTTGGAGTTCATACGACCGAGTTATAAGGTCCAGAAAATTTAGGTAGCGACTTCGAGGCTTCAGATTTTATTGGTATTTTGGCTAAGTTATAATTTTATATACATTTTTAGAGAATTTTAGGAAAATAAATTAAGTTAATCGAGTTTACGGTTAATTAATTTAAAAAATCTGGGAAGTTTCTACATATAATATATATAGACAACGGGTCCAAAACGCCAGAACTCGTCAGTTTCATTCGATTATTTTTTTAATATCTTTAATAAATAGTACTAAGTAAAAAATGGATTTTAAAAGTGAGTTTGGTCTGTTTGGAGTTTTCTATAAATAGTTATGAATCTTGAAATTCGGCTTTTGCGGCTTTTGCGGTTCATTGCGATGAATTATTTTTGTGACGAAATATATTTTTTCTGTTATTTTTATAAAATAATATATATTTTTATGAACAACTTTTATAAAAGGAATATGTTAGTTTGAAGTTGTCTTGATGATATATAAAATAGGTGAAATATTTACAATGTGAAAAATGGGTAAATTATATTTTTGGTCTTGATTTTTCTTCTATATTGTAATATGTTTTGTAATATCTGCAAGTAGACCCTCATTATTTCCATATTTACACTTAGGACCCTTGCTACATCACCTCACGTGCATGTGCGAAAGAGGTCGAGAGATTTTTACAGAGGGACCCTTGCATTTTTTATTTTGCTTTAAACACTATTTTTGGAAAATAAGTGTAATATTTTCTGGGAATTTTAAATTTAGGCACCCGAGATTTGTATTAATAGGAGAAGTATCTTTCTGGGTATTTATTATTGAAAATAGTCTAGAAAAAATGCATTTTTTGCCCTAATCTTCTCTACTGTGTTCGAGATTAGTCTAGAAAATTTAATATCTACATAAAAGCCCATGCCATGCTATATTTTATTTTTGTAGATTTTATTTTATAAAAATAGTTCATGTGCACTATCAATTTGTAAAAAATTAGGATAAATACCTTATATAATATTCTACCACAATTTTATTAAGATATCTTATTCTGTATTTCAATTTATTAAAAATAAAAACAAAGCATTTTTTCTCTGTTTAGTTTAGAAAAATACAAAAAAATATAAAAATGTTTTGAAAAATTAGAATATATATATACATTATTCATTAGCCTATTTAGCATTTACAAACAAAATATATCTAGAAATAGAAAAAGGAAAACATCTAAAATTAAAAAGCTCCAAAATCCTTACAAAAAATTTTAAAAAAAAATGAAAAATCCAAAAATACTTTTTGTGCTTTTGAATTTTATCTATTATATTTATTATATATTAAAAATAATTTTAGATTTTTTTTGCTTTTTAGTTATTTTTAATTTCCAAAATTATTCATTCTATTTATTTTAGTCACTATTTTGCCATATTTATTCAATTAAAAATAGTAAAAACAATAAGTAAAATAACAAAAATTGAGAAAAATATAAAAAATGTAAAAATATTTTATTTTATTAATTTTAAGTACTTAGAAATATTTGAAAATATAAAATCTCTATATATTTATAGTGTTATTATTAATTATTATAAAACTTAAAAATTAGAAAATTTAAAAAGAAAATAAAATTTTAAAAAATAAAATCTAAAGAAATTATAAAAACAACATTTTCAAAAAAAATATAAGAATCCATAAAAAAATTCAAAAAAATCCTAAAAAGCTCAAAAACATTTATGGTCTTTATTGTCTTTTTTTGTTGTATACCCCTCGTTCTCCATGTGTTCGACAGCCTACTTGTACTTGACCACTATACACATTTATTTATAGATTTATAATAAATTTTGATTCACACTTTATTGCATTGTTTTATCTTTACATTGTGGGTTGATTGGTGATCGAGCTTGGATCTCATGAGCAGTCGCCTCAACGACATTTGATCTTCGCTCTTTGTGAGTATATCTCTTTAGACCCTTGCAAGATCCTTGTCATCAGTAGGGAACTGCATCCTTTGGACTATGACGATGACGTCCTCTAACATACCCATGGACCGCTTGACAGATCTACCTGCAAACTACATAATCATATTTGTAGGCTTAAGAGATACGACTCCAAATATCTTGAGCAGGTTGGAAGGCAATAAATTGATCGACAATCCAATATCGAGCAGTGTTCGCTCGAATTATTGATTGAAAATTTGGCATCAAACGAGTGGTGCTCCCTTGTCTTTCTCTTTATGCGAGAGATTAAGTGTGCGCCAACTCTTGGTAAAAGCAGTGGAGCTAGCCAAAAATACTACAAAGCAATGAAATGTCAAAGAAAAACTCTCATTCCACAAAATCACATATCAAAGAGCTTCCACCAAAGGCGAGCACTCCCAACCATTTCAAAATATCCACTTGGACCACCGCTATTAGGACCAGGAGTCGGGCTTGCACCAAAAAAGGGCTCTACATCGTAAATGCTACAAGTCTGGGTGTAGAAGGTACGATAGGTACTCAAAAAAGACATACCCCGGTGTATTCCCAGGAAAATAAGTGCAGACGACTCCAACTTCTATTGACAGACGCACTGATCAACACCAAAAAATGTGTGTTGCATAAAAAGGCAATAGAGAGAATCGTTGTTCCAATGAGAGGGAGAGAAGAAATGACACAATCTTATACCCTCCATTACTGGCCTTCCATCTACTTTTTCTAAGTCTGACAACTAAAGAGATGATGGACTGGATGCAAGATTTGATTTATTCCTTAGTGTTGAGGATTGGGTTCTTAGGAGAATTTCTTGGACCAAGACCTTGGGTGACGTTTTGACTCTACTCTCGGAATCGCAGTCAACACAAAATGTCATACCCTTAGTCTATATGTACATCAGAGAGAGTCTAGATAATTAGAGGAATTGGGTACCTCTTGATTAAGGCTGGGTTGAATCAAAAATTTTTGACCTCTAAAGTTGAGTGGACTTGAACAGATTGGATCATGTACTCACATGCACAAGGGGGTTAATTTAGTTTATTCATTCTCTTTTATGCACGGGGACGAGCATAGTTTATGTATAGGGGGGAATACTCACCACTATACTACAACCATCGAGATCTATAACTTTCATGTTTTGAGTTTTCTCAAATTCGGTCGTTTAATCCCTCAAAAATCAAAATTTCTTGTGCTATAATCTGATTGGGCCACGTGGCCCTTTCTGGTTGAGCCACGTGGCCCGGCGCCCTTTACACTATACCCTCACCCAGGGCCGTTGGATCCCTTCTTGATCCAACGGCCAGAGAATCTCCACGCATGCCTTGGTCTCCCGCCGTCTGATCTTCCCCCATCTCTGATCTGCACCGCCCGTTAGCGCCTCGCCCTAAGCTTGCCACGTGGCTCGTTGTGCACCTTCCGATCATGCCTTTCTCTTCTTGATCTCTGCCATCCACAGTCACGTTGATTGTTCACCACTCGATCAATCTCCGGATTCAATCACTGCCGTCCGCTGGTGCTTCTCTTCCAAGGCGACACGCGGCGTATTCCATCACCCTTTGATCGTGTCGCCCGAGATCTCATCAGACCCGCTCCTTAGCACCATCTTCTCAGTCGTTGGATCGCAAGATCCAACGACCGAGACCTCGTCTCCTACCTCCAGTTCCCCTCTTTCCCATGTTCGCCAAACTCACAATCCACCTCCACCCTTCCCATTATCCCGTTGTCTCGAGCCATCACCTCCACTACCCGAAGACCCCACGGCCTTCACCAATAATTCCTCTTCTTCGCGAGCCCTCCATTAAAACACGACGACCTCTCCTTCATCCCATACGCTCCACGAAACCCACTCTCTTCACTAGCCAAACTGCCACCTTCAAGACATAAATACTCCACCTCCTCCCCCATATTCCGTCTTCCACCTTTATGCGGGGGAAGGCACATCCCTCCTCAATCTCCCTGTGACAGAGGGAGGTGTAGGATCGAGTGAAGATGACCTATCTTCCCCGACGAGACCCGCCGACCTCCATGGCGGCGTCGCGGAGCCTCGAGCCCGCTTGAGCTGCCTCCATTGACTGAGGAGGTCCAGCGAAGACCAGAGCTCCTCCCCGAAGCTCGCGCACAAGCTCTATGCTCCGGCATAGCCAGGTAAGCACTTCTGATCTTCTCTTTGTTTTTCTGTCCTTCTTCTCGAAATTAATTAGGTCGCAAGCATCCACTTTCACTGTCCATTGATCACATCTCGAGCACCATCTGACATCCACCGTTCCCGCGCCGCTTCCCGATCATCCTCTTCTTCCTCCAGTTCCCCGATTGCTTCCGACCCATCTCCTCCAACCTCCATGGCGTAGGAGCTCCGAGCTCCCGCCTTCTTCGCTCACAGAGCTTCCATCCTATACACGCACACGCATTCCCCTCGCTTCGGTGGTTGTACTAACCATGCATGTACTAACCTCCATGGTCGGAAGGCTTCACCAAAGCTTCTTCATCGAGCTCACCTCCGGCATCTTTGCTCCGCCTACCTCCTCCAAGATGACCAGCATTTCCACCAAGCTTCAACAATTCACTCTAGCCATCCAGGATCGGTCGCGGGCCTTCACTGAGCACCAACAATGACGGCGGAGCTGGAGCTGACTCACCGCAGGTCAGATTCCTCCGCTAGAGGGAGATGAAGGACGAAGTACAGAACCCGTTGGATGGTTTCAGCCCAGCGCCAATCCAACGGTTCACCTGATGACACGATGACATCTTCGCCCGCTACAGCATCTGTCTTATCTTGATGATCAGACGGTCTAGCTTCAACCACGTGTACGCGTCAACACCAGAGCTGCCCCCGAGCCCCGAACCTACAGGCTTGTGACTCCCGAGCCTACTCGAGCCTGTCTGGAGTTCCGAGCCGACCCGAGCCTCCTCCGAACCGAGCCGAAGCTACTCCGAACCTCAGATATGATCCGAGCCTGGGAGAGGACGTGCATAGCACGTGCCTTCTAGGTAATTTGTAGAGGCCCCACCGTCTTCTCCAATTTGCATCCAGGTTCTTACATCACGTGCTGGTTACGCGTGTCTTGGGTATTTTGCAAGTAAACCCTCGTAGGTTTTCATAATTGCAAAAATACCCCTATACATGTGGAACATTTACAGGGAAGGCCTCACTTTTAACTTTTATTACATTCTAGTCCCTCCTAGGGACCTGTTTGTATTTATCTTTTCATGTTTTCTTACATTTATGCCCTTGTCTTCTTTGTTGCGTATCTTGAGCATCGTATTTCCGTTTCAGTTGATTTCAGTGGCATTTTGAAGCTCTTCTCGTTGTCTTTCTTATGGCATGCTTATATTTTAGATTTGACACTATGAACTGTAATGCATTATTTTATTATCTAGTGTCCGGCTTTCTATATTACTCATGCCTAATTGCTACATGAATGAAGAGTGCTTCACTATTTTACTATGTTTGACTGGTATTTTTTAATGACTCAAGTATTTTGATCTGGGGCATATTGTTGATTTGCATTTTCATCACTTTTTATTTGCATGATAAAAACTAAATAAGAAATGCATGTTTTGTATTTTTTTAGTGCATTATCTTCGTCTTCTCGCATTTATTGACCTATGATTCTTTCACTCAACACTTAATAAAATAAATGAGAGTCTAGATAATTTGAGAGAGGCTCGTGTCCCTGAGTTCGACCTTGGTTTCTTGCCAAGTAAAATAAAAACATGACCGTCTGATTTCCTTGATATATCTAAATTAGATGGTCTTTGGTGAACCTAGTTCGGCCCAACTGCAATGACATCTTAAGTGTTAATTCAACACTATTAGAGGGACGAATTTGCGTTTCGTCACTCTCCTCAATAGCCAGGTCAGAATATTTCAACTCATACTCAAACCCTTATGACTATGAATCTCACTTGTATAGTGTATGTGATAGTGGCTCCCCTCAACTGAAAGGACGAAGAGTCTGACTTCACCAACATGACAACCTAATGATTCTCTAATCCAACAACTCTTTCCTCGAGGAGCAGAGTATTTGATGAATCTACTATTCGCTATAATTAAATGGTTCAAATAAGATCTTCAGGAGCATTATCATGGTGAGTTTGTGTATTTTTCACTTCATTTGTCATTGGTCTAATTTTCTGGTTCACCGTCATATTTGAGCTTAATTCTTATCATTGGGGTCGGATTTTTCATTCATATTCATGATTGGTTTCTAGGCCTTTCGCTATCCCAATCCAAAACCAAAACCTAGTTCCTAATCGAGTCTCACCTCCACCATCTAGATATTTCTCATCTTTGGAATTTAGTTTCTATTACCAATTCGAAAGCAACTTAACTTCATGGAGTTTTCAATAATTTTCCCTAATCTTTTTCCAAGCACATGTATATGGTTCTGAATGTTGGCCTGTGAACCATAGACATGTGGAGAGAATGACTATAGCAGAAATGAAAATGCTAAGATGGATGTGTGGACATACATGTAAAGATCGGATTCGGAATTATGCAATCAGAAAGAAAGTTGGTGTAGCTCTGATCGAGGATAAGATGCGAGAAAACCGCTTAAGATGGTTTGGTCATTTGCAAAGAAGGTCAACTGATGCACCGGTTAGGAGATGCGAGTATTGGGATGTTGAGCCAGCTAAGAGAGGGTGAGGACGGCCCAAGAAGTGTTGGAAAGAGACTATACGAAGGGATCTTAGTTTTTTGGATATAAATCCTAGATTGACCCAAGATAGATCTGAATGGAGGCGAAGAATCCATATAACCGACCCTACTTAATTGTGGGAAAAGGCTTTGTTGTTGTTGTTGTTGTTGTTTTTCCAAGCACGTAGTGCTCCTTTTTACAACACTTGACTATATCATGGGCCATGCACGTACATGCAATATTGCATGTGAATTCTCATGCATATGGTATGCCACTTGACATTTTGAAAGATGCCTTATAACCATTGATGGGCCCACCATATCACCTCGCGATTTCTCTTCATCACGTTCATGTTACATGTACGCATGCCATGCAAACACGAGTTGATACTCGCTGAAATCTCAACCCATCCAATGGAGCGAATCTTTTTTATACTTCGCACGATGTGCTTGACTAGTTCAAATTGGGAAAATTACCAGAATTCACATCGACCATCCCCAGCAAAATAAAAATCCCATTAATCATGTTAATCTTCTGTTCTCTCTCTGAAACGCCAATGAACGTTGTGCGATTTACCTACCGTCTTCATCTTATGTGTGTCATTTAAATGGCAAGAAATCAAAAGAATTAGTTGTAACCATCCTTGAGTTAGTTGTGACCATGCATAAACTACGCGCGACTAAATGCAACGGAGCTGAATCACGTGCACAACATTTGAATCCGAGGCTACCGACAGTTACGTCGGGACTATTTCACCCGACAAAGATAAAAGGAGATGGCAAGGACCCATGAAGGATAGCAGGGATTTTACCTGAGTGAGGGAGACAATTACAAAGCCGAAGATAGCCTCCTCATATCTGTGTAGACGACAGATTCGGAACCATCATCTCTGCATCTCGATGCCACTGCATCTCGAATCAGATCCCCATGCTCACCATTTCTTGTTTATTTCTTGTGTTCACTCATGCACTTTGTTTCCAGCTTTCAACTCTTTTATTTAAAAATATTAGATCTAACCAGTGAAACTCGTAGGATAGTGATTGTGTTCTTTTGATATGCAAAGTCTTCGGATCAGGAACTGACGAGGATCAGGGGAGAGGAATACCAGGAATGAACCATTACCAATCAAAATCCTCCATCACAACTCTACAATTCCTTTTCTGGTTATCACATTCTACGGTCCCAAAGAAATTGTACGCTCACACGCAGCAGTGGAGAAGCCTGATTGTCTTCATCTGTATAACAACGGAGGCATCTCTCAATTGACATGAAGAAGAAATATTAGCAATATCTCTCTTAGTTGTTAGTGTACCTTCAAATACATCATTGTTACAACTCCCATCCCTCGAACTTGCAACAAATGCTTCCATCTCATTATGCCAATGAATATTTTATTTTGCATCCTTTAATATTTTCACTGTTCTCGACTTTCATGGGTATGAATCTGTTATTTGTTTAAACTTTAGGTGTATTGTTGGTACTTATAAAAATAATCCATATTAAAGTGTCAAAAAATCAAAAGAATAGAAAACACGGTACATTGCCTTAATGCCTCCCTGTGGTCGACCTGTGACTTATCACTATTCATTCACACACATAGATAGTGTGCTTTGTCATTTTTTTACGTTCCAGATTATTATTGATTTGTCTTCTATCTTTTGTGCACAACGACTCAATTTTATATCTATTTACGCACTTTGATTTTTGACGATCAATATTCTCTTCTAAGTTCAAGTGACAACCAACTCAAGAGGAGGGGGTGAAGAGAAGAATGGACGGTAGCCAGTGTAGCTACCTATCCTGGGATGCATGACCATTGTAGTCAAGTCATCCATCTGCAAGCTCACATGATACGACTTTGCAACTCAATCTTGCTTATTAACTATACAAATATGTACACTCCGTCATGCATTTTATTTCAATCTGGCTTGTCCACTTTTTTGGAGTTTCTGCCTTTTGCTCTTTTTTTCTTTTTTTTTAAATACTATATACATCAGCATTTACTTAAGGAGTTTTTCCTCTTGAGCTAATAGATTATCCCTCTATTGAAGCATTATTGCAACACACATTTTCATGTCTTTAGACGTCTCTGCTAATGGACGGGTTGGGGTGCACTTCCCTCCCTAGACGAGGACAAATATTTCCACTTATGTGCATCTCATACCAGCAAATCCAATCCCCTCACCACTCCAACTGAGTTGAGCCAAGTGAAAGGTGCAGATGTCCAAGTTAGATCATTATCAACAAGAGATGTGCATGTGCTCAGAAATACTCTACTTAGGCAGTCAAGAATCCGTTGAACCAAGTTTCATAATTTCCAAGGAAGTAAGTCAACCAGACCTGAAGTACCTCAACTCCAATTCCTTTAAGGTTCCTGTGATTAGGTAGATTTAAGGTCCAACCAAGCTTCAATCTTCAGATTTTACTTAGACTGGTTTAATTATTAAACTCAATTTGAAAAATGTGAATGCTATGCAAATGCTATGTACAATACAATGAAAATACTTTCATGATGCAATTTTCAAAGTTTTGAACTTTTTCTGGATTTTTGAAAAGGTTTTGCAAATTTTTATGCATTTTTTCAAAAAGATTTTGAAAATATTATTTTGGAATTTTCATTTTGCAAATGTTTTTGTGATTTTTAAAAACAAAAGATTTTGAATAAAAATAGGTACAAATATTTACATAGGGATGCATCTTATAATTACAAGAGTTGAATTTTTAAGAAGAATTTTCAAGGGATATGTGATCATTTTTATAGGTATGTAGATACAGTTAATAAATAGCTTTAGTGTGACGTATATATTCCTCGAACCTATTTGAAAATGATTTTGCAAATAACTTTGAAAACTCTAGTCCAAAATACTTTTTGCAAATAATTTTTACAAATATTTACCCACATTTAAAATCATTTTGCAAAGGTTTTTCAAATAGTATAGACAGATTTTTCAAATATTATTGCAACCATTTTCCAAAACCATTTGCAAATCAATTTTCAAAATATTTTATTTCACATCAAGAAAAGAATTTTTTACAAACAAAATATTTTTTACAAAGGTTTAAAATATTTAACAAATCATTTTCTAAATAGTTTTCAAAAGATTTTTCAAAAAGATTTTCAAACTATTTTTTAAACATTTTTCAAAAAATACTTTTACCTGATTTTCTTATCAGTATATACAAAAAGAATTTGAGGAATAATAAACATCTTTTTATCAAGTTATTTATTGATCTTTATAGTATATTTTATACATCATTTTAGCCATATTTATTAAAAATACGAAGTACGAGTTATGGTTAAAGTATATACACAGTATATACGACCCCCCTATACTTAGCTCGAGTTATGTCCTCATAGAACATAGAGAAAAAGAGAAGACATAACCCGTACTGAGTATAGAAAATCCTAAAGAAGAAAAGAATGAAGAAATAAGCGAATGAGAAGCTGACCGTCCCCCCATACTTAGGAGCAAATAATCCTAAGTAAAACAGACTATACATAAGGCAGGGAGGGTCAAGGATGGGAATGAATAGATCATACTCATGTTGTCTCCCCCTATACTTAGGGTAAGATATCCCTAAGTATAGACAAGAAGAGGAGACAATGGAGAATTTGAAAGAACTCAGGGTGCATGCCCCCCTATATTTAGGTAAAGTACGTCTTAACTGTAAAACACTGATAAAAAGGGGAGACACCTTTTCAGTAGAAAAAGAAAAATGAAAATGAAAAGAAGAAAAGAAGAAAAGAAGAAAAAAGAAGAAGAAGACAAAAGAAGAGATTGAAGAGAATGTACACATCAATCCCCTTATACTTAGAGTAAAAGAGCCCTAAGTATAGGCAACAACAAGAGTGATGAAACGGAACGAAGAAAGAACACTCGGGTCGTCCACCCCCCTATAGTTAGGAAAAAGTACGTCCTAAGGAAGACAGGAAAATGGGGTGGATGAGCGATACGGTGGATGGAAAGAAGACAAACGAAAGCAAATATTCAAAAGAGATTAATGTACAAAGGTCAAGAAGGTAGACAACGAGACTTCTTGCGAGACCGTTGAGGAATGAATCGAATATGGTTAAGGTCGATATCGGGGTCATCATTAGACACAAATCGATCAGGATCAACTAGGAATGCATCCTCATCAGTCTCAGAGTGTGCATGCACGAACCAGTTAGTGGAAGTAGTGTTGTCATGTCCGGCCTGTGAAGTCTCAGCTAGGTCAAAACAACAAGGAACAAACTCATCTATGGAAGTAGTCAAGTCATGTTCATCCTCTAAGTCTCAATCGGATCATCATTCTCATCAAAAAGCCTAAATTCATTTATAAAAGTAATCATATCAAATTCCACCTTAAAAGTCTCATTTACCCTCTACTCAAATGTGTCGATCGTGTAAATCCCATCGATGTCATCAACACATCGCCAAGTACCAGAGGAGGGATCTCCAAGGTCTATGCTTTCCGATTCTTCGTCCTTGGAGAGGAATTCTCAGGTCTTAGTGGAATCCAACTACAAAAAAAATCTCGTATAGTCTCATCAAGGTCATAGTCCTTGGTGTCAGCTAAGATGGGTGCAGTCACATCAGATGCAAGTCTCTGGTCGGCAGTAGGTGTAGTGATGACCACAACACTCCCGTCATCAGGACAGAAACAAATCTCTCCTGATCTGTAATCAATGACGACCCTCACAGAGGGAGAAAGGGTCGTCCTAGGATGATTGGAGAGTGCTCTCCAGTGGAGGTCTCCATAGGCAATACGACAAAATCGACGGTATACCTCATGCCATGAGTCAAAATTATAACATTCTCTAAAATACCCTTCGACCTCTTGATAGATCCATGAGCAAAGTGAACGATCATCCTGGTTTTCTCGAAAGGCCCTAAGTGAAGAGATTGTACCGGCGAGAAGGGTGTTATGCTAATTGAAGCACCGTCGTCAAGGAGAGTGTCATCACAAGTAAAGTCAGAAATGGCGCATCTAATGAATGGTGTAGCAGCATTCCCTTTCTTAGAAGATGGACCATGGTTGATGGCGTGGGAAGTAGCCATGATCAATATATGAAACTAAGATCTGCTCCTTCACTTTCTCTTCTTCGGTAGAGGAGCAGATAAATGGGTCATGGCCTGGTGAAGTGGGGCATCAAAGATATCATGAATAGCAACAACCACTTCTGGTTCAGTCAACATTTTTTTGAATTTTTGGACCTCATCCATATAATGGAGGAGGTCGGAATCATCATATACACAATGATTGCCAAGAGCATTCTATAAAGTGGCATCCTCAGGGTCAAGGTATGGACAAGAAGTGAATGAGTGTGTGGGCAAATAATCTGGCATGGGTGCCCTCTCCTCATAAGATGAATCAATAATGTGTCTCCTGAATTCTTTTTGGATTTTTGAATTTTTATCATTTTTTATATTTTGGGTGATTGCAAGATCTCATGATCATCTTCAAGTGAACCCATATCGTCAATCCTCTGTCTCATATGCTCCATCATTTGGGTCAAGTGCTCAAGGGTGGACTCTGTGAGAGGTGACTCCAACAGATCAATCTTGGGTGTATGTGAAGGTGGAAAATGTGAATGTAGTGGTGGGTGAAAGTCCAAGGTCTAATACTGAGGATGAGGTGGATATACAAGAAAAGATAAATCAAGAGGAAAATTCTCTTAATAAAATGGAGGCGGACCGGCTAGAGGGTACGAGGGATCCGCAAAATCTGGATAAAAATCACTCCAGGTGGCCATCTTGAAACAAAAGTAAAATAATCGGGAGAACACGAAGGTCATATCAAAAGATGTGAAGAAAAAGGCATAAATGCTTAGAAGGATCGAGTATACACACAAACAATCACAAACAAACTCACACAAAATCAAATGCACCCCTCAATTCATTTACTCAACTCGGTTAAGACCGTGAAAGTTTGATCTTTTTATCTTATCTATTTTAGAGTTAGGTAAGATTCACAAAATTGTGCAAACACTTAAGATGTCTTATGGGATTTGGGCACTAACCTTAGTGTGTAGCAAGTAAATGCGAAAACGATGAGGGGATTACTCACCCCAAGACAATGATTTTATTTGTAGGTTATTTTAGAGTCAAGTAATTTTAGCAGTCCCAATTTTTTTGTTATTACTTTTTTGGATTTTTAATAAGAATGCACAACCTAACGAGGGATCAATTCTTTTTAGCTCCTAAGTGGTTAGAGGGAGAGAGGTGGAAAAGCAAAGCAAGCGATAAATGGATGATTTATGCTAAAGAGAAATGCTCACCTTACCTCCATCTCTCTACATGCCAGGATGCCAAGCAGAATTAAAACCTATCTATATGCATATGCAATCCGATGAACTCTCCTTAAATGAGAATATACTACTAGTGTGAAGAATCGTATGCTAAACACTTAGAATAGAACCAAAGGGTCCGATCTTGGATCCCCCTCAGTGCCCACCATAGTGGGTCCTACAAGCGATGTATGGAGAACTCTCACGACATGCGGTTTTAGACTAAGTAAAAAATAATTCAAAATTTGACTAATTCCAAACGAGAACTATAGGAGCATGCAATGGTAATTAGGTGTTTGGCCTTAATCTATCATCAAGCAAATCCTAAGGTAGGGCTCAATCACACAAAGTAAGGGAAAATAAAATCAGAAATAATGAAAAAAGGTGAAGAAATGAAGAAAAAACAATGAGTCCCCCAAGGGAACAATCCCTCGGGCACTGGACCTCGTGAAGTGTGTAGAGTCTTGGAGAGTCCTGAATATTACAATAATAAATATCTCTCTCTCACTTCAAATTACAAATAAATAAATGAAATATGATGCTAAGTAAAAATAACTTCAAAAATCCTCCAAGTATCCTTTGATGCTTCTTTCTGACAACTAAGACAAAAAGCTAGCTTGACTTCATGAGGGCACGCAAGCCCTCCAAGTAGAGTGCCTCCCTCGATCTGCGGTCCCTCGCAACAAAGCCAACAATAAGATGTGATTAGATAGATTAATAATGATATCAAATAAATCAAAAAAATAAATAAATAAAAGATATAGACAAAAAAATCACAATCAGAAAAAATCGATCTATGCATAATTGCTCCTCGACAACAACGCCATTTGTTGAAGAAGATTTTTCGTGGGTCTAAATATGTCTCACACAAGGCAAAAACACAGTCGATGTGGCAACCCGCAAGAAACCCAAACTTCAAACAACAATCAACCCACAATAATAATCAGACAATGAAAATAATGCGTGGAGTTAAAATTTATTATAACTCTGCAACAAAGATGTGTACATGTGTAAGTTTGTGTAGAGTGTCGAACACAAGGAGTAGAAAAGGATAGATTGGACAAATGAATGCACAGAAGTGATTGTGGGATTCTTGTCTCTTTTTATGCATGTTTTTAATATTGTACTTTTTTATTTTGTTTTATTTTGTTTTATATTTTTTTATTTTGTTTTTAAATTTTAAATTTTTATATTTAATTTTTATATTTCATATTTATATAATTCATTTTCTTTTAAAATAAGTAATATAGGAATATAAGACTATATATACAATGTAAGCTAATATAATTATAAATACTAATAAAAATAGTTAAAATATGGAAAATAAAATATTTTTAAGTTTTAAATATTTTTTTATTTTTTGTGAGATTTTAAGGAATTTTGCTAATTTTTATATGTTTTTAAAGTCAAAAATATCCTAAATTAAGGAGTAAATAAATGGTCGAAATTGAAATGAAGAAGAAAATATCAAATTAACCAAAATTCTTCAAATCAAATTTAATAGATAGATGATAATATAAATAAAATTCACAGATAGAAAAAAATATTTTTATGACTTATAGGAATTTTTAATCTTTTTAAACTGGATTTTGGAGATTTTTTTATTTTTATGTATTTTCTTTTTCTATTTTTAGGGTTTTTAGTTTTTGAGTTAGAAAATAAATAAATAAAATAAAAATATATCTTTTTGAAATTTTTCAAAAAGAATATATATTTTTAGGTATTTTATACTATAGACGATGAAAAAATATGCTCAAAAAGATTTTTAATAAATAATAAAAGTTCGAAAATGCACAAATAAAAATGGAGCGTGAAAATGTAAGCATTCAGGAACCTACATCTATTTTTTGGAATTTTTTGAGCATGATAGCTAATAATAAATAGAACAAATCATCAAAATACATGTACTAGCATGGGTATAAACATAATTAAAATAAAGTGTAGGGCCTATGTGCAATTTTCACAAAAATATTATAACTGAAATAAAAAGGTATTGGGCCAAAGAGAAATGCAATAAATCCCATGGCCCCACCTGCAAAATGCTCAGCTCACGTGGGACGGTACGTGAGTTGACCTGGCACGGACTCGTTTGCAAGTGAAGAAAATGCAAGGTTTTTGTGCAACTATTACAGAAATTAAATAATGGTAGATGAAAGTTTGTTTACTTGTTATTAAATACAAAAAATGATTGGGCAAAAGTGCAAAGTACCAACATTGTGAGATCAGACGACCTCCCAATTATACACGTGTCGCAACAGGGACAGCCGATGACGCTTCGTCATCCACGGATATGATTAGATCATCTGAAGATGATTGACAGCTCCGGCTCGGCATGATCCGACGATGGAGATGCGACCTGGGGTGGCTGAAGAGATCGGATGACAAAGAGGGGTGCAGGAAGAACTGACCAAGAACACGCCGGTGATGAGCTTGGATGGGCCCTTCTATGCTCCTTCGGCAGTCTGGAAGGCTCGGACAAGGGGAAAAATGGAGCTTGGTTTCCTCCGCTCCCAATAGTGTCTTCAGAAGGTACTCTGGAGCAGCTTTGGTGCAAAACGAGCTCATGCATGAACGGGGCTCCAGGTACATGCTGCCTGATCAAAATAGATCCCCCAAGGGGTCCTTTTGCTCGCCAGCACCGGCAGGAAGCTCAAGCAGAGAAAACAAAGAGGTTGTGGCTTTATTGGCGGTAATGGGTGAAGGGTAGTACGAAGTGGTGATGCTCCGGTGAGGTGATGGAGGTGTAGCACCGTGGGTCTGATCCGGAGGGAGTCGGGGGAACTGGATGTGCTTGGGATGACAAGAAATGAAAGGTCAAGAGAATGGAGGCGTTGGTGGGTCACAACACTAGTCAGAGACGGTGGAAAGGGTTTGCTAGAGCTCCTACGAACTATGGTTGGTGATTTACGGCTAAGTGATGCGATTAGACGATAAAACAAAGGCAAGAAACAAAAACCTTGGATCTAAGCTATCTAAGAAAGCAGCAAAAGGTTACCTCAATGGCCGTTAAGCCACGAAGCAAGGACCTCGACGGTCGATGACCGGAGACGATGATGGAACACACGTTAGACTGGCCTTTGATCAACCAAAAGACTGGGCAAGGAGGCTGTCAATCTCCTTGAGCTTGTGAGCGCCAAATGGAGGAGAAAACACAGCCACAAGAGGTTCAAAAATCAAATGAAGTGGAAGGGGGCTTTTGCACAGGATGGAGACAGGGGGTTCTTTGAGGTGGCGTACAAATCGAACAAAGAAGATATGGGGAGAGATATGCACCCGACGTGAATCCTGGACGTACAAGGGACAAATTCTTTGAAGGGTCAAATCTCCCTCGAGCAATGCATTATTGCAAAAAAATCGAGAAGACGGCCATGTAGCCGTTCTAACAAGGCTAGGGAAGGCGAGTCAGACAGTTGATCGAGGTCAACTGTTGAAGCCACCTAGTTGGTCCACGTGGTCCATCTAGGAAAACTAGCCCTGAAAAAGCTTGTAAATTATTTAATAAATAATCAATTATTTTATTAATATAAATTTTTAAAATTAAAAAATGTTTATTATTTTTATAATATTTTATTATGATTTTTATTTTTTTTAGGTTTATAATTACAATTTAGTTTTAGAGTTTTATTTATAGGTACATTTACCTGTTTTGTACATTTTATTTAAATTTTGTAGTTTTGATTTTATTATTTTCTTATCTTATTTTTTAAATTATAACTTATTTTTATATACTTAAATATATTTTTATTATATTTTCTTTATGTAATATTCACACTTAATTAAAGGGTTTTTATCAATTGTGCCCAGCCGAGATATTCCAATATCAGTTATGCCCCTCCCTATTTGGGAATATCACATGTGCCCCTGACTTTTCGTCAGTCTATCCCTTGTGCCCCTTGGGTTAGTTACTGCCCATTTCCAACGCAAAAGGACGTTAACTTTGAGGACACAAATGTAAATAAATTAGAAAAAATGGACTGTGAGGTCTTTGTACCCTTTCACCCTCTCCCATGGCCCATGACAATGTCGTCCTTTGCCTCGTTGTTGCCCAGAAGCAGGTTGTTGTTGACCTCCAAGCCGAGACCGTCCACTCCCTCAAGTCTCGCTTCGCTGCCGTCGTAGAGATCGACGCTATCGGCATCATGCGAGCTCCAATCCTCCCAGGTCGACCTCCCCCTTCCCCTCCTCTCCTCCTCCTCAAGCTTCCCCATCCTCTGCCCCCTCTTCTCCTCCTCCCCGAGCTTCCCCCTCCTCTATCCCCAGGCCACCCTCCTCCGCCTCTCTTCTCCTCCGTAACAGGACCCCCTCCTCTGCCCCCAGATCACCCTCCTCCGCCTCTCTTCTCCTCTGCCCCTGGCCCCCCTCCTCGCCCCCCAGGTTCCCCTCCTCCGCCTCTCTTCTCCTCTGCCCCCAAGCACCCTCCTCCACCCCCAGGTCCCTCTCCTCCACCTCTCTTCTCCTCCACCCCCAGGACCCCCTCCTCTGCCCTGAGCTTGGACAACGCATTCGCTGACTTGGCATTGAAACCCACCGTGAGATTCTGCATTGGTCGACTGTCTTGAAGACCAACCCGAGGAACCCGAAGGACGACATGAGGAAGAAGATGAAGGTTTTCCATTTTACCCCTCCTAACCAAACCATGATTTGAAAAAACCATGGTTAAGTTCAACTTATTGACGGCTAAAGTAATGGAGGGGCGCAAGAGATAGAACGACAAAAAGTTAGGGGCATAAGTGGTATTCCTAAAAAGAGAGGGGCATAACTGATATTGGACTATCTCAGAGGGGCACAACTTATAAAAACCCTTAAGTAAATATAGGTGTATATTGTATGAGGTTAATGGGGCTGCCCCCGCGCCATTTGCGGTATTTTTTATTTTTTTAAAAAATATTGCCATGTATATTCATCCCTATATCCCTCCTATATGCCATTCGAACTTCATCAGAAATAGAGACTCCTACGACCTCCATCTAGACGGTCATTTTTTAACGGTAACAGGATTTTTTAAATCGACACCATCTCGATGGAGACTGTAGGAGTCTCTATTTCTGACGAAATTTGAATGGTATATAGGAGGGATATAGGGATGAATATACATGATTTTATTTTTCAAAAAAAAATAAAAAAATACACCAAAATAGGGGGCAGGGCAGCCATGTTGGCTTCCTCCAGGGGGCAACCCCATTAAATCCATATTGTATAGGTATATGTATTGTATATTCATCTGTGTGTTTTTGTATTTTATTGTATTTGAATGTTGTCTTATGTTTTTAATTTAGGTTTAACATGTACATATGTTATAAATAATATTTACAAAATTATAAAATATAAACTATAGAAATAATAAATAAGGTGAATATTTTATTAGGGTATATTATAAAATAGGGGTCCAAAACATAACTTTCGCATACTAACTTTAAAAAATATGAAACCATCTTTATTAAATAGCTTATTAAAAGTTATATAAAATTAAAGCGATTTTGAAATATTTTGAATTTTTGTTTGAGAGATATGGGTCTGGGAAGTTGGAATTTCGGAATCTTATTCAGAGTGTACTTTGTACACTATATATTATTTTTTTATAATCTCAATTTTGTATTTTTCTATATATTATTATCTACAAATTTCATATACAATGTTTATTTATTTGAAGTAAAAAAAGTAGAAAATAAGATAGGTCCCAAAAATGAATAAATGATGAATACATAAATGGAATTTTTATTGTATTTTTGGCCCTTATGTCCCCATACTTTATTCCTTGTCGACCTAGTCATCAAGATTCCTAGGTCTCGGGGTTTAGTCCAATGCCACTCATTCATACCACCATTCCCAAGGTGGGAAGATGGTCTAGGGTCAGTTTCAAAATCACCAATCTCCACTACAAGCACACACTTAGAGACAGTCTTATCAGCAGCCGACATACCGCCATCACCAGTTGTATCACCACTACGGTCTCGGGGTTTAGGGTCATAGATGGTATTTTATTCTTTTTCTTTTCTTTTCTTTATTCTATAATTTTTGCAATAAAAATAGTATTTTATACAAGATTTATACAACAAGGAATGAATGTTAATTCTACAAATTAGAGGTATTTACATGCATTAGCTAGGGTTTTTTAAGCCCAAATGATATAATAATGGTGATGAAATGGAAATTCATCATCAATCCATAGATATAAATAAAAACATACAAGGAAAAAATGTGGAGTTCAAATTTATTATAACTCTACAACAAATTTGTATAGTGTGAAAGCATGTGTAGAGGTCGAACTCAGGGAGCAAACGATGGATTGGGCAATAATGCTCAAAATTAGTTCTTTTATATTGTCCATTCATTATCTTTTTGTGTGGGTTTTTTATTTTATATTTTTAATAGAATTTTTTATTGTTATATTTTATTTTTTTTATAATTTTTAAATTTTATTTTTTTTCAATTTTCTATATTTTTTATTTTTAAATTATTTTTCTTTTGAAATATATAATATAAGATTATATAAGGCTATATACAATACAGAGTAATATAGTTATAAAGGCAACTAAAAATAACTAAAAAGTACAGAATTAATTATTATTGTTTTAAATAAACTTTTTATTATTTTGTGTTTTTTAAGTAATTGTGCTAAATTTTATATATTTTTAATGTAAAAAATATGTAAAATCAAGGATTAATTAAATTGGTCAGATTAATTTGGAAACTAAAAATAGCTAATAATGTCCAAAATTTTCCAAAATAATGTTATTAGATAAATAATAATATAAAGAAAATTATAAAATATAATTGAATATTTTTGGAGTTTTTGAGAATTTTTAGACATTTATAACAGATTTTGGAGCGTTTTAATTTGTATGTATTTTCTTTTTCTATTTTTAGGGTTTTTGGGCTCTGAGTTGTAAAATAAATAAATAAACAAAATATACAGTTTTTTGGATCTTCTAAAAAGTTTTTATATTTTTATGTATTTTACAATACAAACAGGGTAAAAATGTGAATTTATAAAATTTTATAAAATAGCCAAAATCCAAAAATCCAAAACTAAAATATATAGCGTTAATCTAGATTGAATTAGGATCTTAACCCTATTTTTTGAGAATTTTTTAGCATGGATACTATTTTTAGAAAATAGAAAACATCTACAAAAATGGTTGAACTGGGAAGGATGTTCTTGAAATAAAAAAGAAAGTAAGGGAATAAAATGCTATTTAACTAAAATAATTCAACTATTATTCAAAGTTACTAGACTAATTCAAAATACAAATACCCATGAGGATATCTTTGCAAAATGGCCACCTCACGTGGGACTGCACGGGAGGTGACCTGGCACGGACCCGAAGGCAATAAGCACTAAACACAGGGGGCGCTTACATTTTTACATGTTTATTTATACTACGGATACTAATTACTAGGTTAAATATAAAATAAAATAAGGCGGTGGTGTCTATACAATTTACCCCTCATTATACGTGATCCGACGGATGAGGATCATTCACTTAGGCGAATCAGATGGTGGAGAATCCACCATACTCTTTCACCATCGGATGCTCGTGATAAGATATGTCCTCTTATATGATGGTGGTCGAAGCCCAAGATCCAATGGTTGTTGTATAATCTGGGGCTAAAGCCCCATCGGACGGTTACAGCTTCATTCCCAAGAATAGGAAGAACACGGTTGTGTTCTTCCTTGTTCCATCGATTCCACGCATACGAGTCCTCCATTAGCATTGTTGAGGTGCTCCTGATGTTCCTAATGAGGATCCACAGCTACCAAGGTGCCCAAAACGATCAACGACCCATCAGTGGGGTCCTCGTTAGTCGAGGAAGATCGAGCACCTAGGAATGATGAACTAAGCGCGGTTGGACTCAGATGGTCCCTTCAAGACCTAAGAATGGGTCAGAAGGAGTCGCTAGGTTGTGGCAATTGGTATTGGTTGTTATTGGTGTAGGATCGGTCGTTTGTGATGTGAAATTGCAGTGATCCGGCGAACGAGAAGAAGAAGAGCACGAGTGGACTGAGCCTAGGGGATTCAGATGTTTTGATGGGTCTAGGAGGCGGAGTAGCGGCAGGGGAAGGAGATGTGGTGGATTGAATGTCGGCAAAAGGAACACAGGCAGCTTAGACAGTGACAAGAGCCCTAAGATCCGACGTATGCTAAGTTTAAATCCTACACTACAACTATATATTAAACGTGAAGTAAATGACAAAATCGAAACATGGGAAAGAAATGTGACAAATAGAAACTAACCTAAACCTCGATGGACCTCCAGAAGGATTGAATGTGCTGTCGTCAGAGCAAGCTTCGAGCGACGGGGATCACACCATTCGTCACCTCATGCGCGCTGCAAATCAGCCCAAGAGGAAGATGCCACCATCCTCAACCTGGACATGCAATGATCTAAGGGTTCTAGTGGACGAAGGTGGATCGAAAAAAATGGTGACCAGGGTTTATTTATGGACATGGAGAAATGGGATGATAGGTCACGAGATTACGGATGAAGGGGGCTTCGGTTGATGATTGCGAAGAGTGGGCGAAATGACCGATCAAAGAGTTTTGATGAAGACATCGATTCTCCTTGATCAATGGATCATGCATGAAAATTCAGATAAGTTGGAGAGTTAGGTGGAATAGTGTTTGTCAGAAGAGAGATGGGGAAGGTTGTACAATTGGCCTAGGTAAACAAAAGGAAGCTTCTGGTTTGTCCACGCGGACCAACCAGAAAATTCTAAGGTCAAAATTCTTTGTAAATTCAAAAAAAATTATTAAGTGACTTAAATAAATTTTAGTTATAATATAAAAATGTTTATTATTTTATGAAGTATTTTAAGGATTTTTAGTTTTTTATGGCTATTTTATTACAAGTTACTTTTTAGGGGTATATTTATAAGTATACGTGCCTACGTTTTGCATATTTTACTTTTATTTTGTATTTTTTTATTTTATTATTTTATTTAATATTTTATATAATTATAATTAGTTTTTATGCACATAAATATATTTTTTATTGTATTTTTATGATATTCTTTGTATACATAAATAAATATAGATGTATATTATATAGGTTTTAGTATAGATATTCCATCTATAGATTTGTATAGGACATTTTATTTTTTTGTGTTTTCTTTATGCTTTTATTCTACTTTAAATATTTAGAAATATAAATTTATAAAAAAAATAAAAATAATAAATAAAATAAATATTTTATTAGGGTATATTTTACAACAGGGATCCAAAACATAACTTCACACCTTAACTCTAAATCAAATGAAACCATCTTCATTAAATATCTTATTAAAAATTATATACAATTAAAGGTGATTTTAATATATTTTGAGTTTTATTTTAGGAGATATGGGTATGAGAAGTTGGAATTTTGGCTTTTTATTTGGAATATAAAATGAACAAAATATATTATTTTTGTATGAAATCAAATTTGTTTTTTTAATTGTATTTTTATCTACAACTTTTATGCACAAAGCTTCTTTATTTGAGGTATAGAAAATAAAATAGGTCCCAAAAATATATTATTGATGAATGAAAGAATGCGATTTTATTGGATTTTTGGCCATTATGTCCCCCTCCTTTATTCCTTGTCGACCCAGTCATCAAGATTCCAGGGTCTTGGAATTTAGGATCACAAAATACCTTTGGTATTTTATTATTTTTCTTTACTTTTCTTTATTCTATAATTTTGACATTAAAAACAATATTTATATACAATAAATGCAATAAATAATGAATGTTAATGTGTACAAAATAATGATATTTACATGCATTAACTAGGGCTTTTAAGGCCAAAATGATAGAATAAAGGTGTTGAAATGGAGATTCATCAAGGGTATAGGAGTCTCTATTTCCGATGAAATTGGAATGACATATTAGGGGGATAGAGTGATGAAAATCAATGGTGGTATTTCAAAAAAATGTCCAAAATGGGCATGAAGTAGGTAAGATTACATACATCATGAAGTAGGCTCCCTTTCCTCTCTCTCTCTCCCCGTCCCTTTCTCTCTCTCCCCCTCCCTCTCTATATAAGAAAAAGTAGGGTTGCCCCCGCCTCTATTTTTCCACAATTTTTTTATTTTTTGAAAAATATCACCATGTATATTCATCAATATATCCATCGAATATTCCATTCGAATTTCATCAGAAATAGAGGCTCATATGCCCTCCATCTAGAACAGGTAATTTTAACAGTCTAAACATTGTTGTAATCGACCTGATCTAGATGGAAGGCATATGAGTATCTGTTTCTAACAAAATTCAAATGACGTATAGGAGGGATTTATAGATGAATATATATTATGATATTTTTAAAAAAATCTAGAAAATAAAGTGGGGACAGTGATGAATCCATGATTCATCGCCTTTATTCTTTCATTTTGGCTGAAATCCTTGGTAAAAAAAACATGTCAATAGTCATTATTCTCATTAATTAACATTCTAATGACAAATGTTAATATAATATATTTAACACTTATTTTATCCAAAATAAAATAATAAAGAGAAAAAGAAAAATAAAAGAAAAGAAGGCTGGAAATATGTAATATGCAGACTGATCCTAACCCCGAGATCGGGTCAATATTGACTTGGTCGACAAAATAAATAAGTAGGGAGAGATAAGGATCCCAGCCTATAAAAATAATAGAAAATCGACACCAAAAATATAATTAAACACATTTTTCATTTTATAAATATTTCACATGTTTTATTTATCATTTAGATCATTCCAAACCAAAATACTTTCTTTACAAAAGTTGATCAAAAATATATATATTATTTTATAAAAATATTAGAAAACTATTCAACACAAAAATAAAATATTATAATGAACCGAAAAAGACGTAAAAGCCGACTTTTGAGGTTCATAACTGTTTATAGAAAACTCCAAACAGATCAAACTCACTTTTAAACTTCGTTTTATTAATAATACTATTTATTAAAAATATCAAAAAAATATTAGAATAAAATGGATGAGTTTTGGTATTTAGGCCACGTTGTATATATTTACTGTATGTAGAAACTTCCCGTATTTTTACTTAATTTATCTTAAATCTATTTAACTTAATTTCTTTTCTAAAAATCAATATAAAAATATAACTTAAGTCAAAATACCAATAAAGTCGAAGCCTCACAGCCACTAATTAAAATTTTCGGACCTCATAACTCGGCCATACAGACTCCAAATTGGGCAAACTTAGTTTTAGAATTAGTTTTATTTAATTATCAACAAAATGACACCGATTTCGTTAAAATCGGAGTTAGTATGCAAAATGTTAGTTTCGGGACTATATCGGTGTATATTACAATGTGCCGTAATTTATTAATATTTAATATATATAATTTATTATATGTATATAATTTATTAATATTTTATTAGTAAACTAAATTAAATTAAAATTATTTACTTAATTTAGTAATTAATTTACTCAATTATTTAATTATTAATAATTATTTAATTTTTCATTAAGTTGTTTAATTATACATATAATTAATTATTTAATCATTAATTACTTATTATTTACTTAATAAACTCTCTATTTATTCTTTAAAATTAATATAATTATTACATTAGTAAATTATTTAATTTTTAAAATTTCCATTCTCTCTCCTACTTTCCCCTTTTCCTCTTCTTCTCCAGCGATCCCGCAGTTCTTCCTTCTTCTCCATCGTCGTTCGCTACCTCTCGTGCCATTCTGCCAACAACCTCAACGGGCAACCGTTGGTTGGCCGTTCTTCCAACTGCTCGTCGATGCCCATACCCTTCTTCAGTGACCCCACTCCACCTCATCTATATAAGGAGTCCCATTCCATCCAGATCAGACATCCGCCATTTTACTCTCGTTTCTTTCCAGAAACTCCAAGAGAGATCGAGAGAGTGAGGGAGTGAGAGTCCCTCCTTCTGTCTAATGTTGAGTGTGAGGTTGAGGAATCAGAGATGGACAAGATCCATCATCAACCCCCGCGTCGTCGCGATCGAGCCTCCACGCAAGTCGCCGCATCGAGTCAACAATATGGAGGTTTGCACCTTCGCCATAGGCGACGTCCTCCACCTACAACTCATTTTCCAGGTTAGATCTACATCCCATTCTCTCCTCAGTCTCCCTCTTATCTTCTGCTCTTCACCTTCTATTTTCTTCTTAATTTCTCTCTTCTCCTTCATTCCTTAACAATATTTTCAAAATTTCGATACCGATTATCCATCTCACCTTCTGAATCCCCTCCGTTTATTGATCTACCCCTAACATCTCTCACCTCCTACCACATATGGTGGCTGGAGCCTAAGCTCAACGCTCCGCCTTCGCATGAGCTTCCCACTCACCCCTCTTTATTTTGCTAAGGGTTGAGGCTACGACCTCGAGTCGTTCTCCTCCTTGCAGGTCTGGAAGTGCTTGAGAGGAACTCGACATCGAGGAGCATCTGGAGTCGATTTCATCTGGGAATGAACACATGCACGAACCATAGCCTGGAATCAGCCATTACCTGAAGCTGTACACGAACTTGGAATCGCGTCATCAATATAATACTTGCATACTCGATCATCGCATTTGCGACACCGTCGATCGAGGGGCGCCGCTGCCTAGAACCGTCTCGAGACCGAGCACCACATCCGATCCAACGATCATCGCTGGAAATCGGATCCTCTCCACCTCCAACCGAATTGCAGTATCTGGAGACCGGAAGGACAATACAACGCCGCCTGCGGATAAGAAAAGGGGGAAGATACAGGGGCTCGATTCAGATGATACATAACCTATGGATCATAACTGATCCAAGGGTCCACAGTCCGTCACTTCTCAGCCATCGATCACACACCGAATGGACGGACCAGAATCAAGTCACATGTTGACCACTCATCGTTACACCGTTCACCCCTTGAGAGGCACACACGCGCCTCATGCGTAAAGTAAGCTTTTTTGGGGTAAATTACGTTTAAGCCCCTAGGCCTTCTTTTATTTCCGAATGGGTCCAAGCTCTGAAGTCACACGCGCTCAGCACGTGTCTGTTGTAGATTTTGTGCAGGAGGCTCTCCAAGCGTATTGATTGATGAATAGGTCCCCGGTGCTGAAGTCACGTACAAGCACACACGCTACTCCTAGGATTTTTGTGAAGATATCCCTACTTTCTACTTTTTACACAAGTACCGCTTAAATTCCATAAC
The DNA here is from genome assembly GCA_037367405.1 of Ottelia alismoides. Classification (NCBI taxonomy): domain Eukaryota; kingdom Viridiplantae; phylum Streptophyta; class Magnoliopsida; order Alismatales; family Hydrocharitaceae; genus Ottelia; species Ottelia alismoides. The sequence goes on from JAZKJV010009804.1 coordinate 401,744, forward strand.
GTTACATATACCCCCTACATCGTATATATTATTATACATATTACAATAAATAATCAATAAAATAAAAATGCAAAAATATAATATATATATATATAATATTATATTTTACATTATATACCGTATAAAATCATATTTTGAAAATAAAAATACTTTTTAGCATTAAATAAATCAATAAAGCACCAAAAATATATAACAATCTTTAAAAATCATAAAAAAATATAAAACAATTCTTAAAAATCCTTCAAAAATCATCTGTAGCATATTTTACCATATTTTTCATAATAAATAAAAAACAAAATAAAAATTGAATAATTAAAACCAATAAAAAATACAAAATATATAAAAACTTTGAAAAATCATAACTAATTCAAGAAAAGTAAAAAAATTTGTATTACATATCATTGTAAATATAATTTTGCTTAATTTCTAATAAAAATAAAATAAGAATATTTCTGCATTGTTTTCAATCTTAAGAATCGAAAATACTTCATACTATTTTTTAAAAATCTAATTCTCAACTTAAAAATCAACCAAAATTCAATAAAAATCATTAAAAACTTAACAATACATAAAAATAGAAAATAAAAATTGAAACATAAAAATAGAAAATTAAAAATCAAATAAAAATTACAAAATATTTTCTAAAATAATAAAAAATACAAAATAATTAAAAAATCACAAAAAATATAAAATTCATAAAAATCAAATAAAAATCTTGAAAAATCCCTAAAAATAAAGTAAAAATTAGGAAATATTTTATCTTAGATTTTCTATTGTTTAATCCTAATTTCCAATAGTTTGCCTTCCTGAGTTTGCCACTCCCATACTTGACACTATACACATCTTGTTTAGGAGTATAAATAAAATAAATAAAAAGTTAAATAAAAAATATCTTTTTTTACAAAAAATCTACTTGTCATTACAATGACAGTTGTCTATTTTTAGGTAACTCGATCAGTGTGTTTTTCAGACAGCCATGGGGAATCCCTATTGAACCCTTATACATGTATATATATATATATATAGAGAGAGAGAGGGGGGGGCGATCCTGTGAGAGCCAAAATTGGTGAGAGCATGAGAGGAGTGATTCTGGACCATAAGATTCAACCAGGAGAGAGAAGACGGAATCTTGTGGTCCAGAATCACTCCTCTCATGCTCTCACCAATTTTGGCTCTCATAGGATCACCCCTCTATATGTATATATATAGGGCTTATCCAATGAGCCATGTGCCCATTAACGTTTCAATGAGCACCCATTCTCGGCCATACATGTGTATTAGCAATAACTATATTTCTAATTATAGGCTATCATGTATTTAAAAAATCATATATTTCCTATTATACAACATCCTTAAAAATTGGAAGACGATTTTGGAAAGAAACGATTCAAATAAATGATTCCACACGGATGATTAAGGATCCAAATGATTTGATAGTAATAAATATAATTCGGTCAAGTAAATGCTTATTGTGAGATCAGTAATATCAAGACAATGATCAGTAATTTACATCCAAATAGTTACATTATACATAATTTAGTAATATGTATAAAATGGTCAAGTAAATGTGTGTTGTGAGATCAGTAATAACATAACAAATGGTTAGTAATACCATTGTCTATGTAATGTGCATTGCATTAACAAATAGTTACTTTCTTACTTGAGCAATGCCATGACTTACTGACCATTACTTTGTTTTTACTGATCTCATAGTAGCTATTACTTGAGGATAAAACACTTACAAGTAATAAAACATATGGAAATTAATTACCATTTGTTATGGTTTTACTGACTTCACAACAAGCACTTACTTGTCCATTGTGTATATATTACTGAAATCTGCACCATGTAATAAAATGAATGCAAATTACTGACTGTTGTTTAGATATTACTGACTTCACAACAAGCAATTACTTGTCCATTGTGTATATATTACTGAATTCTGCACCATGTAATAAAATGAGTGTAAATTACTGATCGTTGTTTGTATACTACTGATCTCACAACAACCATTTACGTGAATATTGTCTCTAAATTACTAAATTCTATTCAAAGTAATAATACATATAGAAATTGCTGACCATTTTTTATGGTTTTACTGACTTCACAACAAGCACTTACTTGACCATTGTGTATATATTACTAAATCCTACACCATATAATAAAATGAATGTAAATTACTGACCGTTGTTTTGGATATTACTGATCTCGCAACAATCATTTACTTGATTATTGTATATATATTACATACCTGAGCATTTGGATCTCGATTTTCTGCAAGAAATCATCGATTCGAATGTTTTATTTCCAAAATGATCTTCCTATTTTTTAGGACGCGATATAATTGGAATACCACTTATTGTTAAATTGCTTTGCATATTAATCTCTTTCCAAAAATAATATCCTTCAAAATTGGTAACCACTTAAATGGTAATACACATGTGTGGCCTACAAATGGTGCTCACCGAAACGCTAATGAGCCCTGTGTGCATTGGATAAAAATCCTATATATATATATATATATATATATATATATATATATATATATAGAGAGAGAGAGAGAGAGAGAGAGAGAGAGAGATGGCCGGTCTTGTGAGATGAGATTTTGTGAGATAGTGAGATTGGAAATTCTAGACCATAAGATTCTGTCTTCTCTCTCCTGGTTGGAACTAGTGGTCTAGAATTTTCCATATTACCATCTCAAAAAATCTCATCTCATATGATCACTCATATGTGTGTGTGTGTAGGGATTGTGGAGACTACACTCGTGTGTAGGCAACTTTCCTATACCCACCTCTTTCCACCTCAGTTTTTTTATTTTTTTGAAATGGATCTTTAGGGGATTTACTTAGAATATTAAATGAAACATGCATTTTAAAATTTACGTAAAATAGACATTCCTAACATCTCCTTCGGAGGGGGTTGGTTTTAGTAAATCAGAGACCGTTAACATTTGACTATCATGATGGATAAGTTAGAAGTCTCAAAATAAGTTATTTTGAATGACACGATAGTGATATATTGTGATTTAAATCCACAGGGGTTCAATTCATGAAAATCAAAAAATTGAGAGAAAAAGTGGTGGGTGCAAGTAAGTTACCTACACATGGGTGTAGGCCCACTTTTCCCATATATATATATATATATATATATATATATATATATATAGATAGATAGAGAGAGAGAGAGAGAGAGAAGGCCCTTCCAATGAGGTGTACCTTTCCTGCATCAACGGAAAGCCCATCACGAGATCCGTCAGATTTCAATCTAATGGTTCTTCGTCTGAAAGGGTATTTTAGTTAATATGTTTTCATTTTGAATTTGAATTTCGTTTTGATTATGAGTTCATTTAATATATTTATTTTTTATTTTTAGCTCGTTTGAATTGGTATTTTTTGTTGCCATTTATTTAATGAGATTTCACCAATCTCGTAGTATTTCCGCGTTAAGCAGATGTCAAAAATCTTTGCAAAATTTCTTATTAACATTGTAAAACTATATCCTGCATTTTAAAATAAAATCACCGTTAGTAATATTTTTGTTGGCATAATTGCAATTTTGATAACAGTTTTGTAAAAAAACAATACAAGAGTGTAAGAAATGACTTGAGATTTATAAAAAATGACCCGAGATTGTAAAAATGATCTGGATTTTAAAAAAATAATTTGAGATTATAAAAAAGCCGTACATATAAAAAATTACCTGATTATAAAAATTATTTGAGATTTGTAAAAAATGATCTGATTTTGTAAAAAATACTCTAGATTATAAAAAGTCTAATATTGTTATATAATTAATAAAAGAAATCAGTGAATGGATTTGAAATAAAAAACGCAAATCAAAAAATACAAATAAAAAACATAAATAAAAACACAAATTAAAAATACAAAAAAAAACGCAAATAAAAAATGCAAATAAAAAACACAAATCAAAAAGCAAAAAATGCAAATAACGCCAATCAAAAAATGCAAATAAAAAACGTAAATAAAAAACATAAATAAAAAATGCAAAAGAAAACACCCCATTCCATTTTCTGTTATGCTCCACCATGTGTGCCACCACCTTTTCCATTATCGTCGAACTCCACCATGTACGCCACCATCAACTCAGCCGCCGTTGTGTGCCACCACATGGAACTCAAGCCACAAACGAATGGAGTAAGAATGGAATGTGAAGAAATAAGATTAAAAAGGAATTAATCGTAACCATCAGATTAATTACGTACGGATGAGATGACAGGCTTTTCTTGCATCCACGAAAGGTGCACCTTATTCGATATATCTCACCACCATTTTTCTCATTTTTATTTTTTTTAAAAGTGTTCGTAGATTTTCATCACTATATCCCTATATTATGTCATTCAAGTTTCGTGTCAATCAGAGACTCCTACGACCTCCATCTAGACAGTCATTTTTAATGATCGCAGAATTATTGAAATCGATCCGTCTGGATGGAGATCGTAAGAGTCTCTATTTCGTACGAAACTTGAATTATATAATATAGAAATAAAGTGATGAAAATCTACAGAATCATTTAAAAAATTTAAAAAAAGGGGAAAATGGGATGGGGAGCCAAGTTAGCTCCCCCAAGGGGGTAGCACTATTTTACCTATATATGGGTAAAATGGTGTTGCCCCATGGGGGAACTAACTTGGCTCCCCCGCCTATTTTCCTATTTTTTCTAAAATAAATCTGAAAGTTTTCATTATTATATCCCTATATTATATATTTTTCGTGCGGAACAGAGACTCCTACGACCGCCATCTAGACAGTGATTTTTTAATGATCATAGAATTGTTGAAACCGACACCTTGAGGCCGTAGGAGTCTCTGTTTCGCACAAAACTTGAATGACATAATATGGGGATATAATGAAGAAAACACACATATATATTTTTAAAAAATGTAAAATGTGACAAATGGGATGGTGAGCCATGTTAGCTCCCCCGGGAGGCAGCCCCATTTTACCCTATATATATATATGGAAAAATGGGGCTGACCCTAGGGGCAACCAACGGGTTGACCCTATGCCCTTTTCGTATTTTTTTTATTTTTTATTTTGCAAAATATCACCATATATATTCATCTATATATCCCTATAATATGTCATTCAAATTTTTTCAGAAACATAGACTCTTGTGCCCTCCATCTAGAACAAGTAATTTTAACGGTCTAAACATTGTTGTAATCGACATGTTCTCGATGGAGGGCATATGAGTCTTCGTTTCTAATGAAATTCGAATGGCATATTGGAGGGATATATAGATGAATATATATGATGATATTTTTGAAAAAAATGGTGGAAAGATGGCGTAGGGGTAGCCCCATTAAACCCTATAAATAAGGCTTATCCGATGAGCCCTATGTCGTTTAGAAATGGAATGGGCACGCTTCATCAAGTGTTCTCCAGCAGCTTCAATAATGAAAATACAAGCTTCGGTAAGTAATATATATCCAGGCTTCAATAATATATATCCAACCTTCAGTAAGTAATATCATAGCTTTAGTAATTTATATAAAGTTACAAGTAAGTACAAACCAAAGTCATTGATTAAATTGCTTCTTTTACTTACAATTGATTTAAAGTTATTTATGGCAATATGAAAGTAACATTGCGTTCAGTAGTACTGATATAAAGTATTACTGATGGTAATACGAAAGTTATTGATGCTTTCAGTATTACTGATATAATGTGTTATTGGTGGTAATACGAAGTTATTGATGAGTCCAGTATTACTGTTGGCAATATGAAAGTTACTAAAGTTGTTGATCGTTAGATTAAGATCAAAGATTGATAGATGAGGCTCATCTCTTCCCTAAACGACACAATGCCATTGGATAATCACACACACACACACACACACACACACACACACACACACACACATATATATATATATATATATATATGTATATGTATATGGAGCCAAACATGAGGTTGTAGGTAACTAACTACACCCGGCCTTTATTTTCATTATTTTTGACTTTTTTAAGGGAATCTTAGGGGGATTTTATTAATATATTAGGGAGAATATATCTTTCAAGTTTCATGCAAAACAAACATTCCTAACACACTCATCTAGAACGGGACAATTTCAGCAATTCTCAGAAAGTTAAAATTTGGTAGTCTTCATGGAGATGATAGAAGTCCTGAATTAAGTTGAATTTGGAATGACATCATGGTGATATACGGTGATATAATTCCTCAAAAATTTACTTTCATAAAAAACAAAAAATATTGAAAAAAGAGCCGGGTATAGGTAGTTAGTTACCTACACCCCCCGGTGTAGGCTCTCTTTTTCTATATATATAGAGAGAGAGAGAGAGGGAGAGAGAGATGACTGATCTTGTGAGAGTAAAAAACTGTGAGAGCATGAGAGCAGTGAGTCTGAACCATTAGATTCTTCTCACCTCTCTCCTCCTCCAATCAATCACTAGAATTTAATGGTCCAGACAGACAGTAAGTCTGAACTATTAAATTCTGGACCACTAGTTTCAACCAGGAGAGAGAAGACAGAAACTAGTGGTCCAGAATTTCATATCTCACCATCTCACCAAAATCCCATCTCACATGATCGACCAAATATATAGAGGAGTGATCCTATGAGAGCCAAAATCTGTGAGAGCATGAGAGCATTGATTCTGGACCACATGATTATGTATTCTCTCTCCTGATTGAATCATGTGGTCCAGAATCAATGCTTTCATGTTCTCACAGATTTTGGCTCTCATAAGATCACTCATACACACACACACACACACACACACACAAACATACATACATACATACATACATACATACAAGTTCCATGCACCAGCTTCCACATCCGTTGGATTGAGATGCATCCAAGGGTCATGGATCATCCCACTGTCCCAGAAAAATCCTGATTTCCATGTAAAGGGTGTGAGACTATACTCCTCGCCCACAGTCCTCCATTTACCCATCTTCCCTCTATCTAACCCCTGTGTATTCCTCCTCTAGCTGGTTGTCGAAGACCCCTGCACACTCCTCACTCCCCGGCTCTTTCACCTCTCACCGGTGTACAGACCTACTTCCCTTCTCTCTCGTCAGCTCTCGGGGCTCCTCGTACCTCTCCCCCTTTAAATAGTGATCAGGTAGGTACTCCCCCATCGTTGTGATTATTTATCATGGTGGACGTATAGTTCTTTTATTAACGGCATAATATGCAACTATTCTAGAAATCAAATCCAAAAAATTTACACCACAAGGATGAGACTAAATAATAAAAGAAAACTTACAAAGGCAATTTTTATTACCCACCGAGTATTTCAACCCAAAGGAGACGATGTTGTTGCATCTTGATTGTTGATGATTATGCTTGGATTATTTAATTTTAGAGTTGAAATACTTGGTTGACGAATTGTTGTTTTAAGTAAGAAGTTTTTTCAATTAATATACCCTCACACTTCTGTTGTTTTAAGTTAGAAACTTATCAGAAAAATCTGGTTGAAGAATTTCTGATGAAGAATAAGATGCTTGCAGAACGGTTCTGCTATCGTTGATACATATCATTTGGGAATGACTTATCATATGTTCTTCAGGAACTTTCGTAGTAGTTATAGTCTTCCTTACATGTATTCTGTTGTGTTCGAAAATAAGTTTTAAATACTAAAGTTGTTTTGTAATTCACTTGTTGAATCAAAGTTATATCATTATCTCGGAAATAGATGGATCTCAATGATGAAAAGGAACACTGGCAGCAATAATAAATCAAATTGTTGTAAATTTCAAGCGCAACTGCAAAATTCAAAAAAGAAATGTAGCTGATTCAAAAACCATTTAATTAGTTTACTGCATCCAAAAAGAAATCAAAGTACATTCTTCTACAGAAAGATGTAGATAACTATCAAACACTCTATTACGTAGATATCGATAAATACAACATATATACATCCAAAAAGGAATCTAATGTTCACTAATTCAATATGAGAACTAGCTTACCGAAATCGATATGATGCAAGAATTGATGTGAAAGGGGATGTTACTCATTATATATCCAAATGTGATTAAAACTAATTACTATAAAATGTACCAACGTTTTGACAGAAGTATCAAACAATAATAATGGTTGACATGAAAATTGAATGTTAATGGAGCAATGATAAAGCTTAATTGGCCATATCTGTTTAAGATTACATTACGTTTTGAAACTTAAAATATGTAATCAACAACACGACTCCTCTAGGACACTTCTCAGACCGTTTAAGCCAACTCAACCAATAGGAGAGAGCATCTAAGGCAGATGAAGGAAAATTTTTGGAAGACAGTCTACACTTTTTATGCATTTTATTTTAATATGTATATTTATGTGAGAGAATGACACTTAGAAAATTTGTAATAATACAGGACTCTCACAGGTACACTCCGACTCCCGAGGTCCAGTGCCCGAGGGATTGTTCTCTTGGGGGCCTCGACGGTTTTGATTCTTTTTCTTTTTATTTTATTTTTATTATTTTGTGTGAATGAGCCCTAGCTTAGGAATTGCTTGCAGATAGATTAAAGTCCAAAGTCCCTAATATATTTGCATGTACCTATAGATGTGCTTTTGGACTTAGTCAAATCTTAAACAGTCGCCTCATCATCTTCAACCCTATGTGCCACAGCTCTCCCTGCCAAGCGCTGCTCCTGACTCGATGTGTCGAGAGGAGTAGGGGTGAGCCTAGACCGGACTCCTGGATTGAAGATCGGTGACCAACTTGTGGTTCTTCACGATAATACCAATTTCTGAACTTAGGGCGATTTCATCGGCTTTGTATTTGCATTTAGCATAGGTTTCAATTCTGTTATGCATCCCGCATGGAGAGAGCTGGAGGCACTGTAAATCTTCTTACATAGCATGCATCATCGATTTCCGACTTGCATGGCTTTTCCAACCTTCTCCCTCTGTTTTTTTGCCAACCTAGGATGCTTAATGGAAATTGAAACCTCGATAGGCATGTGCATTGAAAATACCCAAAAAAGTGATAACAAAAATAAAAGCGGGACTGTTAACTCTATTGGACCTAAAAATAAAACATAATGGACTTCCATTGTCTTGGGGAGAGCAACCCCCTCATTGTATGTGTTTTAATTGCTCACGTACACACTAAGGAGTAGAGCCCAAATCCCATCAAGCCTCCTAAGTGTTTGTACAATTTTTGTGATTCTCACCTAACTCTAAAATCGAAAAGATAAATGACCGTCACCTGACGGTCTTCACTGTGTTGAGTAGGTGAATTGGGGTTTGCCTTGTGTATTTCTTGTGACTTGGAGTTTGTTATGTTTTCATTCATTATTAGAGTAGCCGGTCCCGTCCGTATGAGTCATGCATTTTTCATCTTTGAGTCTCTCTACCTCTCTTATACATATACCTCCTCATCTACATCGAGTCATGATATTGGCGCTTGAGCTCAATCATTCTTCGTCAAGTCCTTCGTTCCCCTCTTCTTCACCACCTTCCTCATGTCCACCGTACCATCCTCATCTCCTCAGGTTCGAGGAAAGCATGCTCTTCGGACCACCACTTTGACGGTGTTCCCGCCTTGTGTGGAACACCCAATTTTGTCTATGTCCCGATCTTCTCACCCGCCCTCCTCGTTCTCGCTGTATCACTTTTCTATTACTTGGGAATGCTGTGCACATCAATGAGGCCCGCATCAAGGATTTTATGATTACCTTGATTATTTGTGTAAGTCGGTCCAATGATTGAGGATGTTGAGATGAGTGTGCCATGGGATTGTAATCAAATACGTGCATGTTTTTGAGGTTATTTGATTTTTTGGCACAAGTATAGGTATGAAGCATTATTGAGGAATTTTTGGTCTCGCACACCGGATTGAGGGTGTTATGCATTTTGATGCTTCGATGAGGAATTCATGTGACCTGATTGATTGATCTACCCACTCGGTTCGGCCCGTCTGTATTCAGATTTTGGATCGACTATCTTGATATATGCTTCATGGTCACCGCCCCGAACCCCCATGAACCCCCTCATCTTCTTGATTGACTCATCCTTGATCTCCTGACTCTTTGATCCACCCATGGCACTTCGAGGATTCATGATTATCGTTCATGCCATCTCAGCCAGATTTGCTTGACCCGAGGGATGTTTTGTGATTGACCTAATTATTTGCTCCCTCACTTGATCTTATGCCCTCTAGATGATGGAATGATTGAATGTCTTTGAGGACCTGAGATTATACACCAGCATTCCCTTGACCTACATTGATCTAGCTCGTATTACTCCTTGAGGACTATTTGCGGGAGAATGCGACAATTTCTAGGACTGTGGTTTCATAAACTGCTTTGGTCGCCCTTTTGATGGGACCCAAAACCGAGTCAGATGATATGCTTGATTAGCCTCCCCCGGTGATTGTGTACCCGACCTGTCAGTACACGAAGCCAAAAGACTGATTTCTCTCCTTGACAGTCCTCGCAAGGACGAGCCTCGATATTCTAGTTATTCATTGCCAGTTCATAGCTCTCCGAGGGTTATCTGCGAGAGGCTATGACACATTATAGCTCTCGTGGTCTCTTCTGCTGGTAGACGGTCTGCTGTCTACCGAGGCCACATTTTTTGTGGATCCGTCTGATGGATTCGGCTCCTTTTAGCCTTATTCTCTCTCCTTGACGACCCTCGCAAGGTAGAGACACATTCTGACTATTCCTTGCCTAGATTGCATAACTCCCCGAGGACTATCTGCGGGAGTATGCGACACTCTCTTTACGCTCGGTTCCCCTTCTGACTGTGACTCCGATGGAGTCATTTGATATACACTGCTTTGGTCCCATCCTGAGTTGCCTATCCGATTTGCGGATCATGGGACCCATCTAATAAGACTCCTTTGAGTCTGCGCGCCTTGACGGTCCTTACAAGGTTGAGCTCTTGATATCTGTTATTTCCATGCCTAGCTGGCAGCACGTTCCCCGAGGGTTATCTGCGGGATGCTGCCACACTTTCTTGATTTATCGATCTCTTCTGCGGGTAGTCGATATGTTGCCTACCGAGACCGTACCTGATGATCTGTCTGATGGATCACTGATGCCTTTGCGTCCACTCGCCTTGACGACCCTCGCAAGGTCCAGTCTTCTTCTGATTATTCATTGACTAGCATGTACTACTCCCCGAGGGTTATTTGCGGGAGAGTACATTGTATTTTAGGTACTCGACTTCATTTCTGGTGTCTCCTGGCTGTGGAGAATGAAGCCGAGACTTCTGAGTTGTGTACTTGGTCCTCTCTCTGATTGTATATCCGATCTGCGGATTACTGGACCAAGTCTTCTGATTATGATATGATTCCTGTCTCCTTTGAGCCTGCTCACCTTGATGACCCTCACAGGGTTGAACCATGACTTGCGGTATTCGGTGTGTCTCCTGTGATCTTCCGACCTCATGACCACCCAATGCCACGGTGTCTCCTATTCTCTATCTTCCATATCTTTCTGAGACTCTGATTGACAGGAGGAATCTGTACTGTTCCTTCTTCCTCCTGGTCTTATAGTATCGGCTCTGTTTCCTCATGCTAACCTTATGAGCCGATTGACTGAATTATGCTACCGGACCGGATATCTTTACTTTCTGATCTGTGTGTCCCCGGTAGCCAACACCCACCTGACTGTTTATCTGGGCGTCCTTCACCATCTGAGTGCGTCACTGTTCTCACAGGGAGAAAATGGCGCAAGTACGGTATTCACTTGTCAGATACCGTCCTGTACTTCACCAGTTTTTCACCACTTGTATATATGTGTGCCTTGTTCATTTTTTCTCCCGCATGTTATGTATGCCCTAGATCTATTGCCATATCTATGTGTCTACACTTAGGGCATACCTTGTCCTAAGTATAGGGGGGTACACACCGCGTTGTTCTTTCTTTGTTCAGTTTCGTCACTCCTGTCGTTGCCTATACTTAGGGATATCTCACCCTAAGTATAGTGGGAGTGATGCGTATATTCTCCATGATCTTTTCATCTATCTGTATATATCTATCATTTCTTCTTTTCTTCTTTTTTTTCTTTTCCTTTTCATATTTCTTTATCGAAATAAAAGGCGTCGCCCCTTTATGTCAGTTTTCTGTACTTAGGACGTACTTTGTCCTAAGTATAGCGGGGTGCACCCCTGATTTGTTAATTCTTTGATCTGTTTATTCCCACCCTTGACCCTCCGTGCTTTGTGTACAGTCTGCTGTACTTAGGATTACTTGATCCTAAGTAAAGGGGGGACGGTCAACTTCTCGTTCATCCATTTCTTATTTAGGTATTCTTTAGACTTTTCTATACTCAGTACGAGTTATGTCTTCTCTTTCTCTTTTCCGACCTATATGAACATAGCTTAAGCTAAGTATAAGGGGTCGTATATACTCTGTATATACTTTAGCCATAACTCGTACTTTCATATTCTCTTAATAATATGGTTAATAATTCCTTAAAAAACCTAATAAAAAAGATGTTATCATTCCTCAAATTCTTTTTGTATATACTGATTAATAAATCAGGTGAAAATGTTTTTTGCAAAATGTTTGAAAATAGTTTGAAAATCTTTGTGAAAATCTTTTGAAAACTATTTTGAAAACGATTTGTTACAAGTTTTCAACCTTTGTAAAACATTTTGGTTTGCAAAGTTTATTTTCTGTGTGAAATAAAATGTTTGAAAAATTGTTTGCAAACGGTTTGAAAAATGGATGCAAAAATATGTGAAAAATCTATATATTCTGTTTGGAAAACCTTTGCAAAATGATTTTCAAATGTGTGTACATGTTTGTAAAGTGCTTGTAAAAATTACTTTGGACTATAGTTTTCAAAATTATTTCCAAATAAGTTTGAGGAATAGATTCATCAAATTAAAAATAAATAAATATATAATAATAATAATAATAAATATATAATAAATAAGATAATAAATAACACAAAATTCTTTAATAATTGTACATATATACCTATAAATAAAAACTAAACTATAAATCCTTCATGCTTTGTAAATAAAGCGGCACGCCCGTGTAAATAGCTGTATATATTTTGAGTGCCACAATTCTTTTCTTTGTAAATTCTTTGTGTAAAAATTTTCTCTTTGTTTTCAAATTCTTTAAAAAATTGCATTATTCTTTGCATATTTGTAAATAGAATTTGCATAGCATTCATATTGAGCTTGATGATTGAACTAGTCCAATAAAGTCGAAGATTGGATCTTGGTTGGACCTTACCGCACCTAACTGCACTGGTACCTTATGGGAACTAGGTTTAAGGTACTTCATGTCTATTGAGACTTAATTCTTTGAGAAATCAGGGCTGGGTTCAAGTCACCTCAACTGACTAACTAGAACTTTTCGAGACACACGCATGACTTTTGTTGACCGTGACCTAAGTTGGACACTTTGCACCTTTCACTTGGCTCAACTCAGTTGGAGAGATGAGGGGGTTGGATTTGCCAGTCTGAGACGCACACGGGTGGAAACATTTGTCCTCGTCTAGGGAGGGAAGTGCACCCCAACGTGGTCCAGTAGCCATGAGGTCTAACGACAGGAGAGTGTGGGTTGCGATATTGCTTCAAAAGAGGGATAGTCTTCTGGCTCAAGAGGAAAAACTCCTTATGTAAATGCTGCTGTAAATAGTATGTTGAAAAAAAAATCTCCAAAAAAGTGGACAGGCTTGAAAATAAAAATAAAAGTGCCTGCCAGAGTATGTATATATGTTGTATAGAAAATAAGCAAGCTTGAGCATCAAAGTTATACCATGTGAGTCTGCAGCTGGATGACTTGACTACACTGGTCTTGCATCCCAAAATAGGTAGCTACACTGGCTACCGTCCATTCTTTTCTCTACCTCCTCCTCTTTAGTTGGATGCCACTTGAACTTAGAAGGGAATACCCCGCTCCACGAGGAAAGAGCTGTTGGATTAGGGAATCATTAGGTTGTCATTCTGGAGAAGTCAGTCTCTTTGTCATTTCAGTTGGGGAGAGCCACTATCACTTACACTGTACAAGCTGAATGCCAAAATTATAGAATAAAGAGAAGAAAAGAAAAAGGATTAAAATATTGTAAATATTTTATGACCCTAACCCCGAGACCAAGTCCAGCATGGAATTGGTCGACAAAGAATAAAGTAGGGGGAGATAAGGGCCAATAATACAATAAATACCTCATTTATTGATTCATTCATTTATGCTTTTTTGACACCTATTTTGTATTTAATTATTTACTCATTAAATAGAAATATTTAGTACATAAAAGTTGTAGATAATAATGTGATTAAATATACAAAATAGAGTTTGCACAAAAATGATACACAGTGTACATTCTATTCACAGAATAAAAAGCCAGAATCTCAACTTCACAGATCCATATCTTGCAAATAAAAACTCAAAATCCACCAAAATCAGCTTTAATTGTATTTAACTTTTCAAGAGCTATTTAGTAAAATTGATTTCATAATTTTTGGAGTTCATCTGTGAAAGTTAGGTTCTGGGCCCTTCATTGTACAATCAACCCCAATAAAATATTCAATATATTCTTCATTCATTATTTCTATAAATTTATATTTATAGAATTTTGTAAATAATATATATATAATACATGTACATATTAAAACCAAAAGGAAACCAAAAAGAATTTGTAAAATAAAATAAGTTTATGTAATACATAGGCAAAATACTTATGTTGTATATGTATATAAAATAAAAGGGGATCTCATTCTTTTATTCATTATTCATCTACATTTTTTATTAAATTGTAAATATTATCTATAATTTATTAAAAATGTAAATCCAAAGTAAAAACAAATAAAATTCATTAAATAAATAAAATGTATGTAGAATACAGGTAAAATACCTATAAGGATACTTACATAATATATATATCCATTTATTTAAATATGTATATAAACTCATAAAAATTAAATAAAAATATATTTATACTTATAAAAATAATTTATAAATTTATAAAATAAGATAATAAAATAATAAAATAAAAATACACAAAATAAAAATAAATACATGTAAATACACTTAAAAATACATCATTAAAATAAATTTATAATAAATTTTATCAAAAAAATAAATAAAATTCTTAAATAAATACTACATTATTTAGTTAACATTTTTTATTTTTTAAGTAAAATTTAATTAAATCATTTATTAGGTTAAAATAATAAGTCAAGCAATTGCTGACATGGACAAATCTAGTCCCGGCGTTCGTTGACCGCCTGGTCAAATCGACCCCCAGGCGGCTGAAGTGATGCGGCTGGTCTTTTCCACCCATCTTCTCCCTTTATTCGCGCTCGACCCATCCATCTTCTGACATCGCCGCCTTCATGAAAATTGCTCCCTGATCATTGTACATCCTCGCCCATCCGTTTGTCCCCTTGTACATAGCCTTGATTCGCCGTTACGGCCCGGTCAATAGGGGTGCTCCAATCATTCATAAATAAACCACCTCCACCTTTGCTGCAATTTTGGTCAGCCTCTATCCAATCCCTTCCTCGCATTCTGTCCCGGCGGTGTTCCTTGTGACAGGAGGATCTCGCCGGCGCTTTGAATCGGTCGGAGAGGTGGAGGTTGCACCCACGGCCGCCGCTTCGGCGAGGCCTCTGCTCCCTAGCGTTCAACAAGGTATGAGCTGCGCTTTTTGATTATTTTTCGTAGCTTTTCATGTTATCTTTTCATTCATGTCATTAGATTAATCCTTAGTTCTTAGGGGTAGTGTAGTTTGGGTGATTCGAAGTTCGCCGGAGCTTTGCTCCGGCGAGCATTTCCCGTTGACCCTGACCTGCTCCGCCCTTGCTTCCACCGCCATCTCCTTCCCCTTTCGTTTCCCTTCGCCCTATGCACCTTCGTTCACCCAGAGCTTCCTTAGATCTGGAGATCCGATCTCCCTCTTCCACCCATCGCCGGAGATCTCCGCCTGAAGCCCCCCTTTCGCCAATTTTCCGTTCTGACAGGACGAGGCAGTTTGCCCCCGTCCCTCGTTTCGTCTTGTGCAGGTACTAGGTGCATTGAGGCACCTGGGGGTGTTCTTCGATGCTCGCCGGAGGTACCTGGAGCGCCACCTCGACATCGACCTGGTGGCAGCGCTCCGGTGATCTCCTGGCCAATCTGAGGCCTCCTGCGATTAGCTGGAAGCACCTGCGACGTGTTGGGACCCTTGGGAGTAGCAAATAGCGCCGGAGAGGAGAGATCTCGTCGGAAGAAACTCGCCAGCGGTGAGTTCTTCCCCTGTTCTTCCAGAGCACCTCCTCGCCATTGGATGAAGAGACCGGTCCCAGATCGAGTGCCAGTCGTCCGATGGAGATCTTCCTCGACCGTCAGATCAGCTTGGCTAATCTAATCTTAGCCCTTCATCAGCGAAGCGGTATCAGCCGCTGGATAGCCGACACGTGTTTAAGTGAAGTCATCTACGCCGTCGGATCCAGCGCCTTTTGGGGGTAAATTGCAAACCTAACCCCCGTATTTTTGTATTTAATTTTTAATATTGTAAATAAAATAGCACGTGTAAATAAAGTTGTAATTTTTGCATAAGGGCCCTCTCATTTATTGTATTTACATTTTGGTCCCTCCGCGCCTCACGTGCAGTCTCACGTGTGGCGCGTGAAAATTACAGGAATACCCTGGTGGTTTTTGTTAATTGTAAAATAGTTCGAAAAATTTAAATAAATGTTTATTCTGTTGGTATATTTGCATTGTGCCCCCAGTAAGTTATTTTTATTGCATTTATGCCCCAACCAAGCTTTATATTTTTTTGTGACTTTTACCTATTTATTAAAAATACCTATGTAGCTCCTAAAAATCCACAAAAATTAGGTTAGATGCTTCATGTAGTGTACTTTCACGCCACATGTCCATTCTGCATTTTTGCATTTAACCTAATTATTAAAAATGAAAAAGGAGCTATTTTTATACTATCTAATTTATAAAATACCAACAAAATATAAAATGTTTATTGAAAAATTCCAAAAAAATATATATGGTATATTTATATATATATTGAGTCCAGAAATTGAAAAAACCAAAAAACAAGAAAAGGAAAAATAAAAAAATCAGAAAGCTCCAAAATCCAGCAAAAAAATATAAAAACCCTAGAAAATTACCAAAAATATATTTTTCTCTTTTATAATTATCTATATATTATTATTTACATATTAACATTAATTTGGGTAATTTTGACACTTATTTTGTATTTTTAAAACCCAAATTATTTTAGGCCTATTTAATTAGTCCCATATTAGGACATTTTTGGAATTAAAAATACATAAAAATTAGAAAAATTTCATAAAAACAAAAAAATATATATAAAAATAAAAAAAGCAAAACAAATATTATATGTAATATATCTTGAGTATTTATATTTATATATATCCATATATTATATTACTTCTCTCTCTCTCTCCTCATATATATATATATATATCTTTATATATAAATATATATTATATAATTAATTAAAAATATAAAAAATACAAAATATAAAAACAAAATACAAATTATAAAAACAAAAATAAACTTTAAAAAATATAAAATTAAAAATCCACAAAAACAATAAAGAATTGGACATGGTCATTGAATTGAATAATTGCACAACCAATTTTCTACCACATCACCATTCGTCTCCCAATGTTCGACCTCTACTCATGCTTACACCTATATACATTTGCATGTAGAGTTATAATAAATTTTAACTCCACATTTTTGTTATTCATTGCATATATATTATTGTGGGTTAATTGTTGATTGATTTGAGAATTTTGGAGTGGTCGATTCAGCGACTGGATCTCTCGCCTTGTGAGACATCTAGACCCTCTGAAAAAAGCCCATCATCAATTACATTTTCAATTAATTGTCTAATGGGAATCCAATCCACATCAATATTTAATTAACAAATGTAAATTACAAATTGCTCTATCTTATGTATTATAAATCACATTTGTAATATATATGATTAATATGGATAGTGATATCTACATTATTCATATCCATGATAATTAAATCACATTTAATTATCTTGGATCTCTATTCTCATGTGCCCAAATAATGTGAATCAAGTTCATATTATTTACATCTTTGATAATTAAATCACATTTAATTATCTAAGGTAACTCTCCTTATCATATGAATCAAATTAATATTATTCATGATAATTAAATCACATTTAATTATCCATTTCGTTAATGCTTGGATACATATATTAACATTGAAATTATCCTAAACTCTTTCAGGGATAATACGCTTTCTCCACGAATACTTGGAGGTAAGGACAGGGCGATTGTATTGTTCCACGTATAGTGACTTGGATATTGAGATCACATCTCAAATCCATATCTCGGGCCTCCCATAGATGCTTGATTAAATCAAGACCGCAAATCTAATCTTCTCATTGCATCTGAATCACATTCAGATCATTGTCCAACATTTGGACTAAGATTTGATTACTTCTCTACTAAGAGGAGTCACTAAAATCCAGACTCGTTTCATCACTCCCTAGGAATGGAAGCGTTATGGTTATACAATCGTTTAAGATCACATCACCCTGAGAACCACTGATGCTAGAGCTTCTCCCTGATGAT
Organism: Ottelia alismoides; assembly: GCA_037367405.1. Classification (NCBI taxonomy): domain Eukaryota; kingdom Viridiplantae; phylum Streptophyta; class Magnoliopsida; order Alismatales; family Hydrocharitaceae; genus Ottelia; species Ottelia alismoides. Next base: position 420,290 of record JAZKJV010009804.1, read on the forward strand.
CCCCCTACACTGATCGAAAAATGCCATCCACTTCCATCTCCTGGTCGCAGCAAAAAGACAACATGTAAAACTTTGATATTGGCAGCTGCAATTCGTATTATAGATCCTGACCGGTTGCTTATGTCATCATAACCTAATATCTCCCACTTCCCATGTCACCTGGGCACAATTGAAAGGTATTGAATGCATAAGTAGATTAGAAACATTAGTGGGTATTCTTTATAGCCATGGTAAAATAATCACAACAATGGGGGAGTACCTACCTGATCACTAATTCTCAACTTTTCAAATCAAATATACCCATATGTATGGTAACATGTGATTACACAAAGACTTGAATTGAAAATAGCATAGATCTAAATTTGATCCGGATCGATGCCGGCTGCTCACGATAGTAGATGCGGGTGATTCTCACGGCAGTATATGCGTGACCGTCGGTGGTAGGGGAGGGACGTCGGTCCCGGCACCAAGTGGTGGCAAGAGGGGACTTCGAGCCTCGGCAAGATGGGGAGAGTTGCCGGAATCTCATCATGGAGGCAATCACTAGCCCATTAAGGAGGAGAGGGCTCAAGGCACTGGGGGATTCAAAGGTCGATGAGCGGGGGGCATGGAACCTCCAAGTGTCGATGAGAGGGGAAGGGGCATGAGTCGATGAGCCGGAGTGGGAGGTTGCTCCAAGCATTGGGTAAAGGGGGAGAGGTACGAGGAGCCCCGAGAGCTGACGAAAGAGAAGGGAAGTAGGTCTCTACACCGGAGAGAGGGGAAAGGGCCGGAGAGCGGGGCATGTGTATGGGTCTTCGACAGCCAACCAGAGGAGGAATACGCAGGGGTTAGATAGAGGGAAGATGGGTAAATGGAGTGTGGGCGGGGAGTATGGTCTCATGCCCTTTACTTGGAAATCAAGATTTTTCTGGGGCAGTGGGATGATCCACGATCCTTGGATGCATCACAATCCAACGGATGTGGAAGCCGGTGCATGGAACTTACTTGCACCATGGTGCAAGCTCTCCATTCCCTCTCTCTCTCTCTCTCTCTCTCTCTCTCTCTATATATATATATATATATATATACATATACATATGTGTGTGTGTGTGTGTGGCGAGAGAGAGGGGAAAAGGAAGCCACATCATGAAGTAGCTAACCATAGCTACTCTATGGATAATTTTTTATCGTTTTTTTTATTTTTTTTGAAAATACCATCTTGGATTTTCATAAATATATCCTTCTAATATGTCATTCAAATTTCGTCAGAAACAGATATTATTATGCCCTCCATCCAGAATAGGTCAATTACAACAAATTTAAGACAATTAAAATTACATGTTCTGGATGGAGGGCATAAGAATCTATGTTTCTGACAAAATATCATATTAAAGAAATATAGTTATGAAAATCCGCAGTGGTATTTTCTAAAAAATTACAAAGTGGTAAAAAAATATCCCTGGAGTAGCTAAGGTTAGCTACTTCATGGAGTAGCTTCCCTTTCCTCATATGTGTGTGTGTGTGCGTGGGTAGGTGTGTATGTGCGTGTGTGCATGTGTGTGTGCGCGTGCATGAGTGCGCGTGCGTGCGCGTGCATGCATGTGCAAAATGAGTATGCTCCCATGGGTCATATAAGAGTACGCTCCAACCTTTCTTTACATAAATTGTTTTATTTTATTGAAATGAAACTTGGGGTGGGGGGGTTACTTAGAATAATAAGTTGAACATATGTTTTAAACTTCATGTAAAACACACGTTCCTAACACTTCCATCTGAAGGAGGTCAATTTCAGTATTTTTAAGACCATTAAAATGTGATAGTCTTGATGGAGGGTATAGAAGTATCGAATTAAGTTGAATTTTGAAAGAAACCATGGTGACATATTATGGTCTAAATTGCAATAGGTTTCATTTCAGAAAACTAAAAAATAAGGAAAAAAGGGTGGGAGCATACTCATTTTTCCATATATATATATATATATATATATATATGAGGAATAGGAAGCTGTTTTGTGTAACAGCCAACTTGGCTGTTACACAAGGTAGTTTCCCCCCCTTTTTATTTTTTTAAAAAATAAAATCATTATATTCATCTATATGTCCCTCCTACATGTCATTCAAATTTCGTCAGAAACGGAGACTCCTATGCCCTCCATCTAGAACAGATAATTTTTAACAGTATGAAATTTGCTGTAATCAACCTGTTCTAGATGGAAGGCATAGGAGTCTCCGTTTCTGACGAAATTTGAATGACATGTAGGAGGGCCATATAGATGAATACACAAAATTATATTTTCGAAAAAAAAATAAAAAAGGGGGGAAACTGCCTTGTGTAACAGCCAACTTCGCTATTACTCAAAATAGCCACCCTCCCCTCCTATATATATATATATATATATATATATATGAGTGATCATGTGAGACTAAAAAATGTGAGAGCATGAGAGCAGTGATTCTGAACCACTAGATTTTGTCTTCTCTCTCCTAATCTTCTCTTTCCTGGTTTAATATAGTGGTCTAGAATCACTGCTCTCATGCTCTCACAGGTTTTGGTTGTCACAGGATCACTCCTGTATGTGTGTGTGTGTAAGAGAGTAAGAAACTTTAAATGAGGTGGTGTCTCACCACTTTTATTGTGAGTCGTCCATCTCATCCCTCTATTTTTGATCACACGATTGGAAATAATGATGTATTAATTATATTACTTAAATGGTTGAAAGCTCATTTCGGTCTTTTCATCACATTCTAAATATAAAAAGTGAAAATTATTATGACTTATTTTCTCTCTCTCTCTCTCTCTCAATTTAAACGGTGACACCTTTGATGAATCTGTGATTCATTGTCTTTAAGTTTTCATTTTGGCTAAAATCCTTAGTAAAATGCATGTAAATAATCACTAATTCCCACTAATTAACATTCTAACAACAAATATTAATACTATATATTTAATACTTATTTTATCTAACATAAAATAATAAAGAGAAAAAAAGAAAAGAAAAGAAGGTTGTATAAATGTAATATATACAGACTGATTGTAACCCCGAGACCGGGTCAATATTGACTAGATCGACAAAATGAATAAGTAGGGGGAGATAAGGATCCTAATTTATAATAATATTAGAAACTGAGCCAATAAATACATTAAATACATTTTCCACCTTGTAAATATTTCACCTATTTTATTTATCACTTAGAAAATCTCAAATCAAAATAATTGGTTTACAAAAAATGCTCACAAAATATATATTATTTTATAAAAATATTGAAAAAATATTCAATACAAAAATAATTAATTACGATGAACTAGAAAAGCCGTAAAAGCCAACTTCTGAGGTTCATAACTATTTATAGAAAACTCCAAACGGACCAAACTCACTTTTAAACTTCGTTTTATACTTAATACTATTTATTAAAAATATCAAAAAATATTAGATTAAAATGTGTGAGTTTTGACGCCTGGGTCTCGTTGTCTATATGTATTATATGTAAAAACTTCCCAATTTTCTAAATAAATAACCGTAATCCATTTAACCTAATTTATTTTTTAAAATACTTCTAAAAATCAAATCATAAATATAAATTCCAATAAATCCCGAGGCCAAGAAGTCGTTACCTAAATTTTTCAGACCACGTAACTCGACCATGTGGACTTTGATTTGGGCAAATACAGTTTTAAAGTTCGTTTTATTTAATTATCTATCAAATGACAATGCTTTCACTAAAATCGGAGTTAATATGAAAAATGAGAGTTTCAGGACCGTAGTGGTATACATTATATAATGTACAATGTACCGTAATTTATATTATTATATTAATACTATATTCATAAATTAAAATAATTTATTTATTTATGTATTTTAGTAATTATTTAATTACACAATTATATATTTATTTAATTAATAACTTAATTATTAATTTAATTATTAATTAACTATTTAATTATATCTTAATTAAATTAGTAAATCTCATTCTTAATTTAACCAATTATTTATTAATTTAATTTAATTTATTTATTTTATTATTTTCTTTATCCTCTATCTCGCTCCTTATTGTCCGAGTTCCCTTCCTCCTACGCTTGTCGCCTCCACCTTCGATCCTCTCCGCCAACAACACCAACGGCCGGTCGTTGGCCGACCGTTCTTCCAACGACTCCGGTACCATCCTTCGTCGGCGGTGACGCCACCCGCTCACCTGGGCTCCACGCAACCGTCCCTATAAATAAACCATAGACCCCCCTTCGAGAGCGGATCTTCCATTTTGCAACCTCAGTCTCCAGTCGAGTTAGAGAGAGAGTGCGTGTGAGGAGGGTGACAGCCTCGTAGCATCACAATCTCTGACCGCTCCTGGAGCAAGCTCATGTGTGATCCATCACCAGAGTAGAGCTTCGCTCCTCCGCGCGACAGCCTCCGCATCACCGTGCGTGGAGGCGATAACCTGGAGCTCTACGTGCTCTGCCCACATGCGCATCATCACATCTATTCTATTCCAGATTAGATCCTTCTTTCTATTCCATCTCTCTTCTCAAATCCTTCGTTCTCTTCGACATGACACAAAGCCGTTGTCGATTTCCATTCCACCTTCGAAATCCCCTTCAATTCTATTCTAACCCTTCATATATGAACCCCTCTGGTCACAATCGGTGGCTGAAGACTCAGAGCTCCTCCTCCGCTTCATCGAAGCTCTTCCGCTCACGTATTCCAACGGTGTTTTGGATGGAGTCCATCGCCTCGAATCATGTCATCTTTTGCAGATATCTGGGCGGAGATTACAGGGCTTGGTAGCATTGATCAAGGAGCAACAGCATCACTTGTAGATTCCATATTGGAATGCTTTGACAAACAAAGTAGCATATCTGATCTCAAATCCACAATCACCTGGAGAACTACAGAGGTCCATTCTAAAATTCGTTTGACATTCTTCTTAAACGAAGAAAACACTGAGTACCAGCAAAGTATGATCAAGATCTCGGATCGTATCTCCACTACGAGACACATTAGCGAGAGCCTTCCTAGATCTAGATCTCCGCCTTGAAACGCCACCATTCGAAAAACTTCAAGGATTAAGATCTGATCCATGATCAGTCGTACGACCGTCGTCGCTCGAGAGAACCTCGTCGGAGCGTGACCGTTCTTCATCGTCGATCTAGAACTGCCGATCACGAGCGCCACTACCTGGAACCAAATCCACCGCCATCGTCTGGAGTTATTTTGGGAAGAACAACTGTTCATCCAGATCGAAACACGGTCCTCGAATTTACATTGATTCAATGGATCTCATCTTGCTACAGGGTGACGGCAGAGCAATCGTACCACCCATCGCTCTACATCTCACACGCAACGCACGTGCGATGAAGATATTTTGTGGTTGATTTGTATACACCCCCAGTACTTTATTCAAATTTCAAATAGGTCCCAGCTGCTAGAGGATCAAATGAGCTACACGTGATCGTGGGAATTTTGCATGAAGCTCCTTCACTTTCTCATATTTTCACAGGCACCCTATTTTTTCAGAACATTACATGAAGCTTCACTTTCTGTTTAGGATCAGGGATGCTGCCTCCGCAACCATGCAAGAAGGAGTGAGATGTTGGGACCGCTAGTGGTATCGCCTCTACTATGATACCACTTGTTGGGGATACAAAGACAATGGATGCATATAGGAAATGCACAAGCATCTGCCACTACTGAAGTATGTGAAGAAGATACACTTGGTCACCTCTCATAACTACCAGAGAAGAAAAAATTCTAAGGAGAACAGGTACAACTCTCACCGTTTCCTCGCTCTCTCTCTCTTCTTCTTCTTTGTCTTTCTCTCTTTTTTTTGTTGTATTCCTCTTGTTGTGGTGTATAGGCAATGCTCATATCCTCCTCAATACAAAGCTTAATTACAAACCCATAGACCTATTCCCATAAGGATTAAACATAGAGTACAACTCAATTGTTATTAGTATTAGGAGTTCAATCCCATAAGATTTCTAATTCTAATGTAACTATAATCCTAATAGACTCTCTCTCTCGAGTTAAGTTTCATCACGATCTTTCTATCTTGAGTCTAGACTGGGTTTTTCCCATCATCTACAAGTTTACGTAATATGATTTCACCATCTTTGTGTGTCACACCCATCATTGGGTACCCTCAAAGTTCCCCCCTCCTAGGCATGTTTGCACAACTCAGTGTTGAGACTCCTGGCGTAGTACTACATATCTCTCGTGAGTAGAGATTATGATGAAATCCTCTGGCAAAGCAAATCGCACTTGCTTCTCCTTGTTGCATGTTTCTTTAGCAGAGATACCGTTAGCCCGCTACTCTCTCATTGTACTGCTCGTCTATGGAATAACGGGAGCTCCATCACTTGTCCTAACCCTTCCCTCGAGCCTAAATACTATGTTCGACATCCTCATTCCATGGATCACCATGTGTGCTCCCTTTCTTGCTCTAAGAACTCCCCTTTTAATAGTGACTCAATGTCATTGTGAGTCTATCATTCCTGGTGAACTCAGAATCTTCTTGATTATAGGAACATTTCAGACACCTATCAGAGTTCATAATGCTCCATCAAACATGCAAATTGCACAAATACAACCCCTTAGATATGGTAAACTCCCCACATGTCATCTTAACCACACATCGTTGCATCAAACATGCAAATTGCACAAATACAACCCCTTAGGTATGGTAAACTCCCCATATGTCATCTTAACCACGCATCGTTGCATCAAACATCCAAATTGCACAAATACAACCCCTTAGATATGGTAAACTCCACACATGTCATATCAACCACGCATCGTTGCATGTCTGATTTGTACTGAACTGCTCCTTATATGAGCACATGTGATTTGAACATATTAAGTCTAGAAGCCATCCTAAATCTGCGTTCACCTTTCTAGAGAACGCTAACAAGTCTTATTCACAAACTAAGGTAGAATCCTCTTTGTCTGAGTCTGAATCATGGACTTTCTTCCCTTTATCATTCTCATGTGTCAGACAATCTACAATTTTGTAGCCCTCTGTGTCACAATGGAAGCATCTGATTAAAGGTCATGACTTCGATGGACCTCTAAACCTCATCTTCGTTGATCTACAATGTCTGCCCTCATCTTCTAGCATATGATCTTCACCATTCGTTGCCTCTTTTGTCGACCTTTGTCAAAACTCGTTCATAAATAGTGAAGCAACTATGTCATCCAACATGATGGTCCCCTTGCCATAGAGAAACATCACCATAATATGATCGTAGAAAGATGGAAGAAAATTTAACAAGATCAATGACTTATCCTTGAAGTGATTCTCCTTCCGCATTCTTCTCCTCAAGTGTGAATAAATCCATTAGAATCTGTTGAATTCATCAAGTGATGCTCGAGTTTGTTCTGTCATCATCTTAAAACCATAGAGTTTCCTCTTCTTCAATTGCTTGTTTACCATGGATTTGAACTTGTATCATCCTCTGAGCTTCATCCGAACCTCATTCGGATCATCTAGGTTGAGGACCTTGCGAAGAGTGTTGTTTGTCGCGAACAATTGTATTATACTGATTGCGAGATCCCTCATCTCCTTCTACTCTTCTTCTTTAATCTTTTCCATCTTATTTATTCTTTGTAGAGATTTTAGAACTCCTTCTCGAGTGAGTATATTATTCCCCTGGTGTTTGCCATAAGGTTAAGTCCTTTTCGTTGAAAGGTTCCACGAAGAACAAGCACTCCTTAATGCGAACTTCACCATCCAATTTTCTATCACACTTCCTTGCATTATCTTAAATATCAGAGCAAAATCCTCTCAAACTGAACAATCTAACTTGTTCGTAGCATGCAAAAACCACTATTTGAACTCCTAGATCTCCTCAATTTGATTCTAAATGCTCTCAATCTAAATAGTTCACCATAACTTTCGATTGTTCATAGCTTCTAAAAAATGCACATTTGCCACATCGCGTCCTCTCATTGATGTTGAACCTTTCTTTGATCTGTTGCAGTGTGTCCCTCCGAGACACCAAACCAAGCTCTAATGCCAATTAGGACCAATAGCAGTGTCACCTTTGATGGGATACAACTAGTTGAGGTTACAAAGACAATGGATGCAAATATTGTTGAACAATCAACTACCACCATGGAAGTACGTAAAGAAGAAGATGGAAGAAATATGGCAGTCATCAATCACTTCTCGTAATCATTGGAGAAGAAAAAATCACTAAGAAGGAGAACGAGTACAAGTCTCATCATTCCCTCTCTCTCTCTATAGTTTTTTCTTTTGTTGTGTTCATCTTGTTGTGGTGTGGAGGCAATGCCCTCATCTCCCGTTGTATGTAGCCCAATTACATGAACATAATCATATTCCCATAAGGGCTACATATAGAATACAACTCAATTGTTATTAAGATTAGGAGTTCAATCCCATAAAATTCGTAATCCTAATGTGACTCTAATCCTAACATGGGCGCACATGCTCCCTCCATACCCCCCTCTCACCATCCAGTATGGCGGCCTTCACCTACCCTTCTCGTGGAGGGTGCAGAAAAACAGTTCTTCAATAGGATTCAGCAGAATAGATGGTTAAAATTCAAAGCACACTAACAATCCCCATACAACAAAGAGAACACATTCAATATTACACTTGGTATGATTCAAGAAATTATTTCCGTTTGTGGAAAGTGCATTAAAATCATCAATTAATATACAGAGAAGTAACTGCCACTGTCAGGAGTGACCTCATTTTTTTGACAATCGCTTGTGCAAATGTGCCAAACATGCTTAAAGATCAACTACAAATCGCTTGATGGAAAAAAAATAATGAAGGTCAAAGCAGAGAGTGCACCTTTACATATTTTATGAAGGCCTGAATGTCGCTTCTTGTACAAAACCTTACAGCAAACTTGTAGACCTGGTGAACAACAATAATTCCAATGTCAACTTGGGTAAGCTGATAAAGCCAAGTATTTTTAACAAGTCCATCAATAAGACTTCTCAGAGCTCCCCAGCCATCCAGTGTATAGAGCTCCCACTATGCAGTCCCCAAGGAAGGTTCGAACCAGTTAAGGTCTGATCACAAATAGGAGATTTATAACAACATAAACATAAAAAATAGGAAATCAAAGAACTATTGGCAATGGAACAATTGTAGGCCAGCATTCAAGTATTCTTTCATGGGGATCTAAAGACCATGTATTTGGTTATTTGATCTGATCTTGGAAGATTATGTCCAACGAAAAATAGATGTGGGCACACGTTTACAAACATAGCTACACAACTATACAAAATGAAGAGACCTTAAATCTTTTGAACACTTGATCCAAGCAAATGGATGAAATTAGTCTTGTTAGATCTGTTTGTTCCCTTCCTACTATCCTCACTTCATCCCAGATTTTGCAGGAAAACGAGAACATTAGCAAACAATGACGAGGAACCAATCCACTTGGAAACAGGCTTTTGTTCACCATTGAAGAGAATGCGTCAAAAACTTATCTTCTAAAACTTTCCGCATATTTCTTTTCTTTTTACTTAGATCTCAGACACGAGGACCTTGGCTGTAAGTACACGCATGCAACAACTGCAGATAAAATGGAATCGCGTCAACAGAGATGCAGTCAAGACTCAATATTGCATGGAGGAAAAGACCAAGGTAGTTTTGCTGTTCAAAATTTATTTCTCTAATAAATATTATCCTGGAGAACAAACTCCACCATGTAAACCACTTTCTGTTGAAAGGAAAGAATTAATGACAACTGCCCTGAAACTTGTTCTTTACCATCGTTTCCATCTTGAAAACATGCCCCATTATTCTCCATGGTACGCGTGACAATTTTTCTCTTTAAAAGCCGAACCATGCATATGTGTATGTAGACTAATATCCTGGAGGAAGATTTAGCTAGTGGAGAAGAATAAAAAGGACCAACATTGACCGTACTTAACAAGCACCGGATAGGTTGACAAAGTGAGACAATGTCATATAACAAGATCCATTAAGTAACCAATTGCAGTAATAGACACTTATGACAGAAAGAAGCTGTTTTGAATTTTGAAGTAGGCAGGAAAAAAGGTCATTGCAACATCACATATGAATATAACCGATGCATCTTACCCTCTGGGAGCAATCTCTGAAGCTCAGGAAGACCACCCTATTTACTCCCGAAGAACCTTCAGATGCGCACGACAATTGGGGCAACGTGATATTCAACTTCGAAATGCAATGTTCTTCCTACATCAATCTAGCAAACTGTGAACAACTATATAAAGTTACAAAAGTTAAATGTAGCAACGATCGTATCCTTATGCAACATTGCAACAAATATGCGTCCCGTTTGGAGAGCGATCTAGTAGTTAGCTGAGGGGGAATCACTCAACTAGACGGCTTCGGGGACGGAGATGATGAGGACGGGGGAGCAGACGCGGAGGGCGGTGAGGGAGGAGGTGGTGATCCAGACGCCGCCCTGGCGGGACTTGACGGGAGGGAGGGGATTGTGGTGGGAGGAGTGGGGGGGGGGGGGGGGGGGGGGGGGGGGGGGGGAGTTGAAGAAGCGGGAATACTCCACCTCCCATTCTCCTCCTGTTATGGCCATCGGCGGCTTCTGCGGGGACGGAAGCGTTAGTTAGGGGTTATGGTTTGAACTGCGGTTGCAACGCCTATAGCACCGCTGACATGCACACCAGCTGGCGCCTTAGCGGACCATCTTAGGATCTTTCTCAAAAGGAAACTAGTTGGGCATCTGAAATATTAATGTAAGAACGAGCAGGAAATTATAGAAAGGTATATAGTGAAATATTCATGTCAAGCAAAATGTAGGTTTTATAGAGCATCCCTCCGTCTCTCTCACCTTATTTTGAAGATGTTGTATATAGTGGATAATATACTGAAAAATCTACACAAATTTCGTGTGGTTGTTAATGTAGCAATCATGTTGAGACAAACATCTTCCTAACATGTCTCATCACTTATTATAAATGTCGGAACATCCTGCTCCCTTCATCGTCTAGCGCATCCTCCTCTTAACACACTCTCACTCTCCAGAAAAATAAGGAGAAATTGAAAAAATAGTAGGACTATAAACATATAATATATCATGTTCAAGCTCATGCTATGTCATGGTATAAATATATAGCAGGTAGCTATAAATATACTAGTTTCAAATCAAATTTGTAAATGTATAGCATTATACTCCATACCTCTACTATAATATACACCACATCGAATCTCTTACTATAAGTATACAAAATGTTCACACTAAACATATTATAAATATATAGCACATTCAAATACTTGTTATTAAAGTACAAAAGGTTTGCACTAAACATACTATATAAATGTAGAAGGTTCAAATACATGCTATACATTATAATCAAGAAATCTGTAGTATATTTATAACAAATGTTCATTGTCTCGTACTATATGTAAGAATTTGAATATTGCATTTTAGAATTATTTTCCTTTCAAGTTACCCTTGAGTTTCAATTCTTTATATAAACTTAAAAAAAATAAATGTGATATCGCATATTTCAGACTAACGAAAATGAATTGATCACGCTATCTTTCTAAACTTAAATTATAATAGCTCAAAACAGTATTGAAGTATTTCTTAGCATTTCTTTAAGATCGTAGTACCACATTATTAAAGTTCATGTACAATATTGAAATTAGGTTTATATCTCAAAGATATTTTATGTAGTTTACTCTTTTTAATTCCAACCTTGTGAATAAAATTCTCATGATACGTAATAGTTTATGTAAAATGTAATATATGGTCCGTGTGTGATAAACTTGATTTTCATATCGAATAATTCAATCTTTACAGTAAAAATTTAGAATACACATGAAAATTCTAGAGAGTCGACTATAAATTAAAAATTGCATTTATCAGTCCGTCTTGATACATTTATAGTACATTTTTCGGATATGATAAACTTTAGTTTGTCCAAACCAGTCTTATAAATTACATCTTTCCTAAATTTAGTAAATGGTGCATCAAAAAATAAGCCAAAGAAGTATCATATACTTTAAGAAAGGCATCCGAGTAATTCTGTGTTGTAGACTAAACAACCAATCAAATTAAGACACACATATCCACAAAATGAGCCTTCATCCAAACAAAAAGCATCCATAAAAGGAAGAAAGACAAATGGCCTCAAGATCATCACACCCCTAAAAATATGTGCAGGTATTATCTTCCTTTATAATGACCTACAAAATCTGAAGGGCTTAAAATACAGAATATTATGCATTCCCAACGAGAAGATGTGGTAGAAGTGTCATTCTAAGTAGAAAAGAAGGCAAAATTTTCTTCTAGTTTGTTGCACATGGCACCTCCACGCCCCTACTTTTACATGCTTGTACGTTTAAGCATATTACTTGCAAAATGAAATGACTGACTTTTATTGAGAAAAAATAGATGCAACATGTTTCCCCTGAAAAATGAATGTTCATACTTGCAAGTAAGAAAGCAATGGGTTTTGCCGCATATTTTTTCAAGACCTTTTTTGTTAAGAGGAAAATCGACCCTTTCATAGGGTCATTGGCAACATGTAAACTTCTCTCTACTTGTAAAAAATAGTAACTATCTAACCTCAGTCAAGAGTTGATACTATGAAGATTTGATATCAGGCAATTATCTATATTATGAGAAAACTCATCCTATCTTTAGTAGTTAACGTCTGGACACTTAAACTAAAAAAAGATTAGAGTAGCATGAAAATTGTATGTTAAACTAACTACACTAAATATTTAAGCCACCTTCCATGACCCGTGATGAAACTACTTTCCAACTCTCCTCTTATACGAGATTTTTAAGCGAGGTGGATTGTTTTTGACCTACACTCTCCCTAAATAAGGAAGCAAGTAGATAGTTCAACGTCTCGAAATTTGGCTTCCTCCAAAAGTATTAAAGCCTATTCAGTGTCATACTCAAAAGAAAAATCTTTTCATAAGCTTTCCTACGAGACTAATGACATGTGATTATAAGTCACTATAAGAAAGTTAGGGAATTTTTAGTGAAGTAGGGTCACGGTATGTATGGAAATTAGATGTTACAGGTTTAAAAACCTCTCACAAGTGGGAGACATTTTGGATAGATTTTTGCAATGAAAATGATGCTCACCTTCTTCATTAATCCTCTTCCCTTGATTTCCTATTTAACCTCCACATTCATTGCTCCCATCCGTAACTTGCATGTCTTCTATCCCCATTCACCTCCTCCATCCTTCTTCTCCAAGAGAGACAAGAGAGAAAGAAGAGCTTCTCTTTAGATGGGAGACACTCATCTTGTTGGATAGCAGATCATGCACACAGTGGAAAAAAACCGTAATAAAAAGATCAAAGGAAATTGTTAGGTTTTGGAGATGAATGTTCAGATCTTCATCCCACCCATGGGATTTTCCATTGTTATTGGTATCGTTGCATTAGTTGTTTGAAAGGAAAAATCATTACTTTGTATAATCTAGATGCTTGACTAATTGTATTAAGTTCTACAATGGGGTAGGCTGTAGAACTCATAAAGGAAGGGGAGATTGGGCACAAACCAGCTATGATATTCCAGTATAGATAGTGCACTACAACGCCTTTGTTAGGAGGTGTTTTAAATAAAATTATTTGAGATTCATATTATGGTGTGCTGGTTATTGTTCCCAGATAGACCTGACATGTGGGCCAGGGGCCCACCCAGCCTGCACAGCATGGGCCAAGCTTAGGCCAAGAAAATTCATGAATGGGCCGGCCCAGCCCGGTCCGCTCTTTGGTATGCCCGTCAACTAAGTGGGTTGTGGACATGTGCCACAAAGCACAACCCGTGAATAAAAATATGTATTTAAAAATTACATTTTACATACATTTAATTTAATACACTTCGAGTTTTTTACATTATCGATATTACATCTATTTTTATAGTTTACATGTCAAGCAATGCATATTATGGTTATTTAGATTAAGAAAGATTAGATGATACTCAAAATTTTCATTTATCTCTTAGATGAATAGCCAGGCATTTATAATTCTTTCATTTTGTCTTTCAATTCTTATCAAAACACGTGCAAATACTGCTTACTTCTATAAATTAGCATTCAACATTCATCTGTAATTATTGTGTAATTATTTGTATTTAAATCTAAAATTACAGAATAAAAAATAAAAATTAAATTAAATGAAGTATCAAAGATACAAAATGACCATAAACCCCGAGACCAAGTCAATATTGACTAGATCGATCAGGAATAAAGTATGCTAAGGGTCAATATTGTACCAAAATACACATAAAAACCCTAATTCTTTATGCACAAAGTAGCTCATTTTTGCACTACTTTATTCATTATTATACGCGCTTCAAATAATAAAGTTTTCACATGAAACTTGTACACACTAAATATAAAATTACAAAAATAATAGCCAATAAAAATAATGCATAGTGCACATGGTACACATAGATGAATATGCCACAAATAGAACTTCACAGAACAATATCTCCTCCATATAAACTCAAATGGAATCAAACTCTCCTCCATTTTGTTTTAGATTAAATTATGTATGTAATGAACGTGGTTTCATTAAAAATGAAGCTGAGATACAAAAGTTGGCTTTCTAGGGTACCATTGTATTGGACATTTATATATGATATTAATAATATATTTTATTCTTTACATTTTTTAGACTTCTTTACATTTTAAATAATTGTATATATTGTATAATACATATTAAAAATACAAACATAGATTGAAAAGAATATAAAAATATCAAATTAAATAATACATTATAATATACAGGTAAACTATACCTACAATTTATGTATATATATATATTTATGTATACATGTAAATAAAATCAAATATATATAATAAAATTATATATAAAATGTAATTTTAATATTAGGTAAATTAAATACATAAAAATAAATCATATATAATATAGGTAAATATACCTATGTATTCACATGTAAATATTAACATCTCGCAAATGATGTTGTAAAATAAATAAAAATAATAGAAAAGTAGTTTATAAAATTATAAAACATTTTAATGCTTTATATTTTAATAATAAAATCATTTACTATTTATTATTAAATTAATAAGGATTTTAATTTCTATTTTATCTCAGCTAGTCCTACATGGACCATTGAGATGCCTTCATTTGTTGGTTGTTCGGTCAACTATACCAACCCTACTCTTACTTTGTTAGAGCATGCGACCGCCCTATTTTCTCCATTTTACCACGCCTTATCCTCTCCTTCTTCAACCTCAAGACCACCACCGTTCCAACCTCTCCGACTCCCTCTTCCACACCAGGTTCCTAGCTCCCACCAACCCCATCTCCTCCTCACGCAAGCTCAATCACATGATTACCACCTTCCACTGCTATAAAATGAGACCCTCCACCTCAATCTAATCCCTCTTAATACACCGTAACCCTTTGGAATCGTAGCCTGGAGTGAATCATTTGTGATAGTGAGGTGTTCCCCTTGATTCCAGTTGTGGGGAAGGAGTTGAAGTGGTGGTTCCACCTTGGTGGTCTTGCTTCCCAGTTTCCCCGACCAGGTGGGGCCTCTACTTTAGCATTTTATTTTCGTATTTACTTTCTTCGTGTATCTACGCATTTAGTTCCTTTTGATTTCATATTAATCACCCTAAAATCCAAGCTCATTAAGTGCGTCAAAGCTTAGAGCTCCGACCACTGTTCCCCATTCAGACCACCTTGTTTCGCCTTGTTGACCACCCACTCTCCTTCCCCTTCACGGTCTCCACCATCTCGACCCATTCAATCACCTCGTTCTTGCATAGAATGAGTCCCCAAATCTCCATCCTCATTGTACATCGAAGATGCTCCGCCACGCCTCATCCACCCCCTTTTCCACCTAATAATAGGGTCGAGGGTATCGCCCTCGACCCTCCAACCTAATTGTATAGATTTTGACCCCAATCGACTCCATATGGGGTGAATTGTACCCAGAAGACTAAGCTATAAGTTGCAGGCCTTCGTCGAGCTCTTGGCCTCTCTTTAGTAAGGTTCCAGCACATCCAAGACCTCCAACAGATGCATGAACCTTCTAGGAAGCCGTAGGAACCCTCAATTGCTCGAAAACATGCTAGAGACGCATGGAGGAGTCGATCGAAGCTCAGCCTAGGCGAGGACACTGACATACACCTCCTGAGGAATGCACCTCCTCCAAATGCAATCCGCACCCTCGTGAAATAGTTATGGATCCTCCCACTATTAAAAATATATCCGGACAAGAATTTGTCAACCTTTAGCATTGGCCAATCTTGTGGAACTCTCTTGGAGATAAGATAGTTTACAATATCGATGTACCATGGGAGTGAGACAACATAAAAGATTGCCTCACCTGAGAAAGTCTTTGTAATTGGCACAACAGTCTGGTTAGGAGTATCTACATCTGAAATTTGAGAAAGGTAATCTGCCATCCCATTTTCAATTCCAGGTTTTCTTTCATATTTCTAAGTCAAACTTTTGGAGTAGAAGGATCCAACATATGAGATGAAGTTTAGCATCCTTCTTATTTCGTAAGTACCTAATGGTAGATTGGTCAGTATAAACAATAAACTTGGATCCAAGAAAATGTGATCTGAACTTTTTCAGAGCAAACACAACTGCTAGCAGCTCTTTGTCTGTTACTGTGTAGTTTCTCTAGGCCTCATCTAGTATTCTACTAGCATAATGAATAGAAAATGACAATCCATCTCATCTCTATCCCAAGACATCCCCAATTGCATAATCTGATGCATTAGTTATGATTTTGATTGGAAGTGACCAATCAGGTTACTCTAGGACAGGTGCATGAGTGACTAGATCTTTTAGCTGATTGAAGGCATGGAGAACCTTGTCGTCTACAATAAAAGCATTCTCCTTGCTGATAAGCTTAGTTAAAGGTCATATAATTTTGTTGAAGTATGTAATGAATCATTTGTAGAATCCTACATGCCCTAAAAAAGGACCTTAACTGCTACAGATTTGTCAGTGGCTCAAGCTTGGTGATCACATCCACCTTTACCAGGTCAACTTCCATGTTTCTCTTGTAGATGACATGGCACAATACAATTCCATCGTTTACCATGAAGTGGCTCTTCTCCCATGAGAGCACCAAATTCACTTCACAACATCTTTGAAGTACTCGATCCAAATAGGTAAGACATGTATCAAAGATATCTCCGTAGACCAAGAAATTATCCATGAAAACTTAAAGGAAACTACCAAACATGTCTGCAAAAACTTCCAGCATACACCTTTGGGATATAGCAGGTACATTACATAATTTAAAGGGATTCGACGAAATGTGTAAGTTTTGAATGGATAGTTAAAGTTGTCTTCTTTTTGCATTTAGGAGTAATCGAAACCTGATTGTAACCAGAGTACCCATCCAAGAAACAGAAATACTCCTTGAATGCTAGTCTTTTAACTATCTGATTGATGAAGGGTAGTGGAAAATGATCTTTCTTGGTAGTTGAATTCAAGCATCTGTAATATACACAGACGCATCAAGAAGTAGGTACTTGGGTCAGAATCTTCTCTCCAAGTACTTGGGGTCAGAATCTTCTCTCCTTATAGTTCGTTACAATAGTAATTCCGGATTTCTTTCGAAAACACATGTAATAAACATCCATTTTTAATATTAGATGAGATAGATGAAACTTGCATCATACCACTTCGTTATTTCCTTCATGACACCATCCTAGATATTAGTATTCATAAGATGTTGAAATTCACGGGGTGACTTGATGTACTCTTCTATGTAGTTGTGATACGAGCACAATGATGGTTTATACTATGGAGTTACAAAAATCTCGAACCTATCGCCTTGTGGTTTCTTTCTATAACCTCAAGTAAGCGAGATTCTTGATCATTGATCAGTTGTGTATTGATAATGATTGGAAATATGTTTGGCTCCCTTGCAAAGAAGGCATACTTCAGATTTGATGGTAATGGTTTGAGCTCTGGTCGAGTCTAAATCAGCTCTATAGTAACCTCTGAAACTATGTTGGTAATTGATGTCTGATCAGTCAACTGTATATTGTCCACCATGGTTTTTTTTGACTCTGAAATAATGTCTCACAAAGATCTGCAATGGATTCTTCATTCTCTGATTGGGATGGATGATCATCGAGTAACTCAATTTCCCATTAATAAACAATTCATCATCAATGATAGGGGAAAACTCAACTGTGCTTTCCAGGCCTTCCTCATTGGAGAGGAATTCTTGTATCTCAAAATCATTCAAGAATAAAGCTATGTCTCTGATTTCTGCATGAAAATCATAGCCTTTTGTTTCGTGTGGTATAAGCACACTCACATCTGATACTGACTCTACTAGTTTCGATTCTAGAACTGCCTCTATCATGCCTTTATTACTTCTTTGAGTGAAAGGTAATATGTCCAGTGCCATAATCAACCACTACTTCGGTTGTTCGAAGGAATGATTGTCCTAGTATGATCGAGGTATGGAGCAATGGTGCAGGAGTGTCAATGTCTAGGACGATGAAATCCACTAGAAATGTTATTCCTTGTATTATGACGACGACATCCTCCAAAATGCCCCCAGACTGCTTAATTGATCGATCGATGATCTACAAGATCAATCCAGCTGACTTAATAGGTCCTAACCCAAATTTTTTGAGTAGCGATGAAGGCAACAAATTGATAACGGATCCATTATCAAGAAGTGTACAGTCAAATTCTTGGTTGAAAATCTCGCATCTGATGAGAGGTGCTTCCTTGCATTCTTTTTACTCGGGAGATTGCTTATGGTATTTGCAATGACCATTGTCAAAATATGCTTTGTAACTCTTTTACATTTGCTCTTGCATGGTTGACGCTGTAACGTACATGCCTCCTTCAATCCTTTCTTCGCACTAGGCATGTACTTCATGGCTTTCAACAAAAGCATTTCAAGCATAATATTTTTGTAATATTTCAATAATGTCGGGGTCAAACAAAGCTGTTTTCAATTTTCTGATTTTTTAGCATTTTTCATAGCATTAGGATAAGGAATATTTACATCACTGAAATCAAAGTTCTTATGTACACCAGAATCATCTTTTACATTTAAATGATTGGAAGGGATGCATTCATTCAAAATAGAAGGGAAACTAAAAGTAAGAAATTTGACTTCGTCGACTTTCTTGGGGCCTGTTGTAGATGCTAGATTCTCCTTGGTTGTCTTGGCGAGTCCTTGGCTGCTATTTTGTTTTTGTTCCTTTTTTATTTTCTTCATTTTTTTGTATTTTTTGATGATCCGGTGTGGCTCCTTCTTCTTCTCCAAAACTTGGTGTGGGAGCATTTTATGAAGATTGGTCCTACAAAGTTTTATTCTTTCCATGCATAGTTGCAGATAGCTATAGAGTCCTATCGCTCTTGAGAGTAACAATGTTAAATAACATAAATAATTCATTCATACCTGACTCAAGATCATATGGGACACTACTTTCTACATGTTCCTTACTATTGAAATTATTAGGGTTTGCTTAGAACTGTGCTGGAATGATAATTTTTACAGCGGTAAGATCGTTCAGATTTTGGACATCTCACTTATACTCTTCACCAATTTTGCCAGGAAATCAAGAGCTGGATTCACCGGTACGACCTCGATTTCTTCAGCGGGTTGCGTTTGCCGATTCTGGTAGTGGTACTACGTCTGCGACCGGATAAGAATGATGAGGAGGGAACTACTAGTAATGCTAAGGAGGACATAACTGGTTGTTGTAATGAGCAGCCGTCTGATAATGATATGGTTGTTGCTGGCGGTAAGTCGTCTGCTGATTATTTTGTCTCCATGTATGTGCATGAGGTGGAGACTGGTTCTGAAGGTGATTTTACTAGAAATTCCTTCCACTTTGAAATTGATGGAATGGGCATGTGAATGAATTCTGACCCTAAGGGTGTCTGCTAGGATGAGTTAAAGGTTGTTTGTTGCTCCACATGACATACACCTCTTGAATGTGGGGCGGAGGTGGAAAGAATGGCTGGATAATTGTCGGGGACTGAGGATAGTAGATGACCATCTGTGTATGGTGTTGTAGTGGCGGTGGTGCTTGGTTGGATGCTTGTACGTAGTATACATGCTAATTAGACGGTGGCTGCCCTAGACTCTATTGTTGATATTGTTCTTTCGGCTCTGTAGACATCTCGACTGATGCACTTGCAAACTAACAAGAATTGATGGTACTGACTAGAAGCTCCAATTTCTTGGTGATCTGGTTGAGTTTAACTAGGCTCTTGGTCCTATGTTCGATTACATCCGGTTTCTCTAAGTCTTGTGATCGCTTCTCAATTATATCGATCTTGGACATATGGTTGTCATTGGTGCTGAGATTTGAGCTCTCAAACCTGTCCTCTTCATACAGAGATACCACCATATTCATAGGCTTGTGGAGGATCTACAATTGCTTTTGATTTGCATGGGATGGAGATAATGCAGTCGATCCCTCGACCATCTCCTCAAAGATTGGCCAAATGGCATCTTCATCCTTATTGATATGGGAACCACCACATGCAGCATCCACCAGCTTTCGTATATCTTGAATCAACCCACCTAAATTTTTTTAGACTAAGCATGTCTTTGGGATATCATATTGTGGACACTTCTCCTGTAGATCCTTGAATTGTTCCCACACCTTGTGAATAGGCTCATGAAACAATTGCGAGAAGTTTGAAATCAAGGTTCTCATCTGATTGAGATGATCTAATAGGTAATACTTGTGAAAGAAGGCAGACTTCAGTGCCTCCCAGGTCGTCACCACATTTACAAGATGGTTAATCCAGTATAAAGCCTTATTTTGAAGGCTAAATGGGAAGGTTGTCATCTTGACTACTTCCAACGGGATGATGGGGTAGTGCATGGTACCACAAATGCGGTTAAACTTCTGCAAGTGAATATATGATTCTTTATTAGTATTTCCATGAAATATAGGAAACAAAGAGATAAATTGTGGCTTTAGCTCAAAATGTTTGTGGATCTGCAGGATGTGGATCCAATCAATTACTTGAC
This sequence comes from Ottelia alismoides, assembly GCA_037367405.1. NCBI lineage: Eukaryota > Viridiplantae > Streptophyta > Magnoliopsida > Alismatales > Hydrocharitaceae > Ottelia > Ottelia alismoides. Next base: position 441,236 of record JAZKJV010009804.1, read on the forward strand.
TAGCACTGGGATTGTATGTTTCCTTGAGTGTAGGTTTCGATGCCTCTCTCCTCTGCTCCTCTTCTCCATGATGTTTGATGAATATGTATTTCATCATCTTTATTCATTTATTTTAGCTTAAAATCCCTTATAAAATACTTGTAAATATCACTAAATTCATCCTTTTACTAACTCTAATTCTTATGTAAATATGTTATATTTATCACCATTTTAACCTAAAAAAGAAATAAAGGGAAAATAAAGGAAATAAAAGATTGTATATATGCAATAGATACAAGTTGAATCACACCCCGAGAGAAGGTCAAGACTTGACCTGATCAACAAGGAATAAAGTATGGGGAGATAAGGCCTAAAATTCAGAAAATTCATTGCCACCTATATATATTTTTCATATGCACATTATTGTCTATAACATACATTCTTGCATTAATTTATTCACCATGTGGGGTACTATTATATATTATACCTACATACAGTATGTATATTATTTAATTATTTATTTTCTTGTGCATATTTTTGAATATTGTATTTTTTTATTAATTATGAGTATTGTATTTAACTCATATAAAATACAAATAAAAATCACAAAAATTAAAATCAACAAAATTAAATGTACTTATTCTTATTTAATTAATCCAATAAATTAGTTCTTAAAAAAATAAAAATACCACTAAACCGTTGTAAAATATTTTATATAAATAAAATATTAAACTATGTATATATTTGTATAAATAGTTAATTAAGAATAAAAAGCTTGTATATATGGGTATACATACCTTTAATTAACACCTTGTATTTATTTTAACTCGTGTATATACATTATTTAATTAACTAAAAATCATTAAATTAACTTTAATTTATTTTTGAAATTTTTTATTTACATTATTTAATTTTTTAAATTCATTTTCAATTTTTATTTGATTTATTTAATCTTTTTACTAGTTTTTCATCGTCTAGTGTATTTTGTTTGTTTCCTTGTGCCCTCTGATTTGCCAGCTTGGGTCTGTTGACCCCAGTCAACTGGCTGGTTCCTGCATGAAGTCCGTCATTCCATTCGTCCACTCGTTTTTCACCCCTTTTTCCCACGCATCCTAATCACTAACAACTCTCTCCTTCTTCTCTGAACTTTCAGCCCCGTCCTTCAACTCCATCGCCAGCCCTTCAGATCCACCATCCCTGCCATGATCATCACCCATTTTGAATTTCAAAACCCCATTAGAGTCAGCTCTATAAATACTCACCCTTGAACTCCGGCGAGGGTTTGATCTGACTTTGGCCCCGTTTCGTCTGAGATTAAGTGACAGAGGATATTGTCCAGTGACAGAGGAGTGGTCCTCCAATCGGGAGCGTGAGTTGGAGCGCCAAACATCGTGATCCAGCAACTTCGTTGGAGACCTCCGCAACGTAATTCCTCCTCTCTGTCACCATCGCAGATTGAGGCGATTCCACCCTTTTAACTTCTTCGTAGGTAACCTATGTAGTTTATCTTTGATTTAGCATTTCTTTTTCGCTCTGATTTCATTTAAAGCACCTAGTTTGGATCTTCATTTTCAACATCTGATATGCACGATCGGACGAGTTCCAGTCATGTTCAACCACTTCTGACCACGCCAACACATTCGCCATATCTTTTTCGAGCCCTTCCACATCCCGTCTGCCTTCTGATCCTCAAAGATCTGGAGTTTGGTTCCTACTCTGATCACCACTACTGGAACATTCATTCCTTTCACCATTTCCCAACTTTTGCACGTCAATAAAGTCGCTAGAGCATTGTCTTCGAGCATTGATTTCATTGCAGGGCATTTGAGCACGATTTTGAGCAATACGATCCATCTCGAGGTCCATTTGAGCTTCCAGACCTTCCAAGCACCTGGTAACATTTCAGTCATCGCCAACCGCCGTGACGCCTTGGATCGAGAAAGGAGAGGTTCAGGATGCCGTTCTACCATTTAGCAGCTAATTCAGGCAGAGGATGACCAAGATTCTCTTGATTGAAGTACGTCGGATGCCCCTTGCTTCCCAATTCCTCCAGGGCTTCGCAGCACCGCACAATCAAAAACATAAGACCTAGATCTGATCTCGTCCATTCATTTCCCCCCAAAACTGCACAGTAGATTGAAGTTCCAGATCTGATCGTTGCCTTCCACTCCATAGTTAATCAAGATCATCAGATCCAAGCCGCAGTGCATCAGAGCCATCTAAGGTGCCACGTAGTTAAATGGTATAGTTATGCCCGGCTCCTTGCATTTATTTAATTTATGAATAAGTCCTTGTTTGGACATGTGTTGCCTTGTCAGTATTTGAACATCTGAACTTTGTTCCCCATTATTTAATTTAATTGCATTTAAGTCTTGTTTGAACTGCAGCGCGTGTTTGTCACGTGAGTTTGTGAAAATTGCAAAAGTATTGAATTTATATATTATTGTTTGGTCCCTGGAATTAAGATATTTACATATAGGTCCAATCCAGTGCACATCACATGCCCGCACATGCGACACTTTGGATATTTTGCAAGATCCACCCTGCATTTTTCATATATGTTATCATTTAGTCTACATACTTTAAATAATTACTTTAGATCCCTGTGAGTCTGCATTTATTTTGCATATCCAAAATCAAATAAAAATTATCCAAACACCTTATAAAATTCCACAACAATTCTGATAGGTTCATGTTACATCCACCTTGCATCCATAGTCTACATTTTGTATTTCATTCTTTTATTAGTTATAAAAATTCAAAAACAGTACATAAATTCCTTGTTTGCATTTGAAATTCAATAAAAAATATAAAACTTATTCCATAAATTATAAAAAAAATTCATGTCTATTTTATTTATTTTAATTTCTATACAATTTTGGCATTTTAATTCCTCATTAAAGCCATAAAAATAAAAAAACTCCTAAAAGAATTATAAATTCATAAAATTCATAGAAAAATCCAAAAAATTCATAAAACCACTCTCTAAAATATAAAAAATATCTATCATATTGTATATAGTTCATCCACTTTTGACCTTATATGTTATTTTAGAAATCCAAAAATATCCCCTATTTTATTTTCTATTTATTTTATTCTCTTTTTTTTATTTATTTAAAGGCTTTAAAAATTGTGAAAAATCTTGGAAAAATAAAAAATATTATAAAACTACTAAAACCCCAAAAATAATTTTAGTTTACTTTTCTGACTATTTTTTATATATTTCAAAAATACAAAAAGTGTGGTTGAGAATGTGTATCTTATTTTTCTTTAATTATTCCATTGCTTTTCAAAAAAAAATCTTTTGCAAAAAATAAAAAAGCAGAAAAATTAGAAAACTAAATAAAAAACATAAAAATTGAAATATTTATACGAAAAATATAGAATTCAAAAATACAAAAACCAAGCGTAGTGTGCATAGAGATTCCTTTATTCTTTTCATTGATTTTTCATTGCATAGAATACCTTCGGGATTTTTGTAGCCTCCCTGAGTTCGATCTTGTTAGTTATACATGTAAATTAAATATAAATTTTCACTTGCTACATTTTCTTTATTGATTTTTGTTTGAGAATTCAATAAATTTTTGTTGAGGGATTTTTAGGGTTGTAATGACACTGCACATTAATTTCAATATTAAAAACCCTGATTTTTCCATGTTCTACAGTGTTCACCTGCCTGGAATTCATCTCCTCCATGTCTACTTCTCCTCCTTGATTCCCTTGGTTTCTCCTCATCTCAACCAACATACCCAGAAAGTTGTTTTGGTAAGGGCATGTTCGATATGGATTGAATGGATGCTAGCATCTGTGCATTGAGCTCATTCTGATCAACTTGTTGTCCCTTACCTTTAGGAGTCATGTTTGAGTCTGAATCCTACAATAATTTCGGATCATGTCTTTTAGTTGCAAGAGGAAATACATCCTGATAAGATTGGAAATAGGCACCATATGAGTGGAATTGTTCAAGATTAAGATCAACCATGAACTTCATTATGGTGGGGGATGTGTGTGGATATAGATCAATCTCCATCCAAAAGGGAGTGAGTTCAGGACAAGAGTGATCCCCATTTATTTGGGATAGAAGAAGTAGGAGGTCTTGAGAGAAATTCGTAAAGGTTGAACCGATCTCACAGTAATCACCATGAATTATTAGAGATATCGAAATTAGGGAATCGATGTGGGTGTTCGCGGAGTCCGGACTAAGTCCTCCTTGAGTTGACATCTTGAGAAACAAAAGGGAGTGAGATAAGGAATAATGGACATGGAGATTAATAAGGAATAAAGTGAAGAGGAGTAACAATAACGAAGGCTAAAAAATGAGTGAGACAAAAAGAAGTGCTGAAGAGAAGTGCAGATATAAAGCGCAAGTATGGGATTTTTTTGATCTTGACCAATTAAACTAATCAATCAAAACATAGTACAAGGGTAAATTCACCAACTCAACACAATGAGTCGTAAGAGTTTGACAATTATCTTGGAAGTTTTATTTGTTCTCAAGCAATCTTTTTATTACTAATCCTTACAGATAACTCTATAGGAGAGTGAGTACTCACCCGCCAAGCGTCGTGTACTTTCCACTTCCTTTGTAATTTGTAGCATGTTCTTTTCAAAAGTCCTTATAATCATATATGGGCCCTCTACTCAGCCAAAGAATTGGTTGGAAGGAAGCTGATATGATGAATCAAATACTTCTCCCTTGCGGGGTACTCGGACGTGGCATGATGAGACATGGACCCACCATCGTAGTTTTCCTATGCTTAAGTAATTCAGACTAAACCCGCAAACAAACACAGTCTACTCGCCCATGCACTGATAGAAGAGTCAATACTTCACGGACCCATGCAATACACAAGGAAGAATCGAGGCTGTGATTTTGGCTCTAATCCTTAGGATCATGCCTTACTTTGTTTGAAATGTACCCAAGACAATGAATCCAATTAATTAATTTAATTTGGTCAAGTTTTCTTAGCAACCTTTTTTTATATTTTTAGGTTTCACTTGTTTTGAGTATTTTTATACAAAGGTTTAAAAATTTCTCAATTTTCTTTGTTTTTCTTACGTGATCAAAATCGGAGGAAGAGGGCGAAAATGCAATGCAAGTCGAAACTCAATGATGTATTAAGTCAGAATAGCTCACCTTGCTTCCAGCTCTCTCCATGCGGGATGCCAAACAAAAAACTAAAACTATACTATATGCAATGCAATGATGAAATCACCCTAAGACAGAATGGCTATTTGTGAAGAACCAACTAATTTGATCTATTTACGTGTGTAGAGACTATAGTCACCTGATATAATTATGGCTTTGGACCTATCTTACTCGATCAAGCAAATCCTATGCCTATGGGCTCAATCAACAAAGATGTGAACACAAAATAAGGTGAAAAAATAAATTACGAGAAACAAATAAAAGAATATAAAAATATGGAGGAATACAAATGAGAAGTTGATAAAAACTGTGTAAAAATCGATCAAGTCCCCAGGTGAACAGACACCCGGTAAATAGGCCTATAAAGTCTAAGTGTCCAGAGGGTGTAAACCTACTGCAAATTAATATGTCTTTCTCTCTATCCCACAACGAAAATAAAAATCTATACTACACTAAACTACTGCTACAACTACTCTGCTCAATCTCTTGCTCGACTCTTGCTACTCTCTCATGTCGGCTCGTGAAGAAGGAGTCACCCTCTACCTCGCTCGGGTGCTTTGGTCTCCTAGAAAACCACCCTTGTTCTGCGGACCCTCACAATAAATTCAAACAAGGGAGTAATCAGAACACATAAACAATTATCATATAAAATAAATAAAAGCAAATAATAATAATATAAAAAACAAGCTATATTTAAGCTACTCTACACGTTGTTCCATGACAACGACATCAATTGATAACCACATATTGATCAAGTGATATGACAAATCAGATATTCAAGTCATTGTGTGATTGTTTTTAATTGTAGGTCCAGTAGTTTGGGGGTTTGGAGCATCCCCCTTGGGATCCTTTAAGGTGTAAGCACACTGCACTACCACAAGACCACTCCTTGGGCTCTCGTTGTACGACTTATCAATGCAATTAATCAATTATTAACCCAAAATAGATAAATAAATCAATCAAATTTGTATGTGAGTTAAAATTTATTATAACTCTATAAAATGTGTATATGTGTACAAGTATATTGAGTATCGATCACTGGGGAGCAAATGGAGGTGGTTATTATTAATTATTGCTAATTAATAATAATGTATTTTTTGTTTTTCTTATTTTATGCTGGTTTTTAATTATATTTAATTTTTTATGATTATTCTAAACTTTTTTGTTTTAAATTTTTAATTTTATTTTCTTTTTTATTTTATAACTTTTAATTTCTTTTTGACTTTTAAAATTAGATATATATAATAATATATCATATATGTATTATAGATATTTAAGTAATATATAGAATATATAGTTAATATTGATTTATATATTTATAAATAATTTTAAATATAATATAATTACAAAAAATAAAGCTTTTAAATTTTAATATTTTTTTATCTATTTTTTGTAATTTTTATGTAATTTTTCTAATTTTTGTAGATTTTCAAAGTTAATAAATGTACAAAACAATGAACAAATTAAATATCCGAGATTATTTGGATTTAATAATTATAAGTAAGCCCACAATAAACCAAAATCTATTTTTAATATAATAAGGAAAATTCACAAACAAAAATAGTATTTTTGAATTTTTAGGCAAATTTTGCTAATTTTATAAGGATTTTAGGGTTTCTTGATTTTTACATTTTATTTGTATTTGTAATCATTTTTGTATATGTCTAGAATACAATAGTATCTATCTAATATATTCTTTGGAAATTTTAGGTGTATATTTTAGTTTTTATGTTTTTTGTAAGTTAAAATAGTGAAAAATATCATGCTTTTGTATTTTTATAAATAGGAAAATAGGTTAAAATATCCTAAGGAAATATATGTGATAAAATGTAGCTCCATGTATTTAAACTCATTTTATTATAATTTTTTGGCTTAAAGGAAGAAATTATACTAAATAAAATGAAGAAAAATAATTAAATACACAACATAAAGACCTAGATGCAATTTCTAGAAAGTTTGCATGCTTTTTATAACAAAAATGATAAGTCCAAGGGCATAAACATAATTTAACCAATTAAAATAGCATTTAAGCATGTACTGGAATGAATCAAATTGTAATTAATTCAATCTTTCATGCATTGAGAAACAAAACATTAATTACAACATGTATTATGCATTTTTTCAAATTAAAATCTAATTTAATACTTGCCACACAAGGACTAAAGTAAAAATATCCAAAACATATTCCTTGTTTCAGAACATGTCCTCAATATATGGGGTATACCTTGCAAAATTCCTACAGAGCGCCTCACATGGATGGCCACATGAGGAGACATGAAGGGGGTCAAATAGTAGATACAAATAATCTCATGGTCCACAGTGCAAAATATTCACAAATATTAATACTTTATTTAATATTTACAATACTAAATTTAAAATGCAAAAGGCAAACGGTTTGGGTGAAGTTTACCACAAACCATGCGATGATGAAAGATGCGAATCGTTTCAATTACATCGATTAACGACTGAGGCACTCTGATATCGCTTTGTAGATGAGCGATGGAGATTAGATGCTTGGCACGATCAGACGACTCCTGATGTGCATGATCGGATGGTAGTTGGAAGACCTGGACCTTTGTTCTTGATCTGATGGTGCGGAGAGGCTCAACAAGAACATGGAAGAGCAATCATTGTCATAAATTAGAAGCAGGAGGACACCATTCCAGGAAGCGTACGACAACAAAAGTTCTTCGGTGTGGACTTTAGTGGCTGACTCTTTTTAAGGATGCAATAATATATATATAAAAGGTTAACCGACTGTTAGAAAATGGGTGGCACCATCAATTTCTAAGGATACAATACCCCTCAAGTATGTTTCGATATTAGATGTTTTGACGCATGGGGCATTATCTTCATGGGTCTATTTCCTAACAACCATGGACCTGAATATATCTTGTTTGCCATAGATTATGTTAGTCATTGGGTGGAGTCTATCCCTGCTTGATCCGCCGATAGTCGTATATTGTGTCTCTTTCTCAAAGATAATACCATCTCGTAGTTCTGGATTCTGAAGATCCATATTTCTAATGGAGAAAGCCATATTATCAACAAAGAAGTGAAGAAGCTTGTCAAGGAATACAACGTTGAACATCATGTCGCATCTCCTAACCACCCTTAAATCAATGGATTAGCTGAATTTCATATTAGGAAATAAATATAATTTTATAGAAACTTTTTTGTCTAGATAGGAAGAACTGGTCTCAGTTACTTGACTCAGTTCTATGGGCTTATCGCACAACGTACAAGTATCCTTAAGTATGTCTCCCTATTGTTTGGTATATGGTAAGCCATATCACTTGCCAATAAAGCTCATTCATAAATTTTTGTAGGCAATCAATGTGTGTAATATGGATTCAGAGAAAACAGGACAAAACAGAAAGGTTGATCTGAACATATTGTTGGAATTTTGAGACTACGCATACGACAACAACTTGATGTACAAGAAGAAAGTCAAAAGATGGCACAACAAGCATATCAGGAGAAAGACTTTTGAGGCCAGGCATAAAGTTTGGTTTGTAGATGCAAAGTTAAAGTTATTTCCAGGAAAGCTGAAGAACAAATGGACAATGTTATTTTTAGTAAGAAATGTACGTGACGATGGTAGCATCATCATATCTGTATTTCCATCTAACGCACAACCATTCGTTATCGATGGACAGTTACTGAAGTCGTACCTAGAGAATGATACATTCCTATCTGTTGTCCATTCTATCAGTGTGGCATTTCAAGATGATCTCTCTGCAGTCTCGGCATTGTCAGAAAATAGCTAGACAAAAATATTTTTCTTGATTGATTCTTTTTCACTCTTTTATTTTTAGTTCTCTCATTATTCCTTTATTTCATTCATCCTTTCATCGGTGTTATACTTAAGATGACCAGATCCTAAATATAAAGGGGATAAGTGCAATAGAGTTATTATTCATTGTTCTCTCACTTGTCTTTTAACTTGTTGATATTTTATTCTATACTTAGGGATAGTTTACCCTAACTATAAGGGAGACAAGCTGAGTCGTTAAGTTTTCATAAATTCTAATTCTCGATAATCCTTGCTTATGTACAATCTGCTATATTTAGGATTAGTTGTTCCTAAGTATAGGGGGGACGATCGTGTTCTTATTCTTCTATTTGAGTCATTGTAGTATAGACTTTTCTATATTTAGCACGGGTTATATCTTTTGTCATTGCTCTTTGATCACTATGACGACATAATTTGAGCTAGGTATGGGGGGTCATATATATAGTATATATACGTTAGCCATAATGCGTACTTTTATGTGTACAATTTTTTGAAAAATGTTTGTAAAAATGGTTTGAAACTATTTTGCGAATGATTTTGAAAAATGGTTGTAAAATGTTTGAGGAAAACCTTTTTGAAAATAATGAAATTTCTTTGTAAAATGTTTTCAAACCTTAGAAAACTATTCTTTTGTAAATGATTATAGAAATTATTTGTAAAATTATTTGAATTTTTTTGTAAAATTCTTTGCAAAATAAGTTTTTAAAATTTTTGCAAAAAGTTTTTAAATGATTTGAACAATCTGTAAATAATTATATTACAACAAACATTCAAATAAAACACTTGTATAAAAACTTGCTAATATGCATACATTCGTGTAATTATGTGAATACATTTAATTCACTCACCCTTTATCAGAAATCTCTAAAACTTGAAATTTTCCAAAACTCTATAAAATTTTGCAATTTTTTTTGAAAAATCCATAAAAAGTTCAAAACGAGAAAAATTATTTCACTATTATTTTTGCATTGCATAAGAATTTTTCAGAATGATTTCGACAATTGAATTAGTCTAAATAAATTTGAATATTGGAGCTTGGTATAGACCTTAATCCACTTAATTTCATAGGACCTTATAGGAAATAGAATTAAGACTTTTCATGTCAGTGAGACTTAATTCTTTGAGTCCACAAGACTATGTTCACATGTCATCTTGATTAGTATAAGTAGAGTATTTCAAAGCATGCGTATGACACTTGTTGATAATGACCTAACTTAGATAAGCACTCTGCACTTAGCTCAACTCTGATGAGGTGGTGAGGGCATGATCTTTGGTTTAAGAAGGACACATGTGAAAACATATGTCACCCCAATTGGTGGTCAGTGCCCCTCAACTTGTTCTATTGGCATGGACGTCTAAAGTCAAGATGTTGTGGGTTGTAATATAGCTTCAAAGAGGGATAACCTACTAGCTCAGAAGGAAAAATTCCTTATGTAAATGTTATTGTATATAATAAAAAATGTGTATAAAACAAGACTCCAAAAGAATAGATGGATAAAAAGTCAATGAAAAATCAATCCCATTAGAGTTATGTATCAATAACCAAGGCTTATACTTCAAAGTCAAAATCTCAAGGTTTCCTGCAGCTGGAGACTTGACTACACTCAAACTCCACAGGATATGTGACTACACTAGTCACAATCCATTCTTCTTCTCTATCCCTTCTTCTTGAGCTGGTTGTACTTGAACTTAGAAGGAAATACCTCGGTTCTCGAGGAAAGAGTAGCTAGATTAGGGAATTAGGGTTACCTTGTTAAGGGAGACTATTATTTGTCACTTTTGACGATAAGAGATGCATTCACATACATTGTACATGTGAAACTCATAGTCATAAGTGTTAATATATGAAAGACTTATTTTGACTTGACTATTTAGGTGATCTGAATAGAAGATTGTGGAACTTGAGGGCTATTAAGTTCTAGATCATATTCTCAATAAGGTTCCGAATACATTAACAATCCAAAGGTCATAACTTAGCTCTAAACTTTGACTTTAAGAAGATAAGCTTAAGAATCATAATCGTTCTAAATTTTTTATTTTCTTTTTCTTTATTTTCTCTTTTGCATCACTTATTCTTCTAATGAGTTTTTGCTAGGGACTAGCAAAGGAAAGTATAGGGAGTGATGAATAACCATTCATCTACTTTTATTCTTCCATTTTGTCTTTAAATCCCTATCAAGACATCTGTGAATACTGCTAAGTTGTACAAATTAACATTCACCATTCATTTGTAATTATTGTGTAATTATCTGTATTTAAATCCAAAATTACAGAATAAAGAAAATAAAAATTAATAAAATGAAGTATCAAACATACTGAATGACACTAAATCCCTGAGACCAAGCAATATTAACTAGGTCGATCAGGAATAAAGTAGTAGGAGATAAGGATCAATATTGTACCAAAATACACATAAAAACTAAGTCTTTGTGTTCAAAGTAGCTCATTTTATACTATTTTATTCTTTATTATATACGTCTCAAATGATAAAGTTTTCAACAAGAAACTTGTATATACAAATATAAAAAATTACAAAAATAATGGCCAATAAAAGTAATGCACAGTGCACATGGTACACAGATAAAAAAGCCACAAACATAACTTCACATATCAATATCTCCTCCATATAAACTCAAATTGAACTAAACTCACCTCTATTGTATTCTAGATTTAATTATATATCGAATGAAGGTGGTTTCATTAAAAATGAAGCTAAGATACAAAAGCTTGCTTTCTGGGGTACCATCGTACTAGGCATCTGTATATAATATTAATATATTTTATTCTTTACAATTTTTAGACTTCTTTACATTTTAAATAATTTTATATATTATATAATATATATTAAAAATACGAACATATATTAAAAAGCAAATAAAATACCAAAATAAATAATACATTATAATATACATGTACACTATAACTATAATTTATGTATATGTATGTATGTATACATGCAAATAAAATCATAAAAATAAAACAAATATATATATATATATATGTATTTTATATTATTATATATAAAATATGTAAATATAATATTACGTAAATTAAATATAAAGTAAAAATAAACATGTATAATATAGGTAAATATACCTATATATATAAATATTAATATCTCACAAATAATGTTGTAAAAATAAATAAAAGTCACCAAAAATAGTTTATAAAATTATAAACATTTTTCATGTTTTAATTTTTAATTAATAAAAATAATTTAATATTTATTATTGAAGTAATAAGTATTTTATTTCTGTTTTATCTCATCTGGTCCTACTTGGACCAAGAACATGCCTTTGTTTGTTGACTGTTCAGTCAATTGTACTAACCCTACTCTGACTTTGTCAGAGCATGCAACACCCTATTTTCTCCATATCATGCCTTCCCATCATCTTCTTCAACCTCGAGACCACCATCATTCTGATATCTACATCTCCCTCTTCCACGCCAGGTCCCTACCTCCCACCAACCCCATCTCCTCCTCATGCAAGCTCAGTCACATGATCACCAGCTTCCATTGCTATAAAACGAGACCCTCAACCTTTGATTCAAATATAATCCTCCATAATACATTGTAACCCCTCAGAATCGTAGCCTAGAGTGAATCCTTCGTGAAAGGGATGTGTTCCCCTTGATTCCATTCTCCTGGTCGTCTTGCTTCCCAGGTCCCCCGATCAGGTGAGGTTTTTTTTTAGCATTTTATTTTCACATTTACTTTCTTAGTGTAGCTATGCATTTAGTTCTGTTTGATTTCACATTAATAAACTTAAAATCCATGCTCATTAAGTATACCGGATCTTCGAGCTCCATCCTATGTTCCCCATTCAGACCACCTTATTCCACCTCTGTTGACCACCTCCTCTCCTCCCTCTCCACATTCTCCACCATCTAGACCTATCCAATCACATCGTTCTTGCACAGAAAGAGACCCCAGATCTACATCCTTACCATACATCATAGATGCCCTACCACACCTCGTCCACCCCCTTTTACACCTAATAATAGGGTCAAGCTTATCACCCTCGAGCCTCCAGCCTAATTGTGCAGATCTGGATCCCAATCGACCCCATATGGGGTGAATTGAACCTAGAAGACCAAGCTCCTAGTCGTAGGCCTTCTTTGAGCTCCAAACCTCTCTTTAGTGAGGTTTAGACACATCCAAGACCTCCAGTAGATGCGCGAACCTTCCATGAAGTCGTAGGAACCCTCAACTACTCGAGAACACACTGGAGACGTGTGGAGGAGTCGATTGAAACTCTGCCCAGGCGGGGTTCTTCCTTGTTCTTGTTGAGACTCTCCGCAATGTTGGATCAAGAACAACGGTCCAGATCTTCCAGCTACCGTCAGATCGTGCACATCAAGAGCTGTCCGATCACGTCCAGCATCTTATCTCCATCGCACATCTGTGAAGTGGTATCAAAGCACCTCAGTTGTTGATCGTCGTAAGTAAAGAGATCCACACTGTCCATTAGCGTGTGGTTCGTGGGCAAACTTTGCCCAAACCCCTTTGCCTTTTGTATTTTAAATTTAGTGTTGTAAATATTAAGTAAAGTGATAAAGTTTGTGTATATTTTGCATTATGGACCATGGACTTGTTTATATTTGTTATTTTGTCCCCTGCTAGGTCACCTCACGTAGACATCCACATGAGGCGCTTTGTGGGAATTTTGTAGGGTATACCCCCTATTTTGAGGACATTTTCTAAAACAAGGAATATGTTTTGGATATTTGCACTTTTTCCTTACGTGGCAACTACTAAATTAGATTTTAATTTGAAAATTACGTGATACACTATGTAATTGTTGTTTTGTTTTTTATTGCATGAAAGTTTTGGATTAGTTACAATTTGATCCCTTCCGATAAGTGCTTAAATGTTGTTTTAATTGTATAAGTTACGTGTACACGTGCGAACTTGTCATTTTTGTTACAAAAAGCATGCAACTTTATAGAAATTGCATCTAGGTCCATGCGTTATGTATTTAATTATATTTCTTTATTTTATTAATATATTTTCTTCTTTTAACCCAAAAATGATAGGAACTTTCGTTTAAATATCTAGAGCCACATTTTATCACATATATTTTACTTAGGGTATTTAACCTATTTTCATATTTATAAAAATACAAAAACATGATATTTTTCATTATTTTAAATAAGAAAAATCATAAAAATTAAAAAACACCCGAAAATTCCCCCAAAATGTATTAGATAGACATCATTGTATTCTTAACACAACCAAAAAACACTACAAAATACCAAAAAGATAAAGTATAAAAATAAAAAACCTAAAATCCTTATAAAATTTAGCAAAAATTACCTAAAAATCCAAAAATATTTCTTTATATTTTTGAATTTTCCTTATTATATCTACGATATATTAAAAATAGTTTTGGGTTTTCCTTGAACTTATTTAAATTTACTAAAGCTAAATTAATCTTGGGTATTTATCTTTTAATCATTGTTTTATACATTGATTAACAAAAAAATAGAAATATTATAAAAATTACAAAAAATATAGAAAAATATAAAAACAGAAAAACACTTTAGTTTCTATAATTATAAATATTACCTATAATACATATATTATTAAATATATTATTTTAAAATTCAAAAAAAAATAAAATTTACAAAATATAAAAGAAAATATAAAATTAAAAATTAAAACAAAAAATTATGGAACAAAATAAAAATCAATAAAAATTTAATATAATTAAAGATCAACATAAAAAATAAAAGCCAAAAAAAGTACGTTATTATTAATTAGCAATAATTATTAATAACTTCCTCCATTTGCTCTCAATGTTCAACACTCTACATAATTGCACCTATACACACATTTTGTAGAGTTATAATAAATTTTAACTCACATACACATTTGATTGATTTATACATACATTGTGGTTAATTGTTGATTAATTACATTGATCGATCTGCAATGACTTGAGTGTCTAATTTGTCAGATCACTTGATCGATCTATGGTTTTCTCTCTATAAATTAGATTTAAAAATTAAGAAAAAATCTTTACCTTCGTTCACTGGGTCGGCTCAGCCCTTGTCCTATACAGAGGGTTTGTAACTTCGAATTAGACCATGGGTCAGCCCGGCCAGCACTTTGGCATGGTCTAGTCCGAGAGTATCGATACACCCAAATACGGACGTCTTAGGAACTTTCTTATAGAAATTATACATATACACACTCTATGTATATATACAACATGGATTGAAGGTATTGGCATACTAAGAAAGTTGTAGACATGCACACTATATATACTTGTGCAACAAGACTTAAGATGTCATATCCTGAAGGTGATCTGTACTGGTGCAAAGTTATGTACCATAAAACATGACTTAAGAAAATTGTACTTGAAGGTCAGATGTACTAATACACTAGTGTATATACTAGTGCACATGTGAAAAATAATGAGATCTTATTAGTTTTATTGAGTTATACCTATATAAAGGTGGTGCATTGGTATTTAGGCTTGGTTGTGATAAGTATACTAGTGTATGTATGGTGGCTACGGTAGGACGATTTGATCCTATATGTTGTTATCCGAAATACTTGAAGGAAACTTGAAAAGGATTAGTTACAACTCTTGATATAAAGGGTCCAATCATGTTTAGTAACAGTTAAAATATGGTTAGGGATGTCTGTTTAACACCTAAAGAGATATATTGATAATTTTAGTAACAGTTCTAGAAGATAATGAAACCAAGTAAATGGGTATTGTTTCATTGGATTCCTGCATGTATACCTTCATGTTAATGTGTTCTACTCTGTAAGTGGACAGTACCCTAAAGATCTTAAGTACTCATAGGTTAGCATTTTTATATAATTAATGATAATTACCAGATTTAGTACTTGAGTAAAGTAAAATAATACAAGTGAGGAACAAAGATAAATACTATAAGATGGGTGCATGACCTTGTGGTTCGTTTGAACTACGAGTGAGTTAGCCCTACTCGAGGGGCATCATAAAGTAGAGCAATGGTAGGTATTTTCAAGAGTTGTAGGTGATTTCATGTATGCCATGAGAATACATATCGGTGGCCACTTGTTTTGGGGCAAATGGTTTCTCCCCCACTTCAACTCAGTTGTATGTTACATCTTCGTGTGCCATTCGAAGTTTCTTAGTCTATACTCTTTCTTCAAAGTCTCGAAGACCATATTTATTTTAATGTTGTTATGATGTAATGCTCCGAAATTTTGTTTTGCATTAATAATCTTAAAACCTATTCAAGAGCACATGATCTCGAGTTCATATGAGAAAGTTATGGGCATTTTAATGAAGTAGAATTAGTGGTATTTGAAGTCTATGGTTTGGGCCTTAGCGTATCACGGAAGCACTAAGATCACATCATATGAGATCAAGAGCGACTAGTCATACTAATTGATCGGGGCAGCGGGGACGAAAATTTTAAATAGATGAAACCACATGATATGAGAACACTTCTCATATCATTTCATCAAGATCACAAACAAGTAATAGGATTACCTCTTGACGCATATTTGCGATCATGTATGTCTCTAAGCGAAGAGACCTACTGTTTCAAGTCCGATCCGACGAAGGATGCAATTGTAGGCACGTGGATGAGATGCGTGCTTCCAACAATATAAGTTGAAGATCCGAGCACCGAGTCCACTGATTTCACCGCACAAAATCGATGATCTTCCTAACAAGCATGAAGCACCTAAGAAGGTGGAGATCCATGAGCAGTCGATCAGGCAACACAACGGCGTCGCAACGACTGTGAGGCTCTCTAGGTCAATATGGTGGACAACCACAATATTAAGTGAGAGAGAGAGAGAGGTGTGTATAGAGATATATAGTTATTACTCTTGTAATTGTTATAAATAAAGATCAAAGACTTTCCTTTATTTTATAATAAGTTGGATGAACATGGATCTCAATCCATGTTCACATAATAATCAATGATGTAGATTATTTTATGCTTTCAATCAATTGTCATGATTTTGTTGCATAATTTTTCAACAACAAATAATCAATTTAAAGAAAATTGAATATGTTGCAAATAATTTACAATATATTTAATTTAATTCAAATCAAATCAATTTCATGAGGAAATAAAGGAAAGAGGACAAGCCTCCTTCCCTTAATAGAATGGATGGCCATATAAGGAGTAGGACTCCTTGGCAGTCCACCCTCTTAAAGAGGAAGGTGGCTCTCTTCTTCCTTAATTGAGAGATCTCATATCTCTCCAAATATTCCACATGTGCAACAAATTTTGTTGAAAAATTATTCATCAAAATAATTTCAAAATATTTTGGTGATAATTTCAATCATGCCATTGATCATTATGAATCATATTTGTGCATCCAATCTAAAATATAAATTACATTTATAATTAATTATTCAATGTGAATCCAATTCACATCAACATTTAATTCGTAAATACTATTTACAGATAAATCTCTACATCATATTATAAATCATATTTATAATATGTGGATGGGGAGATTACACCAAGGTGCATGTAACTGTAAATGCACTGATGCCAAAAACACTCATTACATATTTTTTTGAAATGAATTCATGTGGGATTTAGATCACCATATATAAATATGATGTCATTCAAAATTCAACTTAATTCGAGGCTTTTAACCCCTCCATCAAGACTGTCAAATTTTAACGGTCTCAGAATTGCTGAAATTGAGTTGTCCAGATGAACATGTTAAGAATGTCTGTTTTGCACGAAATTTAAAACACATATTCCACTAATAATACTAATAAACCTCCCAAGATTTTATTGTTAAAAATAGTACTAAATGGGTGTTTTTGGCACCGATGCATAAACAATTAAATGCACCTTGGTTCAAGCTCCCCAACCTCTTATAATATTTATGATTATTATAGATAGTGAAATCCACATTAATCATATTCTTAATAATTAAATCATATTTAAATATCTTGGATGCCTATTTACATGTATCCAAATATTATGAATCATATTCATATTATTCATTATAATTAAATCACATTTAATCATCAATTTTCCAATGCTCAGATATATTATCAACGATGGAATTATTCTTGAACTCTTTCATGATTAATGCGCTTTCTCTGCGGATACTTGGAGATAAATACATGTACACTTCATGTATATTGACTTGGATTGAGATCATATCTCAAATCCAGATCTCAGGGACCTCTCATAGATGTTTGATTAAACCAAACTGTGAACCCAATCTTCTAATTGCATCCGAATCATATTCAGATCAATATCCCACATTTGAACTAAGATCATATCACTAATTTACTGAGAGGAGTCACTAAAATCCAAACCTGTTTCATCACTCCCTCGTAATAGAAGTGTCATGGTTATACAATCATTTACGATAACGTCACCCTCGAGCATTCCTAATACTCGTACATCATGCATACTGGAAGACCTTGATTAAGTCTGAAGTATTAGATCATATTTGGACTATCTTATTCAGGGTTTTATCTTAAGTTTCTCATTTGATCATTGGGAGTTCGTATTGATCATATACTTTCCAAAGCATATATCATGTCTATAAATTTTGTCAAGCTTCCAAAGCAAGATGCCACTGCAAGGAAATTTATCACAATATCTCATGAGTGAGCTCATGTCTTCTAGTTCAGTAATGAACATGTATGGTCCCTTTGAGAGATCGTATTAATCACATGCCCTTGTATGCACACCATCTCCCGGTGTATAGACATTGTCTAGGTCATCAACCTATTAGTCTGCCAAGTGTACATACTCAGATATATACTAATATATTTGTCTTCAGTCGGAGGATGCATGCCTATATTGTGACACTATATGACATAGGTTTTGATTATCTCGATCTGTTAAGTCATCTCTTTGACCTGGCTTATCTAACATGTCCGAATCTTTATTCCTATACAAAGGACCTGCATTAAGAGGTTGATTATATATCAACCTTTGGAGAAGAATTGCCATCTTCTTCTCAGGACGGAGATCCTTTCCTAATAATCATTTGATGGTACTTGATGAGCCATCAATCTAACTCTTTAGATATCATCGAGCACCAACCTCTATGATTCAACATTTGAATCAACAACTATATGACCATTAAGATGGCCATAATACCTAACCATAATTGTATAAATGGACCTTATATGGCATTCATTCATTTAATTTTAGATAAGGCGTAAAATAAACCAAACTTTTATTGATATATATATATATATATATATATAAAGATTACGAAAACATTTTATTGTAGAAATGGTTTGTCTTGGGCTTTGATGAATCTCGGATTCATCACTCGAAATCTCATTTATTAAGCTAAAATTCTTCAAAATCAACAGCATTTGCGCATTTATTCTGCATAATTAGCATTCATGCATGTTTTCGTAAGAATTGCATTTTAGCACTAATTTCTGCACAAAATAAGAAGCCAAAAATCCAAGCCAAAAATGACATGTAAATAGCCTAAATTCCCAGATTTTTAGTTAATTCATGTTAACTCCGAATGACCCAAAACGACCTCCACTGTGTACATATCACTAATAAGAATAAATAAAAAATACAAAAAAATCATTAACCCAAATAAGTGGACCAAAAACCCAAACCCTAGTTTCAGGATTTCCGGACTAAAAACCTAATATTTTCCCCATACAGTGTCCATTTTAATCCTACTCACTTTTGAACTAATGTACATTCAATTACCTTCAAAACAAGACCAAGTTCAAGTGAATCAGACCTCATATGTGAAAGTTGGGTTTTGGGCCTCTTTTGTACATTTTGTATTTTAGCGGTTTGTGACTTATTATTTTATGTACATATTTAACTTATTTTAGATTATTTCTTTTTCATTTGTCTTCTTTGATGAAAGTTTTATTAAAATGCATAAAAATCCAAATCAAAATTTAGCTTGAAATCAAAGAAACAAATTGAGTCCGAATCTTCACTAACCGATTGTACAAATTTGGTCTTTTTCATATTTTATTTTATCTCTTCTTTTTCTTAATCAACAAAAATACAAAAAAACAGATTAATGTGTAAGTATTTATTCTTGCTTTTATCATATTTTTTCGGATTTTTATCTGGTTTAAAAATGATAAAATAATTACAAAACCCAAAAATCAAGGTATTCTATGTACATGGGATACCCCAAAAATATCACTTTATGCATTTGAACAATTTTGGTTTTGATGTCTTCATGAAAGTTGTAGATCTCATCAAGACAAGCAACGTTTGTGAATAAACTTTTTCGATCTGAGGTCGTTTGCTATTTATTTTGCATTTTACAAAAGCTTTACTTTTTTTCGAATTTTCTGGTGCTGACATGTGACAGCCTCTGGGGCCGCCACGTGTCAGCCATTTTTGGCATTTTTAATTCGTTTTTTAAAAAAAACAACGCACGTGGAAGCACGTGCCATCCCAGGCACATGCCACGCACATGCCTCCCGCTCTACCCCCCTCTCACCGCCACATGGGTTAATCACGGCCGTCCGACCTCGGCCGATCGGACAGTCGCTGTACATCTTCCTCCTCCCCTTTCCATCGTGGGCGGCGGCAACCCCAAATCTTGCCGCTGCCGCGAATCTCGCCGCCACCTTTCAATCAAGCCCCAAATCTCACCGCCGCCCATCGCCGATCCTCTCTAATCTCTAGTCCGACCAATCAAATCTCCGATTGAGCTCCCCCAATTTTCTACATTTAGACATATTGTGAACATTTTTTGTGATCAATGGTTAATTAATAATAAATTATTTTGTGAAAAATTGCATATTTTGTCCAGTTTGTGCTCTGATATTTATCATTGATTAACCGTTGCTCTAAAAATTTCCGAAAAATCATATACTGTAGAATTAATTGTGCTTGACATTGTGCCCAAAAAGAATTGAATTTTCATGTATAGATTGCCCTGTAAATATCATTTTGCATATTTCAATATTTGATTTTTAATAGGTATTAAATCTCACATTTTGATGGTTTAAGATTTTTCTGAGATCCATCACCTAGTGATAGATCTTAGATAATTTTATCCATTGAAAATAATTAGGTTTAATATTTATTATAATTAAATATTGAAATTCATTTTGTTTGCATTAAAAAATTCATAAAAAAATTATATTGCATCCAAAAATTCCAAAAAAATAACAGTGCATTCATTTCATCATAATTTACATCATGGCCAAGTTTCATATTTTTCGGACATCGTTTGAATGTAATTGACATTTTAGTCCCTAAAATAAGCCAAATTTACATTTTGCATCCTTTATTGCATTAAAAATTCCAAAAAAAGACCGCCTCGAGAACCGCGCACGAATTTTGATAGACATAATTCTAGGTTGTTCCTTTGCCTCCTTGTGTTTGACCTTGAGACTTTCCCAAGTAAAATAAATATAAAACCGTATTCATTAAAATTGACGAATATTTTGTGTGGTTATTTTCTTGACCGATTCCGATTGCCACCTACAACGAACGACAAATTTTTTTTTTTTACGATCGAACAAATACATTCATCATTTTTAACACAACGAATTTCGGACTCGTCCGATGGTGCCGTTGCTGGGGAGGCAAACGACTTAGTTTTGTGTTTTGAAATTTCTTGTTCGGTTTTCCGCATTCGGGTAGTCTGACCCCCGAATTTTTCATTGTAAATTCCATTTTATTTGTTGCATTTTATTTTAAGCATTTATTTTTTCTCACTTTATCTTTGATTTATTTTTTTGATTCACTCTCTTACATTCTCTCTCTTATTATTCTTACGAGGTACCTGGCGTACGTGGAGCGGGTTTTCAAGAAACCGACGTATCTTCACCGACTTCCAAAAAGCTGCAATTAATTTAATATCGAGTCGAGTCGTGAGAGAGCGTAGAGTCTAGGATTTTAATTTCTACAAAATTTTAATTTCTTTAATTAATTTCCCATTTATAGCGGTGTCCATTGGACTCTCGCATGTGTAAAAAGACCTTGAACTATTCTTGTGGTATGTTGTGGCCTGTTTCACTATCCGGTGAGGGTGGGGCCCGACTTGAGGGTCGATTAGGATAGACCTGCACATACAGCTCTTAGAGCATTTAATTTCTTGATTGTGCTCCTAGGAATTAAGCCACACTTTATATTAATCGAGACGCACATAGATCATTCAACCTAGCCAAATTCAACTCAATTCTTCCCCGTTAATAGAACTTTCTATGAGGTATGGTTTTTCATCGGCTTGCATTCATTTAGAATAAATTTTCAATTTCTGTTTAGCAACCCACATGAAGATTGCGAGGATTCACTGTAAGTCTTCTAACTGAGCATACATCATTGTTTTCTACGTGCATCAGCTTTTCCCGAATTTCTCCCTCTTGTTTTGTCACAAAATCTTAAAAGAAATCGGGACTGGACGATAGACGTGTATTTGTGCTCATTTAAATTCTTCAGTGATCACCTAATTAAAATTGGGACTGCTAAATATAGCCGACCTTAATAACCCATAAAATCAAGAATTTCTGCGGGAGAGCAACCCTGACCTTCGATGTTTTTATTTTTCTAAGTGACGAGAGACGACACTTAAGGCTAGAGCCCAAATCCGGATTTTCATATTGACTACTGATTCTGCCAAAAACGATTAGTTACTTCTTAGTGAGGATCTACGGGTAGCCGATAAACGGTCCGGATTTTTTTAGCAGAGTGGGTGGTTTAGAGGACACTGCGTAAGGCTCCGTCCTCAAGTAACGGGTAGCCGTTTTGCGGTCCGTACTTACTCCCATAATGGCTAAAAGTAGGTACATTAATAGTTGTAAGAATTCGGGCAGTCATTATGAAAATTTCGGCACCTAACAGCTCGCTAAATTCTTTCCAAGATTATTTTATCACCAATTAAAATTGAAAAGAATATAGCCAAACTCTTACGGCTCCATTGTGTGAGTTGGTGAACTTGGGATTTGATTTGTGTTTGCATTAGTGTGCGTGAACCGATTTTGAAGATCAATAGCTACACATTTGATAAAATTTCTTTTGA
Source organism: Ottelia alismoides (assembly GCA_037367405.1). NCBI lineage: Eukaryota > Viridiplantae > Streptophyta > Magnoliopsida > Alismatales > Hydrocharitaceae > Ottelia > Ottelia alismoides. Next base: position 464,135 of record JAZKJV010009804.1, read on the forward strand.
CTATCCCGTGCAATCCTCTCTCTCCTTTCTTGATCATGAAACTCTTGTCCAAAAATTCTTGCAGACTGAACCCCTCATTTCTTTCAGCTCTTTCAAAAATGGCCAAACAATTATCCGAGAATCCATCAGTATTATACTTTGAAAATGAATTCGTATCGGTTAGACCCAAAACACCTCCTCCATCCCCAACAAGAGACTCTCAACCACCAACACTCTCTACAAATCCGATCTGCTTCAAGAATGACAATCCTTTGTATTCGGACCATACAAACCAACAACCGACTGAGGTCTCCACTTCTTCATACATCAATCCACTCTACTCTGATCATACAATTCATCATTCATATTCGGTAAATGTCAATCCATCATTCATGGGAGATGATAATCACATGATCAAATTGAAGACTTCTTCACCTCTTCCATCGACCCTACCATGGAACACCAATGAACAATCATCATCTTGGATTGACCATGATAACCCCCTCTTCAGACATAATACAGAGGATTGGACTAACCACATAGAAACACATCAACCCTGTATGCTGACTCCACAATATCAAGGTCCGACTACTCAAAGGATTGAACTCTACTCAGACTAACTCCACATGCCTGGACCATATGAGCAGCCGCCTTCCATAATTATTGAGGAGATGCTTTCAGAAAATAATGATCATATATCAGATATTTCAAGAGACTCCTCTCCTAGTACATATAGGAAAATGGAAGAGGAAATTCAATTACAAAACACACCCCAACTGCTCCCAGGATTGATCATGAAAAGATTTTGGGGAGGATATTTTGAGGATGGATAAGAAATTTGGTTTAATGGAGGATAGATTTCAGGAATTTGCCGACCGATTAATTTCAATCTCTGGTTGCTCGGATATAAAAATGAATGAGGAAATGATAGGATCTAATATTAAAAATTTTGAGGATATTCAAGAATCTGGGGAAGATTCTGACAGTGTCACTTCTGCATATTATTCCCCTAGAAATGACTATACCTCTGACTTCCACTCTGAGCATCAGAACCCCTGCTCATCTGAGGAGTACACCACATCACCACACCACATAGAAAATACCCAAAAAATGAGAATATTCAAAAACATCAAAAAAATTGAAAATCCCAAAAAATACATAAAAATTGAGACTGAAGAAGATCTGAAAAATTGGATCCTGCTTTACGAGAAGCAATGGAAAAAAGATTGATGTTTGAACTTCCCTTTATACAGGCCATTGAACACTTCCCCGACCTTAAAGGATTTGTAATGGATAAATTAATGACGAAAAAGTCAGGTAGGATAAGAACAAAGACTGAAAGACATATCTTGTCAATGGCCTCCTCCTTGGTGTTGAGGAGAAAAACCAAGAGCCGCATAGTGAAGTGGTTGCCCAGATTTGACTGTGAAATCAAAGACACGATTTTCACCCATCCTTGAATTGATGACGATTCACCGATCAATATCCTCCCGACCTCTGTATTTCACGAACTAAAACTTGGACCGATTCGGAAGATACGAGAGATTGTTCAATTGGCTGACCGATCAATAAAGTGGCCGAGAGGAATCATTTCTGTCATCATGAAATTCCAAGGTGCTCCGCTCAAAGTAGAATTCATGATCATTGATATTGAGCATCAAGGAGAATTCATCCAGTCTCCAATTATTCTTGGAAAGCCATTCTTAGCATTAGCTAAGGCAATTATTGACCGTGAGACTCGGGAAATCATTTTTAAAGCATTGGAAGCACTTAGATCAGACCATGTCTTTGAGGAACCACGATCTTCTGAGGAAACCCACGAAGTCCCCGATAGCCGCAACCATGAAAAGGTAGAAGAGCCCTACCCCGCTGCTACACCTGACATAGCAGTTGTTGATGAGACTATTGGTTTCGATAGTCTTCCACATGCTCCATTCCCAACTGCTCTCACCAGGAGAATCAAGTGTATGAATCATATGATCTGGAGACTTATGCATGGTCACACCTTGGGTCGACCTATTCTGACTACCTTGATCACATCAACTCGACACAGGAATGCTCCATCATCAAATCAATTGAAAATGAACATGCAGAGACTCTCCCCAGTATTTCAATTCCTGCAGATCTCAAAATAGACAAATCCTTCTACTACGATCCTGAGACATATGCATGGTCGCACCCTGGAGAAACATTCTCTGAATACCTGGACCAAATCATCCCAAATCGAGAGTGCACCAACATTCAGAAGACCAAGAACAAACATGCAGGACGAGAACCGAACAAGAAGAAGAACTCTAATTGTCATTCACATGGATACTCAAGTGAACCGACACATTCACGAAACAAGAAAAAGAAAGCCACCTTTGACCTTTCGGAAGAGGAATCAACTGATGATCCCTCATCAGGTCCGAAAAAGGTAATCTACATGAGTGAAGTGTGTTCGACAGCTCTAAAGCCATATCTTCGCAAGGATCCCAAATTCAATTCTCGGTGGACAACTCCCGTTCCTAACTACTATTCATCCAAAGCTGATGCACCTGCCCTCTTCAAGTACACTGGAATTATTTCTGTGAGCTGACTGAGACCGGTGCTTCTGAGTATTCATCTGAGGACAAACCACTTGATCTCAAGAAGGAACGAATTCTGAGGAAATGATTGGGGAAATAAAAAGATCAGAATATTTGGAGTATGTCCACTTTCAAATACTATTCCTCTGAGGATAACTCTGATGATGGCTACCTTTCAACTGACTCAAATGTTTCATCTATTATCCATCATAACTTTTCTAAGGATGACACTGATAATAGTTGGGAATCATATGCTTCATCTCCGTCTCATTATTCCAATCTCCCATCACAGGCTCACAAAAAGATCAGCCGAAAACAACCTTAATCGTCGGCTACCCACCCTCCTTCCCGACTACATCGGTCTCCTTGTACAGCTTCTACCTCTACTTAGGCCAAGACCTAAGTATAGGGAGGGACCGATGCCATCTGTATATACCATCCTTCTCCATTGTTCCGATCGCCTCACTTCCACCCTTCTTCTGTACTTAGGCTGACAAGAGCCTAAGTATAGGGGGAAGTGACTCCCACCTGTATATACTCTCTTCATCCACATATCCTGACCACCTCATTTTTTCGCTCTTCTTCTATACTTAGACTGTTCACAGCCTAAGTATAGGGGGGCATTCCGATCCATCTTTTTTTACTCTCTTACGCTTAGCCCGAGACATGTCTTCTTTACGCTTCTTGTGCTATGAGGACACATCACTCGCTAAGTATAGGGGGTTCTGTATATACTTTGTATATATTTTACCCATATCTCGTACTTGCACGTAAGTCTATATGTATTTACAGGGTGGGTAACTAACTTGAAAAAAAATTCAAACAAAAATAAAAAACAAAAACAAAAGAAAAGAAAAAGAAAAAGTTCTTTGCTACCAACACTGACTGTGCCCAAAATTTTTGAAAAAAATGGCTTCTTATTCTTTTTTGGATTAAAAAAACCCTTACATAAAATTAAAAAAAAGAAAAAAAAAGAAAAGAAAAAAGAAAAAAATGTGTATGCATTTCACACACCTGCACTTCATCCAGCATCACATTCATCTGTGAAAAGTCTTTGGGTTCTGAACCGAGCTATAGGCCGAAACCGAGAGTGATCTGGACTTGACCTTAATCCACCTAATTTTCAGAGGAACTTCACCAAGAAATAGGATTTTAAAAGCTTCAGGTCTTTGACTTAATTCTTTGAGTTCCACATGACAATGTGCAGCGTTTGACTCTTAGTGTCTAACATGGTCTCTTCATTCTGGGTACAACTCTGGAATAGGGAATTAATTTGTACTCTCGCACTATGCACTTAGCTCAACTCAGACGGGATGCTGGAAGACTGTGTGGGTTTCTTTTCTGGTAGCGTGGAAATCTAAAGATCGGAGTACGGGTTGAAATAAAGCTTCGGAAAAGGGATGGACAGCTGGACACAATTTTTTTCTAAGACCCCAAAAAATGTACGAAACAAAAAGATTCTATATCCATAGGGGCACAACAAGATCCAAGCAGATCCATCAAAAATTCCAAATACAAAGAAGCCACTACTAAATAAATATCTGACCAAAAACGTCCAAGCTTCAAGAAAACCTGCAGATCTTGGTGAAGACTCGGCTACACCATAAGGAGAGGTGACTACACTGGCCACCCTGCAGTTCTTTTCCCCTTTTTCTATCTTCTCCCCCCAATTCGATTACGAACACAACGCGACAGACCTTAGAAGGAAATACCCAACTCCCCGAGGAATAGTTACTGGAGAGGAGAGGAGCATGGTAGTCTGGCATTTTGGATGGGAAGAGCTAAAACCTTTCACCCACATGAATCAATTGTTCAATATTCGTAGGGTATACTTTGGGAAGAGGATTGATCTAAGATGACTTCTGAGTCGAAACTGTGACAATAATATGTAGAACTTGAAGGCTATTGATTTTGAAATTATAAGTCTCATAGAAGTTCCGCCACACTAATAATCCAAAGATCGAGTTTAGTTTCACTTTCACCTTCAGCTCATGGTCTTGTTATGAAAACCAATCTCATTTCATCTCATGGCATTTCTTTTTGATGCTCAGGGACGAGCATGGTTTAAGTACAGGGGGATGATGAATCTCGGATTCATCAGTCTAAATCTCATTTATTAAGATCAAATCCTTCAAAATCAACAGCATTTCCGCATCTATTCTGCATAATTAGCATTCATGCATGTTTTCATAAGAATTGCATTTTAGCACTAATTTCTGCACAAAATAAGAAGCCAAAAATCCAAGCCAAAAATGACCTGTAAATAGCCTAACTTCCCAGATTTTTGGTTAATTCATGCTAACTTCGAATCACCCAAAACGATCTCCACTGTGTACATATCACTAACAAGAATAAATGAAAAATACAAAAAAAATCATTAACCCAAATAAGTGGACCAAAACCCAAACCCTAGTTTTAGGATTTCCGGACTAAAAATCTAATATCTTCCCCATACAGTATCCGTTTTAATCCTACTCATTTTTGAACTAATGTACATTCAATTCCTTAAAAACAAGACCAAGTTCAAGTGAATCGGAGCTCATATGTGAAAATTGGTTTTGGGCCTCTTTTGTACATTTTATATTTTAGCGGTTTTTGACTTATTATTTTATGTACATATTTAACCTATTTTAGATTATTTATTTTTCATTTGTCTTCTTTGATGAAAGTTTTATTAAAATGCGTAAAAATACAAATCCAAATTTAGCTTGAAATTAAAGAAACAAATTGAGTCTGAGTCTTCACTAACCGAATATACAAATTTGTTCTTTTTCATATTTTATTTTATCTCTTATTTTTCTTAACCAATAAAAATAAAAAAATAGATTAATGTGTAAATATTTATTCTTGATTTTACCATATTTTTTCTGGATTTTTATCTTGTTTAAAAATGACAAAAAAATTACAAAACCCAAAAATCAAGGTATTCTATGTACATGGGATACCCCAAAAATATCACTTTATGTATTCAATCGATTTTGGTTTTGATGTCTTAATGAAAGTTGTAGATCTCATCGAGACGAGCAATTTTTGTAAAGAAACTTTTTCGATCCGAGGTCGTTTGCTATTTATTTTGCATTTTATAAATTTTTTTTCGAATTTTCTGGTGCTGACACGTGGCAGCCTTTGGGGCTGCCACGTGTAAGCCATTTTTGGCATTTTTTAATTTGTTTTTTTAAAAAACAACGCAGTGCGAAGCACGTGCCACCCAAGCACGTGCCACGCACATGCCTCCCGCTCTACCCCCCTCTCGCCGCCACGTGGGTTAATCACGGTAGTCCGATCTCGGCCGATCGGACGACCGTTGTACATCTTCCTCCTCCCCTTTCCATCGTGGGCGGTGGCAACCCCAAATCTCACCGCCGCCGCGAATCTCGCCGCCGCCATTCAATCAAGCCCCAAATTTCACCGCCGCTCGTCGTCGATCCTCTCTAATCTCGAGTCCAACCTATCAATTCTCCGATTGAGCTCCCCCAAATCCCTCTGCCGCCAGTCGAATCTCCAATTTCACCCAACCTTCCATCGCCGGAGGCCTCCCTATACCTATTTAACGAACACCGTCGCCTCCGTGAACCTCCATCCGCCGATTGCAACCTAGGGCCCCTTCGAGGCGGTGACAGCGCTCCGACCTCCCCTTCTCCGGTGAGATCCGAGGGTCGATCAACCCTCGTCGCAGCCCATGGCCAAGCCCGACCTCTGCCGTACTGCCACTGCTCCGGTGTTCCTCACCATCGAGCCCCGATCGACAACAACACCACTACGCTGCCATCTTCTCCGACTCACTACGCTCCACCTTCGACTTCAGCAACACCTTCGTCTCTGGCATTCTCCATCAGGCTAGGAGCTTCGCCGACCCTCTACAGCACCGGTCTTCCTCCGCCTCGACCCTCCCGCTCCAGGAGGACCATAGGAGCACCACCCTCGAGGCTCCTCTCCACCAGCTCCACCAGCGACAAACAACCGTCTATCGAATCTCCTCCTCGCCAGGGGGCTTCGCAACCGCCGTGCGTCATCGACCAAGCCGACGCCTCCGCCTCTCCACTTCACCACCAGCGGTCGAGCGCCAGTCCCGAGGCCCCCTCCCACGTACAGGGCATGCGCCGATGGGAAACTTTTAGCGAGGCCCCCGAGAATTACCAAAGTTACATCGAAGACCCACGGGTCATGTATCTCGCACGTGACCTAGTGAAACATTTGCGGTCAGCCCCCTAGAGGTCCCCATATTTGCGCCTCACCCCCGCCGACCAAGGGTCACGTGTCCTGCACGTGACCCCTTGGAAATTTTTCATTTTCTTGCCCAGAACTCTCGATAATTACATCTAGGTCCCCAACAATTTCATATTAGTTTTTATTTATTTAAATATTGCATTTGTACCCCTATCTTCTCCCTTAGTTTTGAACAGCTACATGACATTATTTTATTTATTCAAAAAATAGCATGATGTTTGTCATTTAATTTTCTACATTTGGACATATTGTGGACATTTTTGTGATCAATGGTTAATTAATAATTAATTATTTTTTCAAAATTATATATTTTGCCCAGTTTGTGCTTTGAAATTTATCATTGATTAACCGTTGCTTTAAAAATTCCCAAAAAATCATATATTGTAGAATTAGTTATGCTTGACATTGTGCCCATAAAGAATTGAATTTTCATATATAGATTACCCTGTAAAAATCATATTGCATATTTCAGTATTTGATTTTTAATAGTTATTAAATCTCACATCTTCGTGGTTTAGGATTTTTATGAGATCCATCATCTAGTGATAGATCTTAGATAATTATATCTTTTGAAAATAATTAGGTTTAATATTTATTATAATTAAATATTGAAATTCATTTTGTTTGCATTTAAAAATTCATAAATAATTCATATTGCATCCAAAAATTCCAAAAATATTACAGTGCATTCATTTCATCATAATTTACATCGTGGACAAGTTTCGTATTTTTCGGACATCGTTTGAATGTAATTGACATTTTAGTCCCTAAAATAGGCCAAATTTGAATTTTGCATCCTTTATTGCATTAAAAATTCCAAAAAAAGACTGCCTCGAGAACCGCGCACGAATTTTGATAGACATAATTCTAGGTTGTTCCTTTGCCTCCTTGTGTTCGACCTTGGGACTTGCCCAAGTAAAATAAACATAAAATCGCATTCATTAAAATTGATGAATATTTTGTGTGGTTATTTTCTTGACCGATTCCTATTTCCGCCTACAACGAACGACTAAAAAAATATTTTTATGATCACAAATACAACATCTCTATAACAAGTGCGATATCGGACCGGTTAGGCTTACATGGTTAACAATACTTACGGAAATTAGAAGTTAAAAAGTTCAGAAACCTCCCACGCAAATGGGAGATAATTTGGATAAATTTTTGCATTAAAAATGTTTCTTACCTTCCTTATTAAATCCATTGAATGTCCATTTAACATCCTTATTCAACCCTCCCATTGATGAAACCAGGTGAAAATCCATTAACTCGAAAAAATTAAGCTAATCGAAATTGACAATCGCACATTTACATTGGAACTTTGCATTGTTAGTGTTAGAGTTATTTAGTTATTTGTTATTTTATTTAACTCTTTTTATCTCTTACTTGAGTCATGTAAGTCTTTGGGGAACTTTATGTAATTTTCTCTTTTAAGTTCTCTAGGGTTTCATGCTATATAAAAACCCATAGACCTCTTGAATTAGACAACTCATTCATTCTAGAACTCTTCTCCACATGGTATCAGAGCAATGATCTTGGACCGGGGTTCGCACCCAACCATCCGCTACCACCGTCATCCCCACTTCTTCTCTTCGGCCACACACATAGGTAGAACTCTGCCCTTGTATGCAAAGGCAAAGATATCCCCTTGCGCGACCATTTTTCATCAACCTTTGGCCCTGCGCGAGGCACTCCTACTCCCAATCTTGGGCCACCGCCACTCATACTTGTTGCCTGCCCAACCATGTGCCATTATTTGCCCAACCAAGGGCCATGTGCGTAGTTTACAGGCTATAGTAGCACCGCTACCAATAATCTAAGGTCGGATAAACCCATCACCGACTACCTACGACCGATGCAGCCCATCGACAACCCCTTCTAGGGTCTCCGATGCTGCCAGCATCACTTAGGGCCATTGATACCATTTAGTTCCATCACCACTAGCCCATCTATGGCTAAGTATATAACCATGCACCTCTGATGCATGTTTAAGAATTTTTCAAATGTCTTCTACTTCATCTATCCATGACCATGATGGCCACGAACCCCTAAGAAGAAGCCATTGTTTATGACATTCTTCATGATGATGTAGGGTATTTTTATCAAACTTAAGGGCGTGAGAGTTATGTACTCTAGTCTCAGGCCTTCAAAGTGTTCATCGATCATCAGGGGAAGATATCAAAAAGGAGGCAGGCACGAAATATGAGTCTTGACTATGACATGGATGATTAAGTGCGGAGTACCACATTGCGATGAACCTCTTGTGTAAGGAAACCACAAAGGATGTGGGAGGAATGGCACATATGTACTCACAAAACATAAGTAATTTTCGTCTTGCCAACATACACACACACAAAGAGATTTGATCTGCATCTCTGGGAGACTCCACTCTTGTGGATTATTATTGCCACCCACCTGTACTTTACAAGGAGCTTGGCATATTTCAGCTGACCTGTTGTATGAAATGGGTGACATAGAAATCAAAATGGCATGTCTACAGATTTTTAGCTGACCTACATCCTCACTATCAAAATGTAAAGGAATAACTCCTTACATCTGATAGTCCTCCATCCATCAAGATTATCTTAGGTTGCCTACAATAGATTGAGACTTCTACTATACATACTAAGTCTCCACAACCACTAGAGAACTCTGCATTTCTAGTGTCTTATGGATGAGTAGGCCCCTATAGCTACCGAGGAAGCCTTGGTCATGACTCTACTTGTGGTTGTGGCTGTAGATGCGAGCCATGTATTCCCTTCTAGAAGACAAATCACCCATTGTGGTGACCATACCCATAAGAATTAGGTACTCTTCAAACCAATTACATGCACATACATTTCCTCATTCGAATATAAAATATAAATATAGCAAGAGAAAATAACATAAGAAGACTAGAATTTAAAATTTCCATCATCCATTATATATAATCCGTGCCCATAAAATATTACATCTATGCATCAAAAAGTGTGTCCATACATACATTGTACATCTTATATCTCTCAACAAAACTACAAGTAAAGTAAAGTAGTAAAACTACAGGTAAGAACTAGCTACACACACTGTACCACAAGAAGATTGTGTAGCTGCACAAAAAGAAATAGCTCCAAGATATTCACTGTTGTGGCTCTTCTGAGAACTTGTGGATCTAACACATAGTTACAATATGAACAAAGTTTCCCAGTACAATATAAAAATTACAACAAGTAAGGTACTAAAGAAGTGTGCAAAAGAAATAACTGGGTAAACCGTCCTGGAAAGAAAGCAACCCCAAGTCATTTTCATTAGATAGACTAACCTAAGCTTCATGAATAGTATGTATTATTGGTTTACATGAGACATCACCCTATGACTCTAAGGCAATGAGAAGACGTTAGGGTTGGGGTGCCTCCGTATGCATGTGACAGGGTACAATGCATCCTAACCAAGTTCCCAACACGTTCACCTAGCTTCACCTGATAATCTGTGGTTCAAATTCTCAAATTTAATGAATCACCGGGAACCATCCAGGTCCACTACTCACGTGTAAGAGTCTATGATGGCATAGGACACAAGTCAGGGAACCGACTACTAAGATCATTTTTACCATAGTCAAAATCACCCCAACCATCCGAATCCTCCTTATGCACATGAGACTTGTCTTTCATTCCCAACTTCATTAACTATATTCATGGTACTCCCCTCTTAGTGCTCCCACCCGAAATACCAACCAATATGGCCTACACCAGCCAGTACACGAGTGTTAACCCTAAGTGAACAAGCAAAATACTAGACTACTAATCATGACTACTTGGCTCGCACTCGAAGCACTGGGCTAAAGGCATGCGAGTACTGAGGCTAGATACTGCATGGTAAATCCTTAGTGTCCCAAGCAACATGTCTCCCAACCAACACAACTATTTGATTCATGGCATCTAAGTTTTTACCCTAGACCCCAAGAGTGCATGCCTCTCCGTTGGAGGCAACTACTCCAGTACCAAATCACCATGAAATCCCCCACATGATAATAATTACCCTAAACACAACACATATTTCCTTTCTACTTAAACAAATATCTATATCCTTTGCATGTTCCTGCTTCCAATTACACACTCATGGCTAGTGGACATTAAATACCTACTTTGATGTCCAAGTAACTAAGAAGGTTTATGTCCACAAGGCATTTCACTTCCACAAATGAAGTAACCAACATATAGGGCTCCTCTCTGCACCCAAAATTGCATAACATTGGGGAAAAGAGTCACAAAAAGTTTGTATATTAGAATCTCAATTACCATAGTTTAAATGTAAAAATGACACTATGTGAAAGAATGATATTTTATGACTTGCATTTCTCTAAAGCTTTATCTATTCCAAGATGTACACCATATAAAGTGCACAAAACCGACCTCTATTTCTGTCAAGATCTCCATTCCTCTTATGCTACTAACCTGTCCAACTTGAATATGATAGTATCCAGGTAACAGAAACACTTCAATCATATAGCCATCAAGTTCCAACCCTTAGGTCTAGATGGACATATCTACGATGATATGGCTTATCTATAAAAAAGGGTGAATATGAAACGCCCCGCCTCAGCGGGAGCGCATCTAAACACTCATTCTCAAGATTTACCCAACAATCATAAACAACCTGCATGATATACCATTAATACAAATATGAAGACATGGGAAAGAAAATCTAACTTCCATTGATCACCAATGTCCACATAAAAAATAAAGATGGAATTCAAAGTCTCTTTATTATGTCATAAATAATTGGAAAGGAAGGAAAACAGAAGCTACTGTGAAACTAGTCCTCAACCTTAACAACGTCCTGCAGATGCACCACCAAAGATGTGAGCCTCTGTCTCCTGCTCTACACTTCCTGTTGGATTTTCAAAGAATGTAACTTGTGAGTCAATTGACCCAGTAAGGATAAAATGAAGTATAAATCGAGAGATTATAGGTAGGAATTTCAATTGCGGTAACTGAACATGTTTGGAAGAGAACATTTAAAAGCATCTAGTAATAAACATTCAGTTATAATCTAGCCTTTTTACAATTACGCAATCAAAAACAATTCTTTGACATGTCTTAAACCATATTCTCATTTACTTATCCCAGACTCGCCCGTCAAAGGAGAAAGATTACACTAGAAATGAAGTCTGCAACACCTCATTTAAAGTGCAACCTAAAACCTGTGCGCAAACGCGATCCTTCAGCTAGTCTAGTTGGTAGTACTCTGACACTCGAGACGGGGACATACAAGTCCGGTGAGTCGCAACTCCACTAATCGAGTCTGCCGGAGGAGTCTTGCTCGCTCCAAAACAAGTGCAACAAGAATGAATCCGTATAGTGCAATGCACGCATGCATAAACCTCAATTCCACCAGAGTACCTACCACCACCTCACTTTGTGATGCCCCGCGAGTGAGGATGACTAACTGTCGGCTCAGCCGGACCACAAGGGTGTGCACCCACCTTGTAGTAATTAGACCATTTGTTCTACACATATATATCTATAATTCAAACGAAAGTAACCGATCTTGTGTATGATAATCATTTCCATTAATTGATTAACCACCATTAATATTTGAGACCCCCGGTCACAGACCATTCCATTTGCTTTTGAACAAACATACTCACAGTCCAACAATATTTGGTTAAGCAATATTACAAAATGTAGGACACTAAAATGAAGTGGTCAAGATACACACACATATATAGAGAGAGTGATGTATTAACAAACTGTAGAAGGCATTACATTTACACAACTATCAATTAGCAGCTATCATGTATTCTGTGAGTAATATTGTGTATAAACATCCAAGTCAAGGTTGCGAGAAAGACTGCATGATGTCTATATATATATACTTGTAAATTGCACGCATAACCCTACATTTTCAACGCAACAACTATCTGTGTACATATGAAGTGAAACTAATATTATGTTCATAGACTAAGAGGTTGTTCACTATATATTGCATGTAATATGTAAAACAAAAGGATATAGGAAATATTTATGATTAAGGTAATTCACGAAGCACATTCTTAACAGATAGATAATGCCTTCCCAAAAATAGAACAACCATTTTGCTAAAGGATAATGCTGTACGATAATTTGTATTTAATTAAAAGAGATTAAACAACACCATCTAATTCAAGATTTAGTACTCAAAATCTTTGACTAGCAGCATTACATAATAATATAATATGCAACCTTGATTTATGCGAGGGTTTGTGACCTTTTCATTTCATTCTCGTGACAAGGCATGTCATGCATTATTAAACTATGCAACATCCCCGCATGGATTACGCATGCTACAGTATCCTCTAATGTATATTCGTTGACATGATTATTGGAGTGGGATAGGAAATTTCGTTTCCATCTATATCTTATCGCAAGCATTTATTTTATACATCAACTTATATCGCTTGGATTATAACATCTAACGGTTGCAACATATCACGCCAAACATCAATATTTATAACATCTATCGGGTGCAACATATCACGCCAAACATCAATATTTATAACATCTAACGGGTGCAACATATCACGCCAAACATCAATATACTATACGGCCAAAACACGTTGGTTTAAAGGGAATAATAACGATTACCAACAGCAAAAGGATGATCCCCAGGGTAGGATCAAAAACAGGTATTCAATCCCGATGTGACAACCCCCATGAAAATTGAGGAGAAAGTCGAAGATCCGTTACCTATACTCGTGCACGTCTTTGATCCACGTGCTCGATCGCCCGATCACGAATCCGATAAGAGGGTTGCCTTTCCCTTGCGATGGCCCTCCTCGTCTTCTTCTTGTCGCGAAGCTACGTGGCTTCGAGAGCTTTTGATAATGGTGGTGGCACCGTTCTCCCCTTGATTCTCTGAAGAAGGAGAGGAAGAATGGATAAGGGAATGACTTGTGGAGGAAGAAAATGATGGATTAGGGTTTGGAAAGAAGTGGAAATGAGGGGAGATGAAGGGTGTGGGTCTTTACATAGTTGGAGATTAAAATCTTAGTTTTAGAAATCCTAAAATAGCCTTAATTCGTACTTAACTTATCTAATCCCGTAACCATTAATCCCCTCAAAAACCATGACCCCTCTTCACCAAAACAGGCATATCTCCCAAATCCGAACTCGGAATTACGCGTTTTTGGGATCGTTGGAAAGCTTGCGACGAGACGCTTCTTTTGAGTTTAATATTAGATAAGTTTTAAAACTTCAGAAAATTCCGAAAGTTACGGGGTGTTACATCATAACAACCTTAAAAACAGTCTCATCCCCGAGACTTAGGATGCAAAAGGTGTAATCATAACAACCTTAAAAGGTTGGATCCTATCGAGTAAAAGATAACAACCTTAAAAAGGATGAAAGTAGATTATATATTACCTTCAAAAAGGTATGGGTAGTCCCGTCGCATATCCGCCTCAGGTTCCCAGGTGGCCTCCTCGGAGTTGTGTCGTTGCCAAAGGATCTTCACCAAAGGTATCTCCTTGTGCCTTAACTTCTTCACTGAACGATCGATGATCCAAACTGGTTCCTCCGGATAACTCAGGTCAGTATCCACATGAAGGTCATCATAACTAATCACATATGCGATGTATCATGCACATATTTTCTCAAGTTGGAGATATGAAAAACATCATGCACACCAGCAAGGTGAGGAGGAAGAGCAATCCTGTACGCAACTTTACCAATCTTGTCGAGAATCTTGAACGGTCCGACAAACTGGGGTGCTAACTTTCCCTTCACTCCAAATCACTGAACTCCCTTTGTGGGAGAAACTCTCAAGAAGACAAAATCTCCAACTTCAAAGTTAAGATCAGTGCGTCGTCTATCGCTATAGCTCTTTTGCCTACTCTGTGCAGTAAGCAATTTCTTCCGAGCTATCTTGATTGCCTTAGCAGTCTCCTCCAAGTACTCTACCTTATGTAAAAGGTTATGTCCAATCTCCTGCCAACTCAGAGGTGTAGAGCATCATCTTCCATACAATGCTTCAAAAGGAGCCATACCTTTGCTGGCATGGTAACTGTTATTATACGTAAAATCTGCTAACGGCAAATGGTCCTTCTACGGCCCTTTCCACTCCAGCACACATGCTCGAAGAAGATCCTCCAGTGTCTAAATCGTCCTCTCGGATTGTCCGTCGGTCTGTGGATGGTAAGCAGAACTGAGGCATAGTTGTACTTCTAAAGAACTCATGAATTCCCTCCAGTAGTGAGAGGTGAACCTTGGATCACGATCAGATACAATCTGCTTCGGCAACCCATGAAGTCTGACAATCTCCTTAATAAAGATCACTGCAAGCTGTAAGGGAGTGCATGCCATATTCACAGGTATGAAATGTGCTGACTTAGTAAGCCTATCAACCACGACCCAGATGGCATCATGACTACTAGTGGTCTTAGGAAGACCCATCACAAAATCCATAGATATACCCTCCCACTTCCACTCAGGAATAGGAAGGGATTGCAAAAGTCCAGGCGGCCTCTTATGCTCAGCCTTAATTTGCTGACACGTCAGGCATTTTGCCACAAACTTGGCCACATCCCTTCTCATTTGCTTCCACCAAAATTTCTTTTTCAAATCCTTATACATCTTGGTGCCAACAGGATGTATCGACAAATGTGAACCATGTGCCTCATGCATGATCTCTTCCCTCAATTGTAAATCTGCTGGAACACACAATCGATTACCATTTCGTAGCACACCATCTTGATAAGAAAAGCCAACTACGGTTCCTGCGATAGCCTTCTCCTTAAGTCTCTGCATACTCAGGTCTTCATATTGTCCTTGGATGATTCGCTCAACTAACTCTGGATGAGAAGGGGATGGAACTATGACAGTCTCTCGACTACTCTGAAATGGATGCCAATCACTGAAAGCTGCAAGAAGATCCCAAGCTTTAAGCTGAGGATGGGATTCACTTGAACGAGGCCTACGACTAAGGGCATCAGCAACCACATTCGCCTTACCAGGATGGCAAGAGATGGTGCACTCGTAATCCTTTAAAAGCTCCAGCCATCTCCTTTGCCTCATATTGAGCTCCTTCTGATCAAAAAGATACTTGAGACTCTTGTGATCTATGAAGACTTCGAAAGCAACACCATAAAGATAATATCTCCACATTTTAAGAGCAAAGACAACTGCTGCCAGTTCCATATCATGGGTTGGGTAAATTTCTCATGTGGCTTCAACTGTCTAGATCCATATGCAACAACCTTACCATGTTGCATCAAAACCGCACCCAGACCCTCCTTTGATGCATCGGTGTAAACCGTGAATCCGTCTGGGCCCAACGGAATTGTTAAGATGGGAGTTGTAGTGAGCCTTTCCTTCAGTATCTGGAAGCTATTCTCACACTCTTCTGACCAAGCATATGGCATCTCCTTCTTGGTCAGCTGGGTGAGGGGAAGAGCAATCTGAGAAAATCCCTTCACAAACCGTCTGTAATAACCGGCTAAGCCAAGAAAGCTTCAGATCTCAGACACGTTCTTCGGTCGTTTCCAACTAAGGACTGCTTCGATTTTTGCAGGATCCACAGACACTCCTGCACCTGAGATAACATGGCCTAAGAATGATACTTCTTGAAGCCAAAACTCACACTTACTAAACTTTGCATATAGCTTGTGCCTCCGCAAGGTCTCCAGCACTGTCTGTAAGTGAGTGCGATGTTCCTTCTCATCTTGAGAGTAGATAAGGACATCATCAATGAAAAACCATAACAAAACTGTCGAGGAAAGGCTGAAAAACCCGATTCATCATGTCCATGAATGTTGCTGGGGCATTTGTCAAGCCAAAGGGCATCACCAAGAACTCATAGTGACCATATCTGGTTCTGAAGGCAGACTTTGGTATATCCACATCCCGAATACGTAGTTGGTGATAACCAGACCGTAGATTAATCTTGGAGAAGATGGATGACCCTTGTAGCTGATCAAAGAGATCGTCAATGCATGGCAAAGGGTAACGATTCTTGATTGTTACTTTATTCAATTGCCGATAATCTATACACATGCGCATAGATCCATCCTTCTTTCTTAACAAAAAGA